>CM075446.1:6688017-7270957 GCA_037832335.1 Carallia pectinifolia | reverse complement strand
GCCTTTGGTTGACATCACCAGAGTCCAACACGTGTAAGAAAGGATCTAGAGTTGGTCACATGAAGCTCCATAGTACTTCTGGCTGAATGGTGGCGATGCCGTCACTGGCACGTGGATGATGTTCAAACTTCAGTCCAGTGAGTTATCGACTTGTTTACAACGAGTGAGCACTTGGGACGAGTAGATCAATGCCTAAGGAGATCGTTGGCCGGTATTCCAACCTCTGACGGTCACAAGGACGATGACGAACGAATAAAAGAAGCCTCACTGAAGCAGAAGGGATATCCTTTGATTCCGGTACCTTTCGATCTTCAAACCGGCGCATGGGCCATATGGATTCATAAATCTGGCTAGGGCGAATGCAGAAAGAGCATTCAGGCCGGCGGCGACCTTAAACAGTGGCTCCCAAGGGCTCGGTGTTAGTCTGGTTGCAAACGCAACAAACAGAACCTACACCGGCAAGCAATATTGATGTTGGTATTCTCCTAACTGGGTATGTTTTTATCGGGTATTAACTTAAGTAAATAATTAAGTCTACGACAAAAACAGAAGAGAAGCAGCTAAGTCATGCACATTAGAAGTCTTCCCCATGGGCTAACACATGACCTTAGTCTAGTCTACTAATTATCAATCACACTTATTTACATGCTTTAGTTTGGCTTAGTGACGAAAATGATACTATAAGTCACATAATGAAACTACATCCTAAGGACAATGGATGGAGTTATAGACCTGGTATAAACAACATTATTGGTTATTTAAGTTGTCAAGGCAACAAATTTCTTTTCATGCTTGAAATTTTGTATTCTTTGGAAAATTACTTCATTCTAACATTGATCATACCAGAAAGATCAAAGATAATTTCATAAGTCATAGATTAATGTTGCATCTTGGACTGAGTATGCTACATCTCGAAACATATTTGCTCGCCCATTTATGATATGCATTAAATTATTTCTAATATAACAATGCATGAGAATGTGGGTTTAAATGTCATGAGAGTGCTAAAGTAACACATTATTTGATATATTCTATGTTTGAAAAGGGAAAACAAATGAGCTAAAACCCTCAAGATACTTATCATTTTGTGCTTAATTACTTGCGTCATTAAGTTTGATATTATTATAATTATTGTCACGTGAAATGACTAAAAATAGTTCAATGATAAACGTTTCAAAGACTAGGGGTCATATTCGTTACATCGTGAATGCATAAGGCCATTCTAGTTGGACATTTTTTTTTTTGCGATAGTAAAAGTTTGATAGTGATTCGAGGTAAATACTTTTACAGTTTTTTATTTGCATTATAATTATTTTTGCAATAATCACACCTAGAACGAGTGTTGTGACATCGCGAACAATTTGAATTGTTAGAACAAGAAGCCATTTGATTTAAAAAATATGTGCGAGGCCAAGGGGCTTGGACCCTCGAGTCACTTATCACTCTGTGTAATAAAAGTGCAATTTGCATACTTTCCCGAACATGTCACAAATTATTGGATTTGTATTCCTGTAAATTGATTTTGCATCTCAGAAGGCCCATAATGTAGGGTAAAAAAAAAAAAAAAAAAAAAAAGGAAGGCACCCTAATGGGCGGAGACGACAATCTCGACTTGTGAGCTTAGAACACCCTGATGAGTGGAGACGACATACTCGGCTTGAAACCAGGATGAAAAACATGTCTCTTTGGATGAGACGCCCCTTGGGCTTAGACGACAATCCCAACTCGTAAGCGTAGAATGCTCCAATGGGCAGAGATGACAATCCCAACTCGTAAGCTCAAATGCCATGATGAGCGGGGGAGACAACAATCTCAACTTGTAAACCTGGAACGCGTTGATGTGCGGTCGAGATGACAATCCCAGCTTTTAAGCCTGAAAAGCGCTGATGGGCAGAGTAGACGACAATCCCAACTTGTAAGCATGAAACGCCCCGTTGGGTGGAGACGACATACCCTGCTTGGGAACTTGGATGAAAAATGTCCCAATGAATGAAATGCCCCTACGAGCGGAGACGACAAATTCGACTTGAGACCCAGATGAAAACAACTTGAAGGACAAAGCGCCTGATGGGTAGAGACAACATACTTGACCTGAGAACCCAGATAAAACACATCCCGATGGACGAAATGCCCCAACGTGTGGAGATAACAAACCCAGTTGGAAACCAAAATAAAAGACGTCCCATTGGACGAATGTCCCAATGGGCAAAAACGGAGATCCAGCCTGAGAAACTGGCCATATCAAAAAGGGAAAATGTATATGGCCAAACAATTTTTTCCTATTGTTTCCACACTCAATTTTTTTTTGTACAACCATATGGGTGTTTTGTGCAACTATAATGATAAAAGTGATACAAAAAGTATTATTATTTTTTTGTTGTACATTTTTGTTTATGGTTGCACAAAAAAATGCTCATAGTTGCAAAAAAAAAATACATGTGAATACAGTAAAAAAAAATTATTTGCCATATGATAGAGCCCTATCAAAAATCCCACAGGGCAAAAGACCTGTATCAAACCGGAAAAAAGGCATAAAACTCATTAAAAGGCCCCAAGGCCTAAGACACATATATCTTGCCTAAGAAACCAGACACATTAAAAGGCCCCACAAGGCACTAGAAAAAAACGAAAAAAAAAAGAAAAAATAACAGAAAAAAGACATATAACTCACACAAGAATATAAGCAAAAACCCGGGGGGGGGGGGTGTGAGAGAAGTCTTAAATCGCACAAAAGAAAAGACATGCTTATAACTCAGCGTGTAAGATAAAAGACCTAGTTATAACTCTAAGCAAAACTGAAGGCACAAACACTACTCTATGTAAGATAAAATTCCCGATCATAAGATCGAGCAGCTTCAAATATTCAGAGATGATACATGTAAAAAAAAAAAAAAAGAGATCTAGCTATGATCCCGGCCAATGTCAAACGTTTAGATATGATTATATAAAGACCCAACCATGTTCTCGGGCGATATCAAAGGCATAAACATGATCTTGGGAATGGTAAATACCTTGCTGTAACCATGATCAATGTGAAAAAAAAACCTAAATACAACTTTGGGAAGGGTAAAAGACATGGCCATTACTCCTTAACAACACTAGAATCTAAAAATAGTTCAAGGGAAGATAAAAGATGCAATTACGACTATAGGCAAAATTAAAACGAATGTTACTCCAAGAGAGACAAGGGCGCAGTAATAACCCCAGACAAACTGAAGACTTAGATATTACTCCACATAAAACTAAAGACCCGGTTGTGACCCAGGGCAACATCGAATATTCGAATGCGATTCAGGAAAGATAGAAAACTCGGTTATAACTAGGGTGGAACTAAGGACACGAATATAACTTGACATAGGATAAAAACCTGAATATGTACCGGTCAATACCATTAACCCCGGGGGATATCGAAGACATAGATAGTACTCCTTGTAAGATAAAAGAAAGGTGAGAGACCCATTTATGACCTTGGGCAAAATGAAAGACTTGAATATAATTCATAAACACTTGGTCATGACCAAAGACCTGGACAAGACCTCGGAAAGATAGGATTCTCAGTTATGACCTAGATGAAATCCAAATACACGATTATTGTTTCGTTTAGGATAAAGTAACATAAAATTCCGATTAAGAGCTCGAGCAAAATTGAAGACAAATATTATTTTGCAAAAGATAAATGACACAATTATTTGAAAATGACCCAATTATGATCCTAGGCAATACCAAAGATTCAGATGTGATTCTGTAAGACAAATAATACTCCAAGTTATAAAAAAAATTCTAGTAATGATCCCAACCAACATCGAAGACCTGGATGTGGATAACGAAAAAAAATAAAAGACTCAGTTGTAACCCCAAATAACACCAGAGACCTGAATATAACTCCGAGAAAAAATGATAGATCCCGATGCTATCCCAAGTAAATAAAAAACAAGAATATAAGTTTAGACAAGACAAGAGCTTAGTTATGGCTCAAGCAAAAATAAAAAAGACTTGATTGTGATTTGAAAACCCTATCCATGATCTGAGTAAGATAAAAGGATGAAACTCAAGAGACCTCTATGGCCTGGGCAAGATACAAAATGAAAGAGAGGGGCTTGACTAGGGTCCAAGCAAGATAAATAAAGAAAATCCAAAGACCTGGCTAAGGTCCTAGCAAACAAAAAAAACAAGAAACGGAAGACCCCACTATGTGCAAACCGAATAAAAGGCAAAAAAATAAATATAAAAGCCAAGGCTTAGCTTAGATCCGGGTAAGATAGAAAGCAAAAAGTTTGATTATGATTCAAACAAAATGAAAGTTTCGATCAAATTTCACGAGCAAGATGATAAATCAGATTTTGATTTTGGTAATCCAAAGACCTGGCTATTATTCTGAGCAAAACAAAAGACCTAAGTATGTTTCTGGATAAAGCCGAATGGCCCAAGTCAACAGGGCAAGCAAAAATAAAAATCACATCATTCAAATAGGACAGGCTGAAAGAAGAAGAAAAAATAATAAAAGAAGCCAAATAACATTGGTTCAATGGGGAAGAAAAAAAAGCCTAGTTACAATTTTGAGAAGACAAAAGACCTGATTATGACTCAGGTATGATGAAACACTTGGACATGATCCAGGGTAGATGAAGACCTTGATTGTGATAACCAAAAGGTTACTGAAGCAAAAGCCTTGACAATTGTTAGTAATCACCTTACAACATAAGGCTTGATGGACACATAAAAAAGCTGGATCGTGGTGTTATATTAGTTTGAGAAGAGCACAAAAAATGAAAAAAAATACCAAGTAGTAGAAAGAATTGTGTCTTTTACTCCAAATGAACACAAATATTTTGTATTATCTATAATCGATCAGAAAAAATGAATGAAACATTAGACATTATAGAAGAAAGCCTAGGTGGCGAATTGTGTAGCTATACAGGAAGCAAATTCCCAAACTGGAACCATTGTGAACTCTCAAGCTAGGGCCTCAGTAAGTTCCCAATAACAAGTCCATATTTGCTCCAAAGTAAAACCATTCCACAATAATCAAAGGCATGAAAAATTGCTCACATAACAAAGGAAATGTAATCCCAAGTTGCTTAACAAGCAACATATAAGTGTGGCCCTTTTTGGGTGTCATAAGCAACTACCTCCTTGTTACAATACCTAGAGTAAAAACTCCCTCAAAATTTTAAGTAAAAAATCTCTTTCTTACTATAAGTGGTCTTGAGCTGCCAAGCCCCATTTTTACAAAATCCCAGATTTCAGACTACAAACTTTCAGGATAGCGTAACACTCTTTAGTTTGAACTCAATCATTCAGTTTAGCCTTGTTTTCGCGGGGGGTGTCTAGTGATAAAGATTATTAGGCCTGTTAATCCTTAAAGCCTAGGCCACCCCATACAAGCCTACTTCAGTCCATATACACACCATAACCCTTTATAAGCCCTTAGGCCTCACACCAGTAGCCCAACATAACAATGGGTCCCATCAACCTCAAGCACCTCTTCCACTATAAATAGAAGTGTTTTGCCTTTCCTAAGATAAGTTCTTTTCCCTAGAATGGATTCTCTCTCTCTCTCTCTCCCCCCCACTTAGACCACACACTGACTTGAGCATCGGATGGAGCTCCCTAGTAACAAATACCAACCCTTTTTTAGTCACGCTTTGTTTTGCAGGTGCTGGATCCTACTTCTAACCCAACCTAGCTTCACCCACCACAATACCAAATTGGACCCGAGTTGAGCCCAAGATCAACCTAGATGATTATGAGTCATCATCTTGTATAAGGCAAAAATATACAATTTGATTATTCCTTGAACATATAAAAATAGAAATCTCAAATATATCATAACCTCATCACCCTTTTTCCTTTCCTTTCCCTTATTGTATAAAAAAGCAACACTTAGTTAATGAATTATGTTATGTAATAGACACAATAGAGGAACACATAAAATTTACAAGTGCTCATTAAACAAGTTCATCAATCAACAAGAAAAGAACTACAAAGTTGTAATTTATAAAATTAGAGTTCAAAGTAATGTTAAAAAATGAATTAAAAATATTATTTAACTTTTGAAATCCCCAACTATAAACTCCTGTTGCTTTAATGACCAAGAACTGTAACAAACTGAGTTCAAAACCAACTCAATGAAAATCACAACAAATTTTTAGCAAAGATATCAAAGATGAAAAGTGTAAGTAAAAATAAAATTATGGATGCCTTACGATGTGAACCAAGTGAGATGATTTCAAGTTAATAATTCCTGAGAACAAAAAAAAATTCAGATAAGTCTCAGGCATAGGCTCTAGTCTAGCCATTATATCTATGGATGCATCAATATTTAGATGTTTTAAAAAAGAAAAGAAAATCACCAAAAATAACGCAGAGAAGTAAATGATGCGATGAGAACAAAACTTCTTAGAAGAATACACACGAAGCTTGAGTTTTGGATCTAAGTGAAGAAAATTAGAGAAAGAAAAAAGGGGAAGGGGACGGTTAGGCATTGAAAAACAAAAAGAAAAAAAATTTACAGTTAAGTATAAAAAAACAAAAAGAAGAAAAAAAATAGTTTAAGTTAGATATATACTAAGACTTTCTATTCCAATAAAAGAAGTTGCAAAAGAAGTTATAAAAAAAAAAGATATAACTTTATCAATTAGCTTTTTTTTTTAAGGGCACAATTACGCAGCATACAGAAACAGTGCCTCAAACGCCACACGAACAAGTGGCAACAGCAATTGTTCAGGCATGTGGAAGACGTTTTTGTCTTTTCAATTGATAAAGATTACAATAATAATTATAAAAAAAGGCAAGAATGGTTTTTTAAAAATCCTGTGAGCCAATTAATTTTAAATTATATTCTCTGCAACTCTCTCTCCTCAAGCTCTTGTAGAAAATTCCATGAGCCAAAAATTTAAGAGCTTTAATGGGTTTTTTGTAACTTCATTTTTTATTTTTGTGCGGGGGGGGGGGGGGGGCTTTGTAGTTTGGTTGTTATTATGAACAACGGCGATTCAATCCATGCGACGCCGCTTTCCCCGCTGCCACCACATGTTCCCACCATCTTCTTTAACATCAACTATGATTCACTTTCCCTTTCACTTTCATTTTCCTCATCCGCAGCAACAACCAACAACAGTTGAGACATCTAATACTATTCTCTCATCATGCTCAAGTTCTCTCATTTCATTTATAATTTAGGCTTTTGGTTTTGTCGAGGATTGGTTCCCATTTTTCGAGCATATTCAGTCTCGAGGTTGATTGACAGCATGGGCGATGGAAAGGCGGTCGCAACAGGAGAGGAGGGATGTTTTTGTCTGTGAATTTGTCAACTAAGGGCAGCAAGGAAGGTTATGATGGAGAATCTCGTGAAGTTTTGGGTCATAAAAATAATCTGGAAGAGGAAAATCTAGTAGTCCTTTCGCCAAAGGAGGAAAATAAAGGTGGTTAAAGCACGAGGATCAGCTACTTTCAACAACACTAAACATCTCTTGGTCAGCATTGTAGCTGCTATGATCTCAAGGTCTCTGCCCTTAACTTCTCTCCTTTACCTCTTTTTAGTCAATTAATGAGCACTTTCCAATCCAATCTTTCACTTTAAAACCTTTTTTTTTTTTGTTGGAGGTGAGCAAATGAGTCTTTTTGAGCTTATCCAGAGGATTGCACGGACTAAGGGGCTGAAAGGTTTTTGGAAAGGGAATTTAGTCCATATTATGCGCACAGCTCCCTTCAAGTCCATCAATTTATATGCTTATGGTATGTACAGAAACTGCCTCTTAAAATGGTATGGGAATGAGGAAGCCACTAACTTTGAGAGGTTTGGGGCTGTTGCTGCTCCTGGAATCACTGCCACATTACTTTGCTTGCCTATGGACACTATAAGTTGCAAAATGAACTTGGTTAATCTCAATGGTTTTCTCGCTATATGTATGTCCTATAACTTTGTGAAAACATGTTGGAGTCTCTGGAAGTGTCTTGGTGATAACATTTAATCTTTCTCCAGATCTTACATCATTGAAGCCTTGTACACCAAGACGCCCTATGTATATTGTAATTTTGTAATTAAAAATTGTGAAGTTGTCTTGTGTTGTGTTAATGGCTTTTGTATTGAATAACTTACACAAGTTCTCATCAGACTAGAAAGTGCATGTTTGGTTGAATTTTGCCTTTTCACACCATGCAGTTTTGTAAAAGAACTGCAAAATCATCTGACAGATGTTGTGTGCCTAAGGGGGTGTTTGAGTTAGCTTTTAGGATGGTACATTTGCATTTCATTTTTAAAAAGTAGGAAGATAAGTGTTTGGTTTTTTTTTGGAATTGCTGTTTGATTATATTTATTTCCTTATATGATATCCTAAAAGCAACTGATTGAAAAGTAGCTCAAGATTATTTTTTACCACTTTTTGGGTTACTTTTCAATTTTTAATATTAATAATAATTTATATAGACTAAAATACCTTAAAGAATATTTATACAAATTCATTATTTTTTACTTATCACTTGAATATGATTTGTTAGTTGTTACTCAACTTCATCAATCTATTTAATTAGTATAAAAGGAAACTTTAGAGAAAGCTCCCCTTAATCCTTGCTGCCACGTGGCAACATATCTAATTTTTCTCTTTTATTATAATTTTCCCCTTTAAATTTTTTTTAAAAAAAAACTAAACTAAATGAAAAGATAACTGAAAGAAATGAATTTGGTTCTCCTCATTACTTGCCATATTATTGACTTAATTGTGTCATTATATATAATTATATAATTAATGCATTAAATTTCTCTGTTCTTATATATTACTACCTCTATCAGAGCAATCAATATAGTTGCAGAATCTTAATGTCTATTACTAACCTTTGAAAACGGCTTCCCTGAAATAAGCAATTTTTTTAACAAAAATCTAGATGCACTCCTTTTTAAGTTACCAAAATTATTTTAGTTACCTAAATCTCAAATATTCTCATTCTATATGTTATCGATTTTTTGTTAGTATATTCAGAAACTCCCTCCAATTATCATTTTACATAGAAAATTTATCAGCATATAACTAAGACAACCACCTAAAATTAAGTAAATGATTAATTGTCAATACATTCACTGTATCAATTATGTTAACGTTTTGGAAAGGAATTCAAAAATAAGAAGGCAAAATATGGTAACGTCTTCGATTGATTATTGTTCTTAATTTCTCATTTAGTACTAACGGTACTATTACTAATATATAACATCAAAGCATTGTGTATTACTATTTCATTGCAAATTCAATCAGTGCCCTACACAGTCATGCCGACACAGGAGAGTCAAAAACGAGGAGGAATCTTATTCCATAAGCTCTGACACCGAATCAGAGGACCTCAAAAATCTCCACAATAATCAATGGCCATAAAAAGAGCAAGCACAAATCAAAGAAGGCAAGTTGGTGACTATTGATAACAGGAAGGAGATTGAGCCAGAAACTCTACTCAAAGCATCGGGGTACATACCGTGTGTAATTGGTTCGAGCACAATGTGCAAGGTCGTGGTCGAAATGGGATTACCCCAACGGAATTGAGGAAAACTATGTGGAGCAGTACAATATGTCGAGAACCAAGTGTGCGTCATAGCATAATTGGTGTACCCAAATCTGGTTTGCACCCGTGGCTCCAATTGGAGCAACACGAAAAGCTAATTTTGTCCCAAGTCTCATCGACACCCGTTGCAGTAAGTTTTTTTTTTTTCTTTATCAATGCAAAATATTTTTCTGCATTCTTTGCTAATTTCATGCAAATTGGTACACCCAAATATGGTCCGCATCCAGGGCTTCTATTGGGGCGTCGATGAGAAGCTCAATATCTACGATTTTGTACCTAATGGTAGCCTCGCCACCCGTTACAGTAAGTTTTTTAACTACAAAGTTTATGTTTTCTTTGTCAATGGCCTATGGGCTATGCACATCTTAACAGATAGGTGTGATGTTAGCTCACTAGCGTTGGAATCTACCAAGTTCAACGAAGGGATTAGGTGCAACTCAAGCCTTTATTTTTACAAAAAAATACCTAATGCAGCTTAATATGGTTGTTTTGGGACCGAAATTTTGCTTGATTTTACTGGCTTTACTAATTAGTATTTACAGGAAAAGCATGCATCTTCCAATCTTCCTCCTATGCCAGGTCCATTATTGATTTAGAAGATCCATTTGATTGAGTCCTTTTTTTTCCCCTAACTTCGGTACAATTTGATTTTGTAATGTTTGGGTGTTGACGGAGAATAAAGGAAAGATGCATCAAGAATACTGGAAGAGCAATGGAAGTGAGGGTTACCATAACGTCAAAAGGAAAAAAAAGCTGAAAAAATATCTATCAAAATGAAAAATTTAGAAATTCTTGACATTCTAAAATTAAAAATTTAAAAAATAAGGTTATGCTTTTTTATCATTTTCTTCCCTTAAAATGATATACTGCCCATTGTTCTCTATAATTTTGACCTAAGTTTTAAAATGATTTGATTTTTGAATATTTAATGAAAAAGTTAGCTTGAGAAAGGAGATAATGAAGCTAAAACTTTCATGCATGGCAAAAATAAAAAAAATAAAATATTAACTCTATTGAAATTAATATTTAGTTAGTCTTTTTAGGTGTGTATTATTAATATATTATAGAATTTGAATATAACAATGTTGATTTTTACAATAATTGGTTATTAAGTAGAATTTGGATGAATTTACTTAAATACATGTTTTTAAAAAAAAAAACAAGGGGGCTCATATATGTCAACTTTGTAATCCTATATTCAAATATTTGTTTGGAAAGAGATTAAAGTTATTAAAATTGTATAATTTACGACTTATTATATTTTTTATGTTTGAATATATGCTTTAGAAAAAATTACTAGATATAACACAATAATGTCTAAACTTACGTAATTATCAAGATATTATATATAAAAATTACCAAAAAATAAAAATTTAAAATTAAAACACTTTAATTAAAAATATTAAAAAATAATTAAACCCGCGCATCGCGCGGGCTAAGTCCTAGTAGTTATATAAATAACACTTTCATTTTTTAACAATTTTTAAATATTTTTTCGCTTCAAATTTTCATTATTATTGTACTAAAAAATTATTTCAAACATTATGTTTTTTATTATCCAGTAAACATTAATATTTTTTTTGAAACAAATAAAAATTAAGTAAAAAAATTCTCAATATTATTTAGAAAATATTTGTTCTAAAAATAAAAATTATGAAATACAAAGATAATATTGTTAATATAATACATTAATGTAAATTAAATATCCAAATCAGTAATTTAATTATTTAACAATAACTGCAAGTACAAAGTTAACCAAACGTTTCATTAGTTTTTTCAACAATTAGCAATAGCAATCAGCAATCAGTAATTTATAGCAGTGATTAGTAACAACAACTAGCAATAGTAATATCAATCAAATAAGTCAAACAGACTCTAAAATTGGTGGCCGAGATTTTATAGGGCAGCTTGAAATTCTTTTTTCTTAGGGTGCAACTTTAGCTACTGTTTTTGAGTTCGTTTAGTTGGGTTTTTAATTAAAATTTCTGCTTATTGTTATAATTCTTTGCAGCTTTGTTGGAATGGCTTCATGTGTGACGTTGTATCCTATTGTGTTTTTTTTTTTAAAAAAAAAAATTGTTTCATGGACAACAAGATTTTTGAATATATAGTTTGTTGCAGATTTTAACAGTACTCAATTGGGTATTAAATCATTTAAAGATAGAGTTAAAATCGTGCTTGTCTTTTAAAGGCAAAGTGTTAATTGACTTGCATTTGCATATTTTATATGTTATAGATCTGCTTAAGCACCTGTTTCATGCCCTAGTTTACCTTTTCAATTGCTGTCCAAATCTTATTCCATAACATGGTTCCATTTGGCCATTAAGGTTCCTCCGTCTCCATTCGGTTGTCTTTCTTCAAGTTGTTTTTCTAAAATAAAGGTTATCATAGTGAATTCAAGAAGTGTTTCTTTCTCAAACTTCACTACATCCTTTTAAATTCCTATTTGGTTGCTATTTTGAATTGCAATTTTTTTTAAATTTTGTCAAATTGAGAATTTTTTAAAGCATAATTTGCCACTTTTTGTTTGGGTCCATGGCACTTGGAGCCCTTATCTTTGGTATTTCCCCCTTGGTCAACTTTGTTCTTATTTTTGCTATTTGGGAGTGTGCAGGTTCTGGGAATACTAGTTACCATGCTCTTGTTATATATTTAATTTGATTTTTTCATGTCAAAATTTTATTATTTTGTTCAATTGATGGCCTTTGTTTATGTTTAGCTTGATTGCTGTTGAAATGCATTTTGATTAACCTTATCAAATTTTTTGAACTTTAACTTCTGCTTGTGTAGAAGTCAGATGAGAATGGGTGATCTATGGCTTTCTACAGAAATTTATCTTCGAGTTCTTGTTTGTTTTGTTGGTCCAATTAATGTTTTTTGGAGCTGAACCTGCTTTCATGAATGGCTTTCTGTGTTTATGGGATCAAATATCAGAATCAGGGTATGGGCCATCTTGATTATGAGTGAATAGTAGTTGAGTATCTTTGTTTTCATTTTTGTTTGTTTGTTGAAGTTGGATTTGTAGTTTTGGTTTTAGTTTGGAACAAAAAAAATAAATCAAAATTTGTGGTGCTTTGATAGAATTTCCTGACCTTTTTTAATATTTTCTCTTTCGATTTATAGTACATTCTAGGCAAGATCTCAAAATGGATGTTGTGGTGAATTTAATTTTGACTACTGAAAGGTGTGATGACATCGGATGTTGTAATGCAAATTTATATGTACAAGTAGAGTAATGACTAGAGGCAAAGGAAGGAGGAAGATGCGGTGAGTTACACAATCTTAATATTTCAATTTGACTTATAACATAGAAACTTTTATGGGAACTACAATTCGTAAGCGCTTAAATATGAAATTAATTCTTTTTTTTACAACATGCAGTCGAAGAAGGAATTAGGAGGAGAAATTACATTGTAAGTGATACTAGATAAGGATATTAGGGCCAAACGAGGAAGCTGTAGATACTAATTAAGCTAATACAAGTCATGAGTATTAATGTGAACAATGGGCAATTGATAGGACTTCCTATGACTTATGTTATACTTACGTGGCTGGTAATATATTTGATTTATTATGTAAAGCTCAATAACACCTTTGCATCATGAATTTGTCTTATTTAGATGTCCTAAAATATAAGGTAGATATGACCTAATTTCGTGAATCACTTAATAATACACATGACTTATTGGTTACGAAACATTTGCTTCTTTCATACGATATTTTCTTTACCCATTATAAGACTATTACTGCTCCCATACGACGTTTCACTTTCTACGATGCCTCTATTGTTTTCGTACAACACTTGACTCATTCTCTATGATACATTTATTGTTTTTCATATGACACTTTTATTCCTTTCTTACAACACTTGACTCATTCCATATAGGACCTTTATTTCATTTGCATGACACTTGAGGAATTTTTCACCACATCTTCTTTTTCACTCATACAACCAATTTATTTCATTCCCTAGGACACTTAGGTAGGTTCTTACTACACTTTTATCATATTCATACAACACTTGACTCATTCTCTATGACTTTTATTTAACTTGTAAGACAATTGGCTGATTCCACATGACACATTTATACAACTTATACGTCTCTTGAAGGACTACCTACGACACATTTATTTTTTTCATTTGATTCTTATCTCATTCATGTCAACATTTTTCATATCCTTAAAAACTCAAAACATTGATACACTTTGAAAATCCAAAAAATGAAAAATTGTCTTTTTATGTATCTCCTTTCTTTCCATCTCTCACTCTTGTCCCTTGCTCTCCTTCTGTCTATGTTTTCTCTTTATGTTAAAGGTGAATTGATAGAGATGGAAGAAAGAGGAAGAAAGATGACGAGAGAAAGAGAAAGAGCTAAAGAGAATGAACAAACAAAAAAAGAGAGAAAGAGAAAAGAAGAGAGATGGAGTGGATATTATATTATGAATTCAAAAAATTCGCAACTTTCTTATATGTACAACAAAAATAGAAAAATATTTTTCAGTGTCTCATATAAACAACATAAAATAACTTATTTAGCCTATAATAATTTTCTTTTGAAAATTTTTTTGCTAAAAATTTATTTTCCAACAAATAAACAGACCCCTAAAAGTAAAATCTTACAACACCTTCCTCACAGTTATACAACACATGATTAATTATCTATGATACTTAAGTGAATTTTGATGACACAATTCATTTCATATCCACGACACATTTAGTTATTTTGCACCAGATTTGGCTACTTTTTTATGATATTTTTGTTCAACTTGTATGTCACTTGAATATTTCAATTTGTACCACACATGACTAATTGGCTACGACATCTTTATTTCAGTCATACGGCACTTGGCTACTTTCCTATGATACCTTTGTTTCTTTCATATGACGCATGAATCATTATCTTCTCATTTGATCAGTATCTTTTCTCTCCCTCTCTCTCTCTCTCCCACTCTTGACCGCAAAAATTAGAAAAATATTTTGAAATTTTAAAAATTCAAAAAAAAAATTCGAATGTTTCTCGTATTCAAAAATATTTTAAAAGTTAAAAATTTTGTCTACTTTGAACAAAAAACTTAAAAACTATTTATAAGTTTATGAAAATTCTCATATTCAAAAATATTAAATGTACAAATTGTCATACTCAAACATTGGAATGCTGTAAAAACCCAATAAATTCAAAATTTTCTCTTTCTCTTTAAAGCCTTCTCTCTTCCTCTATTACTTCTCTCTCTCTCTCTCTCTCTCTCACACACACACACACACACACACACACACACTATAAAAATCCAATAAATTCAAAGTTTTGTCTATTTCTAAAAACTGCTTGTTTGTTTCTCTAGACCCCTTTCTTCTAACTGCACGTTCGACAATAGCCAGCTAGTGACTTATCAACCTTTTCTATCGTTATACTAGACTTATCTCCCTAGAAAATTTATAATTAATTTATTTCTTAGCAATAATTATTAAATATATCACTACTTATAAAAATATTATATCTATCATCATTATTTTTTAATTATTTTGTAATTGTCTACAAAATTTGAGTTTTCATAATTGCATTATAGAAATAGAAACTTTAAGAGGTGAGTCAATTTTTTTTATCTCATCTACGACACTTTGCACAATTAATACGATATTTTGTTGTTAAATATGACACCTTGGTTGTTCCATACATACCTTTGGTTCTAACCATCAATACTTGGGCAGTTCCCTATGTCAACATTACACTTGTTTCGTACGACACTTTATTAATTGTCAATGACATCATCATTAATGATGTACAATGCTTGTATAAATTCATACGACATAGGTATTTTTCCTACAACAATTGACTAACTCCTTATGACATATTGGTTCTCATGGTAGTCACATGGACACTTTTGTAGGAAAATTATTTCAATCATAGGACAATTGGGTGCTTCCTTTTGCCACATTTCTTTCTTTCTTACGACATGTGAGTAATTACCTTTTCATGCTTTCTCTCTTTTCTTTCCTTCTCTCTCTCTCCCTCAACCTCAAAGATAACTAACAATTTTGAAAATTACAATATTCAAAAATATTCAAACATAATTCATATGCAATTACATCGTTAAAAAAAATTGTCTATTTTGAACTAAAAACTTAAAAACTATTCATTTGTATGACACATAGGTACTTGCTAATGACAGCTTCATTTATCCATACGACACTTCAATATTTACTTATGGCACCTTAACCCTTTTGGCCTAAATGATTCGACATAATACTTTTTCCTTTTATCTTACATGCCACTTAAGTAATCACTTACATCATCTTTATTCTTTTATACCACATCTATCTCATTCACTTCCATAATTTTTATATCCCTTGCTAAGTTTTAAAAATTAGGTTATCAAAGAATCAAAAATAACTTACAAATTATTTATAAATTGATGAAAATTTGGATTTGGAAAAAATTTTGCATTTAAATATAGACAAATTATCAAACTAAACATAATTTACTCACTCTGACCTTCCAAAATATTCAAAGTTTTTTCCTTTTTTTTCGATCATCTGTTGTCTTTATCTATCCCTTCTCTCTCTCTCTCTCTCATTCCCCCTTCTTTCTCTTTATGCGATAGATTAATAGAGATAGAGAGAAAGAGAAAACAAAGCAAGAGGCAGAAATGAGAAGGGAGAGATAGAGAGGGATAACGAGAGATGGAGAGCCAATAGAGAGCAATATAGATAAATGGGAGGGAAAATAGATAGGAGAGAGAATTAAAAAAAATTGGATAGATACATAATTTATTTTCTAATTTTAATGATTTTCACTTTTTCAGGGAATAACTGTTTCTCTCGTATATCACTTGAATGAATTTTTATGGCACCATTATTCAGTCATGCGATAGTTGAATGCTTCTCTAAGACACTTTTATTTCTTTTGTAGGACGTGTAACAAATTCCCTTCTCATTTTCTCTCTTGTCCCTATCTCCATCTCTTTCATCTCTCTCTCTCTTTCTCCCTCTCTCCCTTTCTCTGTTAATACCTCTATTGAGCTCACAAATTGGCGAACATGTTAGTAAATTTAGATATTACAAAATATCCGCATGTTTTTCCTATTCCAATAATTATCCTACAACTATTTTAATATTGTATCTATTAAATATTTACTTTCATTATGCTTTCAACTAGCACTTGTCAAAATATCTAAACATTTATCGGATTACAATAGTTATTATTTTGGCATCTTATTAACTGTCATAAAATTTATTTAAAATTAATTACATTAATCAATTACATGCGTGACCAATATCTAGATAGATTCAGCTAAAGCTTACATATTTGTTCATCTTTAATTCTCTCTTTATTCCCTATTTTTATTATTTAGTTTTTGTTGTTGTGTGAGTTTAAATATTAACTCAGTGGGTAATGTTATGCTTGATACTCTCTATTTTGAGTTATAATATTGTTGAATGGTGTTCAAGTCTTTTGTGGATATGTGACACCTAAATTTTCTACAAATCTCAAATTGTTTGTAAGCGCTATCTTATCTTGACAATGGGCCACCCCTCCTAGCCTACACATTTTAATATATCAATAAATAGACATATACTTGATGAGATTTTTTAGATCGGATAAATGTAGGATCATAGTAATATTAGTGTTGTCAAATTCGGACCGGACCGGTCGGTTTAACTGGTCGGACCGGTGACCGATCCTAAATCCGGTCTGATTTTGGCTTGAAAGTGGATGATGAACGAACCAGTAAAAAACCGGTCACTCGGTCGGTAAACCGGTGAACCGGTTCGGGTTTCACCAAGTTTACCGATTCAGTATGGATTGAGATGGAAAGTAGAAATCAAGTCAAACAACAAAAAAAATTAACGGAGGAAGGGGCTGAGCCATGGCCTTCTGATGGGGGAGAGAGAGAGAGAGGAACCACTGGTGGTGGGAGGAAAAAGGAAAGAACAGGGAATGGGAGGAAACACTGAAGAAGGATGCCATTATGGACACCGGCATCGTCGCTGTAGTCAAAGGACGATAACAAGGAAGAAGGAGAAAGAAGAAAGAGAAGATGTCTTGGTGGAGGTGGGGATGAAGTACCGGAGATGAGTGTTGCTGTTGGCATTGGCGCTGTAGGCGAAAGATGCAACAAGGAAGAAAGAGAACGAAGGTGAACTGAAGAAGCTATTTTGTTGGGGGTGGCGCTATCAGAACGGAAGAGAAGAAAAACCTAGAATTTAGGGTTAGGTGGTTTAACTTATATATTTTTCTTTTTAAAAAACAATTTCTGATGTATAAACGTTGTCGTTTTGTCCATAATCTACCTATGTCCTTTTTCAGCATATTATTTTAAAAACGAAATAGTCCACATGTGGTCCACATATTATTCTTGTAATAAAAGTTTATTTTTTATGTCTTTATTTTTTATTTTAGATTAAAGGTTTATTTTTTATTAAATAATTTTTACATACCGGTTCAATTACCGGTTAGATCGGTTCAATTGATTTAACCTTAAACTACTAATTTTTTCAATTTAATGACTGATCCGGTTCTGACAACCTTGAGTAATATATGTCGGTGGAAAATTGAATTATGAAAAAAAACTTTTGTAAACTGTTAGATGAATTGCGTAAGCATTTTTAGTACTATCTAAAGTTAATTTGTGTAATTTAATAAAAACAATATTGAAATTGAAGCATCAATTTCTTTTCCCGCCTCAAACGCAAAGAAACAACATAAAAAAAACGTAAGGCAAAACTTTTCTTAATGTTATTTTAATGTTTTGTTGCTCTTTCTTTACTACTTGTACCTTTTATAATTAAATAATTATAAACTAAATAAGAAATTCTCTCTTGACAGCACGTATATGTGCCATTCATGTTGCTACCATTCCATCGACAACGTAGGATTTCCGTGTTTTTTTATATGTGAACTTTTCAACTAATAGAAATTGTAAAAGAAACAAAATCACTTTGTCCATCATTTTTCTTTTGGAAGAGATACCGACACCAATAGGGAAAAACTACAAAACGGTGCCATTTTTTTTTTTTCACTCCACCAAATAATTTGTCGACTCTTTACAAATATTTCAAAGTTGTCATATACAAAAAACGTCATTGACTTATGGGAATGGTTTGCCGAGCACTTTTTAAAATAAAATATAATACATTTAATAGAAGGAAGAAAGCATACATCCTGATTTTTTGGTCCAACAATGCTCGAATTGCAACAAAATACTGACTTTTTACAACTATATTATTAAAATGTAAAATAAAAAAAATACTTCTTACCGTTTTTTGTTACATAACAGTATCATGTAGTTACAAAAATTGATAATCCATTGCAATTCACGCATTATACCAGAAAAAAAAAAGGGGTATCCGTACCATGCCCTTAATAGGATTGTTGTTCAAACGTTACTTTACTTCTTGTTGGTCACATTTGTCAAAAATGTCGTTTTGTAGTGCAAGAAGATGATGCAGTGGCCAGCAGAAAAAGAACAAAAAGGCAAAAAGTATGCATCTCGATTTTTTTGTTCCAAAATGCTCGAATTGAAACAAAATATTGATTTTTTACAATTAAATTATTAAAATATAAAATAAAAATATATCTTCTTCTTGTTTTATTATAAAAAATATCGTGTAGTTATAAAAAATTAATAATCCACTATAATTCACTTATTATAAAACAAAGAACGTATTCGTACCATGCCCTTAGTAGAATTGTCGCTCAAACTCTATTTTACTTCTTGTTAGTCACATTTGTCAAAAATGTCGTTTTGTAGTGCAAGAAGATGATGCAGCAGCCAGCAGAAAAAGAACTAAAAAAACCAAAACACGTGGAGCAGTAGCTAGCCAAAGGAAAAGTAGATGGCAACGTGTCTTGAATATATCTACTTAGTTAGAAGGAATTGGAAATTTGGGTTGTTTTTTTCCCTGTAGTTCATGAACATGCAAAAATGCATGCATGAAAACTATGTTTTGTAAATAAATGAATGCAAAAATGAATATTTTTGCTTACTCTTGAAAATGGGTTTCTTAGCCACATCAGATCAATATCCAAACCTCTGCGCAACCGTCGCGCTCGGCATGTCCACAACAATGCCCGACGACATCTCCATCTGGCAAACCCCAATAGCACCGATTAATTTCGCCGGCAACTCGTTCTCCGCCTACATCTCCACCAGAAAGCCCATATCGATGGTCACGCTTGTGACGCAGCCCAAGGCGAGCTGCAGAATCATTGGATAGAGAGGAGAAAGGAGGTGAAGGAAGTGAGAGTTTGTGGGGAGAGAGAGGAGGTGGGTTAGAGAGGAAAGTGTGGTGGAAATATTGGTGGTGGTGGTGGCAGCGGTAGTGCATTGGCGGTGGCAGGATTGGGGAGAATTGGTGGCGGCGTGGTGTAGCGGAAAGAGAGAAGTATTTTGTTTTTTTTTTTTTTTATTAAACTGACTTAAAAAATAAAATAAAATATTTAATTTCTTTTTTCAAAATATTACACAAAACTTTTAAAAATACCACGTCAGTATAAGGTACTGATATGGCAAGTTAACTTGTTTAAAAATTAATAACGTGATATGCACCGCTACGTTATCTCAATCTATTTAGCAATTTTATTAACAAATAGATCAAATTACTTTGATGGATACAACGTTAAGAACCGGTTTTAAAAAATAAAATTTTATGAGTAAGGTATAAAAAAATGCTGAAAAACTGCCGGTGGAATTCACTTTTATGACAAAATAAAAAGTTATTTTATTTTTTTTGCATGGTGTTGTAGTCCATTAAATTAGTCAAGTAGCTGATAGACTTTTCCACGGAGCAGAGCAAAGAAAAGGAACTGAGTCTTCTACTTTATTTTTGCTATACGAATAGTTCACTTCTCTTGTCCATTTTTAAATATAAAGTTTATTTTTATTATACAAATCATTCTTTCTTCTATTTGATATTTACACAACTATTAAATTGTGGGAAAATTTTTATTTTGATTCCTCTTTTTAAGTTAATATAATTTATTCATTATTTTATATTACAAAATAAGATGAGTTTATTTAAAAAAATTAAAATTAATATTTAAATAATATTAAATTATGAATTAATTTTATTAATAAAAAAAGAATAAAATTAACAAGTACCTAAATTATGGTTATTATACGAAAGTACTAACTTCTTCCTTTTCCTTTTAGTATGGGATTTCCAACTGACACTCGCGCTTAAAAGTCTAATAAACAAGCTTTATATAAAGGCGTAGGTTATTCTCTTGATCTCCTCAATTAGTTACTTGTAGAACATTGCAGGCCCTTTCGTCTCTAAGTCTCTCAGCCTTGACCTCATCTGGGTTCAGGTAACCTGGTTACTACTTAAACACATATATGAATGGAAGATATATGGTTTTACTTCACCATCATTTTTCTTTTGGAAGAGATACCGACACCGAGAGGGAAAAACTACAAAAGGGTGCGAATTTGCTTTTTTATTCCGCCAAATAATTTGTCGTCATTTTACAAATATTTCAAATTAGTAAGATAAAAAAAAAAACATCATTAACTTACGGTGGTGGTTTATTGAATACTTTTTAAAATAAAGATACGATACATTTAAACGTATGCATCCCAATTTTTTTTGTCCTGGTAATGAATTGCTGTTTTTCATAATCACATTATTAAAATGTAAAATAAAAAAATATTATATTATTTTTTAATTATAAAAAAGTATTGCATAGTTAAAAAAATTGATAATCTATTACAATTCACTCATTATATCAGAAAAGAAAATTGGGCATCCGTACCATGCCCTTCACAGAATTGTTGTTGAAACGTTACTTTACTCCTTGTTAATCACGTTTTTAAAAAATTAAGGTTCTCATAACCGAATTGGTTATTAAAATGAAAAGATGTGAGATTCAAAATTTAACCGGTTCGACTGGTAAAACCACGGTTAAACCGGTAAAATCAGTATTTAATATTAAATATATAAAAATTAAATTTTTATATAGCTTATATAATTATATAAAATGTTATATTATATAAGAATGATAATAAATATTTAAAATAAAGTGTATTTTAAGAATTATATTAATATTTACATACATTAAGGATATTAAAATTAGTATATTTAACAAAATATAATTTATAAAAATTAATTAAAAAAATAATATTTATAAATAGTGATTAAATATTAATTTTTAAATTTTAAAGATTAAATTGAAAATTTTAATTAATTGAGGACTAAATTAAAATTTTTAGTTAAAATTAGAGTCTTAATTATAATTTAGATAAAATTTTGGGTCAAATTATAATTTAAAATTTTTTGGTTTAAATTGAACCGGTTTAACCGGTCCGGTTTTTTGCCGATTTTCTCGGTTTTTGACCGATTTTTTCGGTTTTTGACCGATTTTTTTTGGTTCGGTCCGAATTCCATTTTTAGGTTTGAACCTGACCGGATCTAGGATCAGTTCCCAATTTTTTCGGTTAAATCGGTCGATTCAGTCCGATTCTTAATTCATTGCAAAAATGTCGTTTTGTAGTGTAAGAAGATGCTGCAGCAGCCAGCAGAAAAAGAAGAAAAAAGGAAAAAAGTATGCATCTCTATTTTTTTTTTATTTGAGAGTGCTCAAATTGTAATGAAATATTAATTTTTTATAATTATATTATTAAAATACGAAATAAAAAAATAAATATCTTTTTTTTGTTGCAAGAAAATATCACGTAATTAAAAAAAATTGAAAGTCCATTATGATTTACTTTTTATACCAGAAAATAAAGTTGGGTGTCCGTACCATGCCCTTAGTGGAATTGTTGTTCAAACGTCACTTCTTGCAAAGTCATCGGTCTCTTGCAATTAGTGGAATGGGATATATGACCAAACAATTTTTTCTTATCATATATATATATATATATATATTATAATTATAAGTATTTTTTATATAATTATATAAAAAAAATGTAAAAAAAATAATAATATTTTTTAAATTATTTTTTTATCAATTTAGTTGTATAAAACACGTTTTTAGTTATAAAAAAAAATTTCATATGAAAATAATAAAAAAAATTATTTACCATAAACTTTTTCCCTAGTGCAATAATAGGGTGGTAACGTTTACTTCACTTCTTGTCAGTCGCATTTGTAAAAAATGTCGGTTTTGTAGTACAAGAAGATGGTCCAGCAGCCAGCAGAAAAAGAACAAAAAAACAAAAGAAAAAAGTTAAAATTTTAGAAAAAGAAGTTTGCGAAAATATTTTTTTGAATGTAATTGATAAAATTTTATATATAATTAATAAAATTTTATGTATGTAAAAATAATAGTAATGTTTTTTATTTTTATTTTTATTTTTAGTTACTCTTAAAATTTAAGACAGTTAAAAAATAATACGATGAATTATATTTAGATAAATTTTTAAATACTTTTTATTTAAAAATATAACAGTGTTATGAAAGAAAAAACATGCGTGAAGAATTGGACATTTGGGTAGTGGCGTGGAAATTTGGGCAGTCAGGATTTCCAATTCTAACAAACAAGCTGCTTCACGTGGACCAGTAGCTAGCCAAAGGAAAAGTAGCTGGCAACGTGTCTTGAACATACCTACTTTAGTTAGCAAGAATTAGAAATTTGGGTTGTTTTTTTTATCTCGCAGTTCATGAACATGCAAAAATGCATTATGCGTGCATGAAAGCTACTTTGTGTTAAAAAAAAAACTTAAAGATCAATTTTATCTACAATATTTCAGTGTTTTTTTATATCATATTCTTAATATTTTTATTTTTTAAAATTAATTTTTGACGTTACATTGATCAGACTAATGTGATTCATTCATTACTGATACTATTAAATACGTTGACATAGAATAACAGTGCATATCACGTCAATAATTCTCGTACACGTCGGCACTTTAGACTCATGCGGCATTTTTTAAAATTTTGTGCAGTTTAATAAAATTAAATATTTTATTTTATTTTTGAAGTCAGTTTAATAAAAAAAAAACAAAACAAAACAAAACAATTAAACGTTGTCACTGCCACCACCAATTATCCCTCCTCCCACCCGCACTGCCGCCACCACCACCCCCACAGCCGAAGCCGCCGCTGCCACTAGTGATCAAAGCTCCAATCTTTCTACCACGCTTTCCTCTCTAACCCACCTCCTCTTTCGCTGCCCCACTCTGAGTATGAGCAACCCCATTTTCATTTCTTCTCGATGCTCTGAATCTCTTAAACGAGAGTTTTGTTGAGATTTGCTGTGTTGTGGCCTTCAAGTCAGTGACCTTGGCACTTATATTTCGGCAGCAATTGGAATGTACGGTGGTCCCTACTTGAATGTTCTTGCTTACCCTTGAAAATGAGTTTCTTAGCCACATCAAATCAATATCCAAACCTCCGCGCAACCGTCGCGCTCGGCATGTCCACAACAATGCCCGACGACATCTTCATCTGGCAAACCCCAATAGCACCGATTAATTTCGCCGGCCGCCTGCATCTGCACCAGAAAACACATATAGATGGTCACGCTTGTGACCCAGCCCAAGGCGAGTTGCAGAATCATTGGATGGAGAGGAGAGAGGAGGTGGGTTAGAGAGGAAAGTGTGGTGGAAAGATTGGTGGTGGTGGTGGCAGCGGTAGTGCATTGGCGGTGGCAGGATTGGGGAGAATGGGTAGTGCCGTGGTGTAGCGGAAAGAGAGTAGTATTTATTATTATTATTATTATTATTAAATTGGCTTAAAAATAAAATAAAATATTTATTTTGTTTTCAAAATAAAATTTCTAAAAATGCGGTGTTGATGCAGCTGTCTAACGTATTCAAAAATGTCACGTGATTTCATTTAACGACATTATTGACGGATGAATCAAATTAGTTCGATCGACGCAACATTGAAAATTGATTTTAAAAAATAAAATTTTATGAGTGAGATGTTAAAAATATTAAAAAATTGTGGATGAAATTCACTTTTATGACAAAATAAAAAGTTATTTTATTTTTTTTCATGATGTTGCACTCTATTAAATTAGTCAAGTCAGTTGGTATACTTTTTCACGGAGTAGAGGAAGCCGAGCAACTGGCTCTTCTACTTCATACATTTATTTTTGCTATATGAATAATTCAGTTCTCTCGGCCATTTTTAAATGTAAAGTTTATTTTTATTATACAAATCATTCTTTCTTCTATTTGATATTTACACAATTATTAAATTATTACACGAAAGTATTAACTTCTTCCCTCTTTTTTCAATATGGGATTTCCAACTCACACTCATGTTTAAAATTCTAACAAACAAGCTCTATATAAAGGCGTAGGTTATTCTCTTGATCTCCACAACTGGTTACTCCTAGAACATTGCATGCCCTTTCGTCTCTAAGCCTCTCAGCCTTGGCCTCATCAGGGTCCAGGTAACCTGGTTACTACTTAAACTTAAACACATATACTGATGGAAGATATATGGTTTTACTTCCTTCCTGCGTCTCTGTTTCTGTTTCTTCTTTCTATGTTTATTTCGATAAAAAAATCATGGTACAAATGCCTCCCACCAAGCCCGCCTTCATTGCCCATAATTGGCCATCTTCATCTCTTGAAAGAACCCATTCACAGAACGTTGCAAAATTTATCTGCCAAGTATGGTCCAATTTTATTTCTCAAATATGGTTCTCGCAATGTGCTTGTCGTATCATCCCCATCTTTAGTCGAAGAATGTTTCAACAAAAATGACCTTGTCTTTGCGAATAGGCCTAAACTTTTGTCCGCGAAAATCCTAAATTATAATTGCACTGCTATGTCGGTTACCAATTACGGCCAGCACTGGCGCAACCTTCGTCGCCTCGCTGCGGTGGAAATTTTGTCAACAAACCGACTGAACATGTATCGAAGCATTCGACAACAAGAAGTCAGATTTATGATCAAAAATTTGTTTGACATCTCACGTACGAGTTTTTCAAAGGTGGAAATGAAGACAAGACTGTCGGAGTTGTCTTTCAACATCATCATGGAGATGATTACAGGGAAGAGATATTTTGGGGCTGATGGGGAGAATTTTGCAGAGGCTGAAAGGTTTCGCGATGATATATGTGAGGTTTTTGAAGTAAGTGGGGCATCAAATCTAGCGGATTTCGTGCCGCTGCCACGATGGTTTGATTTCCAGGGCTTAAAGAAGAGGATGGTGAAATTGCAGAAACGGTGTGATGGATTCTTGCAAGCTTTAATTGAGGAGCAGAGAAACAAGAAGAAAGTCCTTTGTCCACAAGGAGAAGAAAGCACTAAGACATTCATCGAAGTTATGCTATCTTTACAAGAATCTGAGCCTGAGCTCCACACCGACGAAATCACCAAGGGCATGATTATGGTACCTGCTTGTGTCTTCTCTTTCGGTTATTTATTTATTTATTTTTTTAATTCTTGGAATTTTTTTATGCCAATCCTTCTAAAAGGTTAAGTATTTATTAGTGTGAGACATTGTACCCTTTAATACACCCTTTGGTCACGTTATAAGCCTAATTAACACACACACAATTTGTGAATTAAATTCTGATAAATGTTAATTAAGGTTTTTAGGTCTCAAATCATTTTAAAAATTTAAGTCAGTAAGAAAAATTTAAAAAGATTATAAATTATTTTAAACTTTTATATTTTATATTTTATTGACGTGGAATATTATATTCTTTAACAACATAAATAGTAATTAACAATACGTACCTCCAAGTGATAACTCGGGTTTAAACTTACGTGATATTTTAGGACTTTGATTCATTCTAGGATAAAAATGCAGAACATAGTTTGCAAAGTAGCTGATAGAAACATCAGTTTGTAACTTCAATATTTGATTATCTCAATATTAACATTTTCTGTCATAAAAAAAAACATCAACGCTTTCCTCCATCGTGTAGACAATGCTGATTGCAGCCACAGACACCTCAGCTGTAACCATTGAATGGGCTATGTCACTTCTACTTAACCATCCTGAGGCACTAAAGAAGGCCAGAGAAGAGCTGGACAATTATATTGGTCAAGATCGATTGGTAGATGAACAAGATTGTCCCAAGCTGCCATATCTCCAAAGCATCGTAAACGAGACCTTTAGAATGTACCCAGCAGCCCCACTTCTAGTGCCACACGAATCGTCCGACAATTGCACAATTGGGGGTTACCACGTACCCCGAGGCACGATGTTGTTGGTCAATGCATGGGCTATTCATAGAGATCCCAAGGTGTGGGAGGATCCAACAAGTTTTAGGCCAGAAAGATTTGCAGGTGTGATTGCTGAGGCTTACCAATTGATGCCATTTGGTCTGGGAAGGCGGTCCTGCCCTGGAGCTGGCCTCGCTAATAGGGTGGTGGCTTTCGCTTTGGCTGCATTAATTCAGTGCTTTGAGTGGGAGAGGATCGGACAAGAGGAGTTAGACATGTCTGAAGGGGGTGGGCTCACCATGCCCAAATCTAGGCCATTAGAAGCCATGTGCAAAGCCAGAGAATCTATGGTTAATATACTTGCAGAACTATAAATACTGTACGGTTGCCAGTGAAAAACTTATAGGCAAGATTTGATATTCAAATTTCAAAATTTTCTCAAATCACTATATATATGACGGAACAAGAATAAGAGTTTGCTGTATTCTATAACTAAGCCGCGACCTTTATTGATATTATTGAGGCTTGCTCAATTGTCTTTCTTCATTCGCTTTTCTTTTTGTGGCTTGATTATCGGAGACATTGACAGTTAATTCTCTCCAAACTACACAATACAAAATTTCTCCATTCCCCACTCTCAACGTGGCTTTTCTGATACTCTCACTGACTTAGGCATCCAGCTGCTTCGCAACTCAAAAAGCCACCACTACAATGGCTTATAATGCTTAACCCACTTGGTTGTCCTCTTTCTAGTCCTCCTTCCCACTTTCAGCCATGGACAGGGGGTTACAATAGCCCCTTTTTACTACTAACAACATACCTTTTCCCACAAAGTATACAACTGAATGATAATGGCATGTATCGAGTTTAGTTACTAACTAAAGAAAACAAAGACAACAATTCTAGTAGATAGGATAAAGAGAGACAAAAAGAGAAACAAAATCATTTAAATGAAATAACTGAAATTTGCAGAAGATCCAAAACAAAGAAAGAGAATTCATAGTCCAGTCCTTGATTCTGTTGCTATTTTCAATAAGATAGTTGATCTTCAAAATATGTCCAACACAAATGACTAGGAAATTTTTCCAAGGAATTTATGAAAGGTATGAAAGCACTTCAACTTAGCTCGATAAAGGGAGGATAAGGACACGAAAGAAAGGATACAATGTGCAAAGCACTTGCAATGCAATAATGGGCCAAATTCAACTAGGTACCAAACATCACAGTATCTACTTGAATGAGACTACAAAATTACAGTTGAGGAGCTACTAGCACAAATTTGAACAGTAGTACATATCAAGATACAAAAAACAAAAAGAAAGATCAGTTCAGTTTATTAGTTTCTTTCTAAGTATTCCTAAGAGCAACAGAGAATGAGAAGGGATCAAAACTAAGACCACACTTGATGTGCTTTTGCTTTGATATGCAGTCGGTTTCGTTAAAATCGCCACGTTGAATTTACAGTACTAAAGGAGATTTGAGGAAGAAGCCAAGAATAAACAACTCTCAACGAAAAACAAGAAAATGAGAGAAACCCCTCCATTGAACGGAAGGTCAAATATTGGAGCCTCTAAGTGAGTTTGAAGGCATGGTTATTGGAGAAATCACAGAGCAAAAGAAGCAAATTAGAAAGAAACTAACAAACTCAACCATATATATGATAATTTTGCCAAAAATAAAGAAAAAAAAAATCAGAATTAGACGATGAAAGAATTTTCAAGGACAAACTTGAAGTTGGAGGAAAAGAGAATGCTGTCTTTTTTACATGACGCCCCTGAATGCTGAACGAAAGAATGACCCAAAATGGAAGAAGAAAACTAGAACGGCAGACCGTAGAAGACCCCACCAAATGGAAACTAGAATTGGAGTGGAACGGGAAGAAAAAAGAGCTCGTAATTAGAGTGAAGTATCAAGGGTAATTTTGTCATAAGAAAACGAATTATCAGCTTAGAGTAACTTTTTACATCAATTAATTTTGAAATTACTTATGGGTCGTTTGGTTTAAGAGTCGAAATCAGAATCGGAATTGGAATTGGAATCGGAATCAAGTGGAATCGAAAACGGAATGATTTTTTTTATGACATGTTTGGTTTATTCAGGAATCGAAATCAAAACTTTTTGTAGTCGTTTGTTTTATTTTTTGAATCAGAATCAATATCAAATATATGATAATATTTATTTCACTAAAAATAAATAACTAACAAATACAAAAAATAAAAAATTATGAATATCAAAATAAAAATTAAAAATACAAAAATATTGTAACATAATTTCAAATTAAAAATATTAAATAACGATAATAATAATAATAATAATAATAATAATTTAGTTCACAATAACAATCATAAATATAAAATTCAAAATTAAAAAATAACATAAATTTTTATTAATAATGATAACAAAGAAGAAGTATGAATAATATTGTTATAATCAAAATGATAATGTAGATATTATAAAATAAGTCATTATTAATAAATAAATTATTATTAAAATTATGAAATTTTTATGCAAATAATTTTATTATTTATGGTTATTATTAATATTATGAAAATATAGATAATATTATTATCATTTATAATGTAATTATTATCCTAATTTTTAAAATATTTAATTTTATTATAATATACAAATATTTATTATCATTATCATTATCATTAATTATTATTATTATTATTATTATTATTTATGAGATTTATTTGTAATATTTTATTATAAAATAATTTATAAAGTGAGAGAGAAGATAAGAGAATGAGAATGATTAACTACCTAAATGTGAGAATAGTGATTCCTATAGATGGAGGAATCTCATTCCCAAAAATAAGGGAATGAAGATGAAATTTTTCTCTACCAAATATAAAGAATGAGAATCACTCATTCTCATTCTCATTCCCAAACAAAAAAAAGCCAACCAAACATCCCCTTATTAACAATCAGCAACTATTATAAAATGTAAACAACCACAATTATTTATTTTTTAGAAAAGTAAAAGCAGCAACAACTCTTAAATACAAAACCAAACACCCCCTTAACGTATCAAAGAAAGTTCCCTTTGGAATTCGCTGCTTCAAAGTCCTCTTCCTTGGGACTTACACCCTCAGCGCACTTTATTGATTGAATTTATTTAATAGCCTCGACTGTTATGATATTAGATTCCTTAAAGTTTAGGAATCCAATAACATAAAAATCTTTGGGCGTGAATATTTACTCTTTTAATGTCTACTTCAATTTTTCAATATTTACTTCAATTTGTTGGGTCAACCCACTATCTCTTAGAATAAATGGATTGTTTCCTAGTTCCTTTCGCCATCCCACCCAATAAATCATTAAGATTTGTTTTTAACGAAATAAATCTTTTGTATTCACCGATTTCGTCGTTCTCATCACTGTTATCAAGCTAAACTATACCAAATTGAAGATTCAAAATCGCATTTTGCAGTTGGCAGTATGAATACTTTGCAGTTCACAAGTTGACTATTAAATTATGATATGCTTTGTTGGAACATGCTGCCTTTAATTGAAAATCCCCTAAAATTTGCCTAGCATTGTTTGAATGCTCTCGGCCCTCTAGCTATTTGTTTTAAGTTTTGATCTTTTTTTTACATATTTTTGTAATTTGTCTGGTAACTCGGTTTTCAAGTCTGCCGGTCATCAACTGCATTTGACATTTGATGATTTTCAAGAAAGCAGTATTGTTGAAGGATCATGCACTAAGAGCAATACTCCTTATATTTGCAAAATCCAACTCAAACGGAATGTGAGTTTTTTGCTAACGAAAGTAAATATTTAATTTTTTAAAATCTTTTCAAACTTGAAATCTCTATACAGATGGTTATTTGAAATTATTTGAATTACTTTCATCTTTGCAAAATATGTTTTCAATTTTTGATATCAGATTAGGATGGTTATTTGAAATTTTTTTAAATTAATATAACTTTCATACCCTTGCTAAATTTTTAGATTTTATTTTGTGGCCTTGACCTTCATGATTAATCTAATTATGAGCTGTGTCTTTTCATTGTTGTTGTTTGTTGTATGTTTCCAATAAACATAATAGCTTTGATTGTGAAATTTAAATTAAAGATTTTCTTTAAAAAACTAACAAATAAAATTCTAAACAATAATTATTTTAAATAAATTTTGGAAAAAAATGTATAACCCGCGTAACTCCCGGGCTAGCTCCTAGTATGTGTGTGTGTGTGTGTATACAGATGATATGCAAAAAAATAAAGAAAGATGAGTAACAACCATCATATAATGTGTAATAAGTGATGGTTGTATATTGTATGATAGTTGTTCCACATTTTACATTTTACATTAGACAATAGTTGTTGCACATCTACACTACCTATTAGGGGGTGTACATAGATTGGTTTGAAGTTATTTGATCCTTGTATTCAAATCAAACAATTAGTGGTAGTTTTAAAAAATTTTAAAACTACGAACAAACTAACATAAGAGTGAAACTAACCAAATTGTCATTAGCGATTGCATGTTAGTTTGGGCAATTTGATGGTTAATTTGAACTATTTTTGAGCAAAATTTCTTTTTATCAATATGAAGATAATAATTCATTGCAGATGAAAAGTTTGAATGTAAAAACATTAATTATCTCTCACAAGCAAGGCTTAACAATAGCGTACACATCAATAGTGAAATAAAACGCGCTAAATGGTGACTTACTCCTACGATATTATTGGATCTACAAAATTACTATTTAAATACTCAAGTAGAAAGCAAAAATTTATGTTCAATTTATCTCTCCTTGGTTTTGCCAAGTGAGAGAGCTCTTTCTACTTTCTGCAGTGTGATCTCAGTCATTGAGTTTTGTCTCTGATTTGGAGTTTCATCTTTCTTTCCTCGCCTTTTGTCTTCACCTCTCCTCTCATTTTCTTGTGTTTCGTCTTTATTTCCTCTCCTCTCTTTTTCAATCTGGTTTTCGCAAGTGTCCTCTATTTCTCATATAGAGGATTCAACCAATCATAGTGTGGATTTAGATGATGTTATTGTCCTCCCAGAAGAAGGCGATGATGGTTCTGCCCCATCTCAAAAAGGCTTTGGGTTGGTTGGTAGTTTGTGGTCTGAGAAATCATTCAACTCGAGAGCTCTCCTAACCACTATCCAACTTGTTTGGTAGCCAAAGAAGAAGTTGGAGGCTCGAGAGTTGGAGACTAGTTTGTTCTATTTCCATTTTGCTAGTGCGGCTGACAGGCAAAATGTTCTTGATAACGGTTTATAGTTTTCTGACAAGCACATCCTCTTGCTGCAAGAACTAAAAGGGGATGAACAACCTTCCAAGATAAATATGTTCTAGACCTTTTTTGGGTTAGAGCTTACGACCTTCCTATGAAGTCCATGACAAAAGCTACAGTAGTTGTGCTGGGAAACAAGATTGTCTCTTTTGTGGAAGTTGACGAGGAGGGCTTTGGGAAATAGGCCAGGTATCTACGTTTCCGTGTCCATTTTGATGTTCGTAACCCTTTGCTCCGAGGTGCCAAGTTTAAACAATATTCGGGTGAGTCTCAATGGATCCCGTTTAAATATGAAAAATTGACAAACTTATGCTATTGTTGTGGATGCTTAGGACATGTGTTTAAGGGTTGTGAACTCTTTGAGGTTTGGATGATAATGATGCTCATCTCGGAATGGTCCCAACTTCACCTCTTGGGGACTCTCTTCATGCCTCACCGTTCAAACGGCCGGTAGGAGTTTAGAGGGGGTTGATTTTTGTGACAACAGAAACCAGATGTATTTTTCAAGGAAATTAAATTTCCAAGCAAGGCAACCCAGGTCCTCTTCAAGCTGGGACATTGTTGCTGGGGACGGTGGTCAGGCGGTAGCATCTTTGGGTGCTAAACAAACAGAAGGTATTCAAATTCAAAACCCGATTTACCTGGATTCTCTAGACGTAAATTTTAGCTCTTGCAGGATCTCCGAGATTAATTCGCGAGATAATGGTGTGCCATCTAGTAACACTAGCATCCCAAAATAAAATTGGCTGTGGTTAATAATATCTCAATTAACTGCCAATCCAGCGAGAAATCTCTCATTCGGTGCCAAGTATTTGCATGCAATCAATGCAGATTCCCCAAGGAGATATTACTGAAGAGTCTTCTCATACATATATTCCCCCGTTACAAGCAGTTAATGACTCGCTAGTTGTACATGTTGTTAATTCCAACGTTGATTCTTCATCAGCATACCTGGCAGCTGATGTGGATTATGTCAATAGGAGAACCGGGGTCCCACATCTCATTAATTCTCAGGACTCTTCTAAGAATTCTATTTTCCCCCGACATTCGCTCGGACATGGTACAGAGGCAAACAATTTGGAGGCTTACATAATCTAACCCATGCGAGCCTCTTTAACAATTCTTTACGAGTTTTCTCCACACACTGGCCTCTGAAGAGTTACCCGCAATTGTGGACTTTTTAGCTGGTCAGTATGCTACTGTCATAAGCAAAAGAAAGACCTTCCTTAAATCTGAGTCTGGCATTGACGATCGTGATTATAGCAGGCAGGAGAGGATGAGAAAACAAATGATGTAGGATGTTCATATTATTGATACCAATGAATCGGCGGAGGCTACAGGGCAGCCCTGCCAATAGCCATGATGCTCCTTAGCTGGGACTGCTGGGGGCTGGAGACACCCTGCATAATTAGCAGAATATGAAAGCTTTTACAGCTTCATATCCCCAGCCTTGTTTTTCTTTTGGAAACAAGGCTCAAATCCCATGAAGCAGATAACGTTAGATGAAAACTTAAATTCAAGAATGGTGTATATGTGGATTGTGAGAATGTGGGCAAAGGAAGATTAGGGGGATTGGGGCTTTATCAGTTTCTTTACTCTCTTTCTCGCTACACCACATTGATGTTATGGTATCGAACCCAAAATTTGATATCCCATAGAGGTTTTCCGGCATTTATGGGTGGCCTTGTGATGAGGATAAATACAAGACTTGGGAGCTGTTTAACTAGTTGGCATCCTCCAATCGCGGTCCATGGTTGTGTGGTAGCGATTTTAATGAGATCGTCTATGCTTTTGAAAAGAAAGGAGGGTGATTACGGCCATCTATTTTCATGACCAGGTGCCGAGACTCGATTAATTTATGTGGTGTTTCTGAAATTCTAGTCTTGGGTTTTGAATTTTTGAACTAATGGGGGGAAATGAGAGGATAATGTGCTAGAGAGACTTGCTAGAGTTTTTGCTAATAATCAATTTTTTGACCCGTATCCGGATGTAGTGCTACATTAGCATACCAAGTTTGGATTGGATCACTCAATTTTGGTGGTCAAGCTTGAAAAATCTGCTTCCATACTGTCCTCTTGACAGTAGCCTTTCAGGTTTGAACCGATGTGGCTATGGGATTCTGGGTGTGAAGCCACTGTTGTCGAAGTTTGGTCGACTGCTGGGCAAGTGTCGAGTGATATGGATGTGAATGATAAAATTGAAGCTTGTGGTACAACTTTGCAACGATGGGGCAGATTGTCTTTTGGTCATGTGCTGCGTGACTTAAAAAGGCTTCAAAACAAACAATGCCACCTTGAACTTTAATGCCCCACTGAGGAGAACATTCAATCTCTTCGTGATTTACAAGCTTCCATTAATGAGTTATTAAAGCGAGGAAAGATTAAGTGGAGACAAAATCATGAGTTATTTGGTTAAGGGAAGGTGATAAGAATACCAAATTCTTTCATCTGACTACTACACAAAGAAAAGGGCATAAAGGTATTCGTAGGCTCATATGTGAAGACGGTCGGGCTCTTACAGACCCATCTAGCATTGGGGATCAACTCACTAGTTTCTTTGAGCAATTGTTCACTTCTCGAAGGCATGTTGATATGGAACAAATACTTTACTGTGTGCCCACTTGTGTTACTATGGAGATGAATAATGATCTTCAACGCCCTTTTACGGAGGAGGAGATTGTTTTGGCTCTCAAATAGATGCATCCTTCGAAGGCATCGGGCCCTGACAGTATGCCAACGACGTTCTATCAATCTTTTTGGCACATTGTTGATCCTGATGTGGTTAAGAAGATGCTGGATATTCTCATTGATGGCATCGATCCAAGCTCTATAAACTGCACCACTGTCATGCTTATCCCCAAAGTCTCAACCACAACATATTGCAAAGACATTCGTCCTATAAGTTTATGCAACGTTATTATGAAACTGGTAACCAAGGTCATTGCTAATAGATTGAAGCTGGTCCTTCCTCACATTATCTCTGAGACTAAGAGTGCTTTTGTGCATGGAAGATTGATCACAGATAATGCTTTGATAGCAAACGAAGCTTGTCATGCTCTGTAACATAGATATTCTAGCAAACGAGGGTGTATGGCCCTCAAGTTAGATATGAGTAAAGCATATGATCGTGTAGAATGACCTTTTCTAGAGGCAATTATATTGAAAAAGAGTTTCCATCCTGATTGGGTCAGCCTTATGATAAGGTGCATCTCTACAGTGTCTTACTCCCTTATGGTAAATTCTATTATGCAAACAGAGTTTGTGCCATCAAGGGATTTACGTCAGTGGAATCCCATTTCTCCCTACCAGTTTATCATCTGTGTAGAGGGTTTTTTGACACTAATTAATTCTGGCACTATTCAGGGTCACCTGCACACTTAAAAAATGTGTTGAAGGGCTCTGGTGCTTTCGCATTTTTTTTTCACAAATGACAGCCTTTTATTCTCAGCTGCTTCGATCGGGGACTGCCAAACTTTGCTTGATATCCTTTCGAAGTATGAACATGCCTCGAGACAACAAATTAACTGGGATAAAACTGAGCTCCTATTTAGCCAAAACGTGCCTACAGAAGATATAAATGCAATCCAGAATTGTCTTCGATTAACGACAGTTAGGAGGTCTCAAAAATATCTGAGTTTACCAATAGGTGTAGGGCATTCGAAGAAAAAGGGTTTTAGTCTGATCGTGAATAGAGTTAGAAAAAGATTGGAAGGATAGAAAGAGACTTTTTTTTTTCAAAACCAGGTAAGGAGGTTCTAGTGAAAACTGTGGTCCAATCTATCCCCGCATATTATTTGAGTTGTTTCTCTTTGTCCCATCCCTTTTTTGCAGAGTTGGCTCGACTTGCTAATAAATTCTAGTGGGATAGCACAGAGGGCTCGAGGAAAATTCATTGGGCATCGTGGGAAAGGCTCACCAAGCCAAAGAAAAAATAGTGGCTTGGGTTTCCGTGATTTTCATGTTTTTAATCTGGCTATGTTGGGAAAACATGCATGGAGACTTACCACAAGGGAAGAACCTTTATTGGCTCAAATCTTGATAGCCCAATACTATCCTCACTCATGTTGTTTGCAGGCTGAGCTTAGTGTTTCTCCTAGCTTCACATGGAGGAGCATTCTTTCCTCCAAATCTATCTTATTTAAGGGTGTTCGATGGTTAATAGGCAATGGAGAAAAGGTGCATATATGGAATGATCCACGGCTGCCACTATAGAATGGTTTTAGGTGCTTATCACCACGATTGGTCTTAGAGTCAAATTTGATTTCGGGATTAATTGATGGAGATCAGAGGTGGTGGAATAAAGGGTTGGTCTAGCATTGTTTTAATCCTGTAGAACATGCTCAAATTCTTGCCATTCCATCGATTTTTTGTAGGGTTGAAGATCGTCTAGTGTGGCACCATGATCAGGGAGGACAATACACTATGAGAAGTGCCTACAAGTTGGCATGAACATCTACTACCAATGTGGGACTGTCTACGTCCCACTCGGATGGGTGTGGAAGTTTCTACTGAAAGTCTATGTGGTCACTTTGTGTGCCAGGGAAGGTAAAACACATGGTCTAGCGTGCTTGTAAAGGTTTTCTATCGACAAAGATGAGCCTGCAGCACCGTGGTATTCCAGTTGATAGCTCTTGTCCTTTCTATGGTAATAATGAGGAAAGCATTATTCACACCTTGGTTAATTGCCCCCAATCTGCCTCTGTTTGGTTTTCATCTCCATTGGGATTGAGGGTACAAGGCAACGATATATTGGATTTCGATGAATGGATAAATAAAACTTTGGGAACATTGTCGAACTGAAACCAAAGGGCTCATGGCCATGATTATATATGGGCTATATGGAAAGGTCGCAACCTTTGTGTAATGCAAAGTAGAATGGTGGATTCGGTGGAGGTCGTTCATATCACCATCAATCTATTTGATGATTTCAGGAGGGAACAATTTCAATCACCCCCAATTCCATCTCAAGCCTCACAAACTCGGTGGTGCCCCCCTGCTGCACACATCCTAAAAATTAATGTTGATGCAGCCTTGGGACAGGACTGTGGTGGTTTCGGCGTTGTTATAAGAGTAACAGATGGTAACCTTATGCATTTTTTTCGTACACCATTCTAGGTGTTTTTTTGCCAGAAATCTTGGAGCTTCTAACAATATGTTTTGCAGTCTATAAGGCCTCCCAATTATCCTTGAGCCACGTTCATATAGAGACTGATTGTTTACTTGCACAACAACTCATCTCTTCAGTGAAGGTAGACCAATCTGACGGAGGTGTTATCATAGGAGATATCCTCCCTCTTGCTGCCAGATTTACAAGTTTCGAGGTCACTCATGCCAGACGTTCATGTAATGCTGCTGCACATTTTCTCGCTAAAAAAGCCTTATCTCTCCATGGGGAATTATCACGGGATATTGCTAGTTTGCCTGAGCTCATCCCTATTCTATGTCATGATGTACCTGAACTGAATTTATGAATGAAGTTGTTGGTCTCCTCTCCAAAAAAAAAAAAAAAAAAAAATTAGAAGCAAAATTTTATAAAAGTCAATACATAAAAATAAAAAAAGTTTTATGAACTCATTTATCAAATTAGACAATAAGTGTTTAGAATTCCTAATAACTAATCCTTGAATCTTACTTGTAATTCATGCCTAGTGTAGATTAATTATACGAGAATTAAGACGCTTAGTCTTTAATTCTCTTGTAATATCTTTTACAATATTAATACAAAACAAATGCATCTAAACAAAATGAAGAAAAAAAAAAGAATTATTGAATCGTAGAGTGTAATTGAGTTTTATGAAAAGGACAGGATTTTTCATGTAATCTATTCGCTGTAAAACATATTTTTAGATTTTAGTAATATTTGGTAGTCAATTAGTTTTGACAGTCTTCCAATTTCTAAAATAACAATCTAATCATAGAATGCGGTTTACAAAAAATACAAATCATAACTAATCTATTATCAACAGTTTTTACAGATTTAGTTTGATTTTGTTCAAGCTGATCGAGTTGAGCGGATTGAGTGGTTTCACATACACCCAAGTCTGTTGCATATCTTATATTTCTTTTTTTTCAAAATAAATAAAAAAAGATTTTGCGCATGGGGCTCACAGGCTCATTCTTTGTCCCGTCCATCTCTCAGTGTCTACGTAACTTTTTCAGGCTTATTTATGTCAGTGTTGCCTAACCATCTTGATTTGTTAGAGAAGGCTAGAGCGGTGGCCGATAGTGGTAGTGGCGGTGGCGGTGGCGGTGGCGGTGGGGGGACAAGAATAACGGCAGTCACAATAATTTTATAATAGTATTGTAAAATTTTATGGAGAGAATATTTTAACAATTAAATTTAATTTATGTTACTAGATAGTCTAATTCATGAAACTAATGAGATAGTATTAACTCATATTCATTAAATATAATTTTGTAAACCACCTAAGGTAATAGTTTAGTTGTAAGTTAATATGTTTCCACACTTACAACTTAAATTTGAGTCTTTACGCTTTCATGCTCCCCTAGCAAAAATGTTAGGTGCCCATTTCTGTAGTGTAAAGACTGAGGTGCTGTGATGAGTTTTAAACTTAATAATTGTTGTGGTCTTTAGTAATAGAATTTTGCTCAACTCTATTATTATTCGAATGATAGATCTATCCTTCTAGAAGGTGGTTAGATGAGGTATTTAAACTAGAGTTACTCCAACTTTGACCTGCAATGTAATGATTAACATATATGTGATATATCTTTTTTTTTTTTCATAAAAAAACTTACATATCCAAATAATCTTTCAAACATAATATATAACGAGATAGTACTAGCTATCCTATATTAAAATCATACCTGGTATTAGGCCTCACATTCCGGGCATTTCATAACTCACAAGCCTAAATAAGTCAGCTAGTTCTGCAACTGGGTGCGGACACTCGCGCAGTGCCCCGCCCAATCATGTTTTCTCGGCCCCCTATTATATGGGCCACAAAGCAAAATGAAAAAAAATCACCTGTCCAAGCCCGTCCATGGAGGTAGACTTGTTTTAAAAAGCCCACTGAATCAAAACAGCAAGTTCACAGTACAGTGGCGGATCCATATGAGGGCCGGCAATTCCCCCACCCCGACCCCATCCCCCAAGTCCAAGGTCCTCCTCTTGGCCTCAAGTTCGAGCCTTCTTTGCTCCAAATTTCAATGTATTTTTTTTTTATTTTTAAAAGAAATCGGTTTCTTTTTTATTTACATTTTTTTTCTTGTCTTTTATTTTCTTGGTAACTCATTTGTAATGTATATATACTAAAAATTATTTTCATTTACCATTAGAACATTTTCAATCATTTATTTTTATATTCATATTAGCATTCTTTTTAATAGTACTTTATTTTTTAATGAAACAAATTATTAGTAAAGATTGTTATTCAAAAAAATATTTAAAAATATATTGTATATCTTTTTTTTATAAAATTGACTTTAATTTTGCCAGTCATAACAATTATAATAAATAATTTTTTTTCAATGAACATTGTAAAGAATATATTATACAATTATATAAGAAATAAATAATTAAATAGGAGCATTATTGCCCATTGGATTGTCTTTAAAGAATGATTTTCCTTTAAAACAACGCTTTGCAGTATGTCCAAGACGATCCCAAATCTGACACATAGACTGACTGGGAGTGGATGGAGAGCCTCGACAGAGGATAGGTGGCCCGCTTAGGCCACTGCCAAAAATACCACCATCGCCATGAGGAGAAGAACCATATGGCATGTGGCGAGTAGCATAAATAGACAGTGGAAAGTTTATAACTTGATTCTCTTTCTTGAGATGAGTCTCAAAGTCAATTAACTTGTCATGTAACTCCTCAAAGGTAATAAGAAATTCTCTGACCCTGATGGTAGTTGTTAGCTCTTTGAATTGATGACCAACGCCATTGAAAATGTGAACAACGAGATCATTTTCAGCAATAAGTGAATTATTGCCAGTTCATCAACAATAGCTTTCATATTCTATAAGTGTTCAACGATTGTCTTGGTTCCATGATGGTCAAACAGCTTCTCCTTTAAAGACATAATTTGAGAACGAGAAGAATTAACATATAAATTGTATAACTTATCTCATGCTTTTTTGGATGTTGAGGCTAAGGCAATTAAGAAGACAAGACAGTAAAAAACAAAGGTAATAATAGCATGGAGGAGCAGTTGATCTTGGCAGAACTATAGAGTAAGTTCGGGATTAGCAAATTCCTAGGTGCCGTTGATGATGACTTTGGGAGGATAGGGAGTAGTTCCATCAATATAAGCAATAGGGTTATAACCAAGCAACAAAGAATTGAATTGAGCTATTTAAGAAGAATAATTTGATAATGTCAATTTGAGGAAAAGTTGGGCTACTACATTGATGGCATTGAGGCTAGTAGAATTTGGTAAAAGAGTAGATGATTGAACATTGATGGTAGAAGAAGAAAAAGAATTTTCGGCTGCCATTTTGTTTCTAAAATTGTTAAACTTTCGTAGGTTCTGATACCATATAAAGGTTAAGAAAAGGAAAAAATTTCCAGTTATATTATTCGACACAACGAAGAGATAATTAAAACAGAGTATATAATTGCAGGATGACAACAAACTAATCATACATCTAACAACTCTCTTGATATGGTAACACAATTTAAGGAGCCGTTTGTTTTATGGTTCAGTATCAAAATCAGAATTCAGCAGAATTGAAAATAGAATGACTTATTTCATGACATGTTTGGGTTACTTAGGAATCAGAATCAAAATCCTTTGTAGTTGTTTGTTTCAGTTCAGAATTAAAATTAATATCAGATGTACAATAATATTTATGTCACAATAATAATAAGAGAAATTATTTTAAAAATTAAAAAATTAGGAATATTAAATTAAAATTTATAAAATACAAAAAATGGTAATATATTGCTAAATTAAAATATTAAATAACCATGACAATAAAATTAAAATTTAATAAATAATAATAATACTAATAATAATAATAATAATTTACTTCACAATAATAATCATAAATATAAAATCTAAATAAAAAATATTAACATAAAATCTTATCAATAATAATGATAATAAGGAAAGAGAATTATTAATATTATTATAACAAAAATGATGTTGTAAAGATTATAAAACATTTCATTATCAATAAATAAATGATTATTAAGAACAATATTATAAATAACATTTTATCACAATCCAATTTCATTGATAACTAAAAGCAACATAAAATTAATTAAAAATATAAATTCACTACAGCCTATTTCAATAAACTTATTTTTTTAAAAAAAGTAATTAACTTATATAATAGAAAAAATATTTAAAAATATACTTCTTTAAATAAGTAAATTAAATTAATTAAGAAATTATATAAAAAAATTGAATGGCATAAAAGATGCCATATAAGAGAGAAGTTGTGGTTGTTTACAAGATAACAAGGACGAAAAAGTTGAGAAATTGTGGGATTAGGTAGTTACAATGAGAATGAAAATCATTAATGGGTTACACTAGAGAATTATGATTTCATTAAAGTGGGGAATCTCATTCTCATTTTTAAGGGAATGAAATTCCACTTTTCATGAAATAAACAATAAGAATCAGAATTAGGTAGTTGATTTGCACCCAATCTCCCTGTCGTTTCACTCTTTTGTGTCCAACCCCTTGCAGTTTTAGTTTCCATTATAAAACACTTGTAGTTTATTAATTTGGCGATTGAACCCCTCCTAATGGGATCCATCAACTTCATTAAAGGCAACTTATTAAAATGGTGTAATTTTATCTTTTTGGGAATTATTTTCAAAACAAAATTACAAAATTTCATATATTTCTTTTTTATTTTCCACATATAGACTCTTCTTCATGCCCTCTTTATTGCCCAACGCCCAACCTAGAAGCACTAGTGGAAGAATAAGAATAAATAGACAAAGAATAAGAATATGAATAGAACCCAGAAGAACCAACCTCATATTGTCCCAAGTCATAGGCACTCTAATGCCCTGACACCACATATGTTAGAGCTTAGACCATTGCTGTAATCTCCCCTCTCTTATTGTAGCCACAGAACATAGGTAGCCTTTATGATTGCGTTGCCATCTCCACTTGATTAATGGGTTAATTCAATTGTGGTAGATGAAGCAATTGTCAGGAAGGTGGCGGCTGCAGCGGCGGTGGCATTTCTTATGCACTATATCTCTCTTCTTTATCTGCATCGCTGCTATCGGTGGTAGTAGAGTACCTCATGTACTCATTTGATCCTCTTGGATTTTTTGGATCGATGCCTACCGCTAAAATTATCAACCAACACCAAATTTGTTGTAGTAAAGGATGTTGTTGAAATAGTAGAAGAATAATTGAATTAAGTTTGAGAAATATTTACCCAATAATTGGATCCAAAGATACAATAACAAGTTTAGTAAACAAAATAAGAACCACTAATGTTATTAACTTCAAATTGCCTAATTTTAATCAGAAACGTTTCAAGCCCATAACTAATTAGTACAGCACAACAAAAAATACTGGGTGGGTAAAGTTGTAGGTATTGATACATGATGACACAGTACACAAATAGAATGTCATCTTCCATTTGAAAGCATTTCAATTTTCTCTTTCATTGATGCACATTCATTCACAGTTCTGCATATTATTTTAAAGCTATGAGAGAAGTCATCCTATGGGATTTTATGTACATTTTGGAGGGCCTAATCTTATGATTTCATAATTGCATTTTGTTGTGGGTTTCAAATCTCCATAAGGGAAAAAATGTAAACCCAACAAAAAAGCTCGAGTTAAATGGGAAAGAAATTGCCTTATTGTATGCCATTACATGACAACTCCTACTTCATAAAATACACTGAAATAAATTCAAATTTGAAACCATACACCTATCTTACATAATTCCGAGCTGATTCCTAGAAAACCATTGATTTTGGAAGTAGATTTAAGACTGAAATTTTAATGGCTAAGATGCATAACATACCAACATGAAGAACATCTCCACTCTAATGTAGAAAATACCACTAGATGCACAATAACAGTCATATATATCTTATTTTCTTGGTTGTTGACCAAAAACCAATAAGCAAGTGCCAAGCCACCACTTCTAAAGTCTTAAACAACTACCATATTTGATTGTAACAACCAACTTGCAACTAGTCCTACTAGACTTAAACCCAAAAAAAAAAAAAACTACAAAAAGTTTCCAGTTTTATGGCTTCCACTCAATCAGAATTTTTGTTTCCATTAATTGACCATTGACATAGAGCCTTTTATTATGGTTCATTTGCTTGAGAGTTAGCTTAAGAAGCTTGGATCCCATTTGTTGCTGCAATTAAAAAGGAAACCAAAAAGAAAGTTAGATTTCGAATTGCAAAAGAAATGCATTCAATAAATTGAGCTTACTACTTTTCTTGATACCCTGGCATCAATTTTGGATTTGCAAGTTTGTTCATTATGGCCGAACTATCTATATTTGTTGCACATAACTTGAAGTCTTTTTTAGTAGTTTTGTAAGAATTGATAGTTTCACCTTTTTCTCACCTCTTTATTTTTTTGGGCCTACCAACTCTTTTCTTAATCAACGGTGGCAATATTGGGTTACAATTTGTCACTTGTGGCCAGTATTGCTCACTAAACACTGGCAAAAATTTTATTTTATATGCCATAAAATAGGTTTTTACACTGTATATATTATCAACAAAGTCTCTAGGTCTTCTTCCATCCTTAAGAATTACAACCATAGCATGTTGACATGGAATTCCTCTGTGATCCCATTACTGGCACGAGCAAGTTCTTTTGTCTAAGTTAACAACATTTTGCCCACCCAAAAATGAACAACCTCAAATTATCTACTTCCTCCAAAATATTCAATACAACTTGTTGGAAAATTCACACCCTATGCATATACTAAGAAATTGTTATAAGTGTGAATTCATGTTTTGATGATGAATGTTTTTTATGATGAGCTATGAACCAATCCCACAAAAGTACAAGTGAATTTCATTTGTATGTTTTTCAAGTATACAATTTAGGTTCAAGAAGTCCAAAGAGGTCTACATATGCCATCTCACATGTGCAAGGAAGAGAAATATCAAATTAGCCTTATTAAGCTACTATCTTAGAAAGACAACACAAGAGTTTGTTTAGGCAAATTCTAGGTATCAAACTCACTCAATTGAGAAATATTTTGGGCTTAAACAACATACTGGTTTGCAAGACTATAAGTCTAGTTTCAAATGAGATTAGTCGTGCATTTTTTGGAACCTTAGAGAAAAACTTATGAATTTTATACCAAGAGGGTGCAAGCTGTTAGGAACCTTCAGTGCATACGGAGTGGATTGCAATGGCTGTCTAGAAAAGCACATGACTAATTTGAATGCAAAATTTTGTATGTAGATTCCCTGTGTAGTCTATTAATCAATGCAAAAAGAATCACATCAAAATTCAAAGCCATATGCAAGATATTAACGTACTAGTAAAAGTGTGTAGGTTGTCCGATAGAAATTTAACGTTTGTATTCCAACATTTATTTTTGACTATGCTAAACTCATTTAAAAATAGTCAAATTTGGTGGGTTGAGAGCTCAGACAGTCTACTAAATAACAAAAAAGGAATCACAATTGTTCAAGCCTCCTAGACGAAGTTATAGCCGTTAAAAGGTGGCAGACAAAGAAATCAATGTAAGGCTGTCAAGAAGAAAACAGCAAAGTATGCATGAGGAACCCATGGCAACGGCTCTAACAAGTTTCTAACCTATCTTGCAGCTATTTAAACATTATTTGAAGGTGTTTTTACTGATTTGAGAAGCGAAGAAAGTTATATTCGAGTATTGTATAATCTCTCTCAAGGCAGAAATACTTTCTTTACTCTAAATGCTTTCATTGTAAAACTAGCATACAAGCTAGTAAATTTCATTTGTATTGTAATACATTGTGAGAATAGGTGAGAACTCCCAAATGGGACTTGTGAGGATCATCTTGTAAGGAGTTAGGGTTGAGCTCCAAGAATGAAAAACCTAAAAGAGAAGAGAAATTAGTGTTGGCAAGTGAGACTTGTGCGACAACCGATTTGAAGGTGGACACAAAGGTACTTGCAGAGTCTTCTTGTAAATTGTACGGTGGTGATTGGTGCACAAAAAGGCACCCCTATAGTTGAACTCTCAAGAATCTCTAAGAGAGAGATTGTTGAGAAGACTAAGGATGTAGCCATTTGGTGAACCTTATAAAAATCGGTAATGTATTTCTTTCAATCTCTTGTTTATATTCATTTGCAAAATTTTATTTGATGATTTTACTTGTGAAGCCTATTTACCCCCCTTTAGGCTTCACCTAAGGGACCAACATATGGTATTAGAGCCTAACCTCACTTGTAAGGCTTAACATCCTTGAGGGATCCCCATGGAATCCTCATCTAATGAAAACAAGAGACCTTTCTTTAATGGTAGTGATTTTCAATACTATAAAGATCACATGGAAAGTTATATTAAATCTAAAGGGATGAAAATTTGGTTAAGTGTAGTAAATGGACGATATGTGCCTAAGGAAAAAGTTAGAAAAGTTAAACTTGACATGCTTATGAAAGAATTTAAACTTTTCACTATGAGGCCAAATGAATTGGTTAAAAATGTGTATGATAGACTCATCATTGTTGCTAATGGACTAATCGATCTTGGCAAAGTGTTTAAAAAGGGTGAACTTGTGCAGAAATTAATGAATTCGTTGAATGAGGAATACAAAATAAAGATTAATGCCATTGAAACAACTCATAATGTGGAAGAGCTAACCATGGAAGAGTTGCTTGGGTCCCTGATGACTCATGAGATCAAACTCAAAAGGAGAAGTGCTTTACCACAACAAGAATCATGCATGGCACTCATGGGCCTAAATGATGACGATGAAAGTGACAATGAGGTAATGGATCTTCCTTATTATGAAGAACTTAGAGAAGCTTTTGATGAGTTATTGATCACATTTAAAAGGAAATGTAAACAATATAAAGAGCAAAAGAAAGCATGTAAGAAACTTGTGCTAGAGAAAGATGATGTTGTCTTGGAAAATATTCTTTTAAAAGAAGAACTTTAAAAGGTGAAATTAGATCATAAATTAACTTGTAGTGAGTTAAATTTTGTTAAATAAGAGCTTGTTACATTAAGAAAGACCCCTAACATCAAAGACAATTTATATCATACTTTGGAAAAAGAAGTTGAGGACCTTAAAGAAAAGAATTAAAATTTAAAAAAGTCCTTTTTAAAATTCACATTAGGGAGCAAAAAGTTAGATGAGATGCTATCTTTTCAAAAGAAATTTTTTGACAAATCTGGTTTGGGTTACCTCACTAAAAATAAGACTAATCTCATAAAAGAGAAGAAAAATGTTGTCTCATGTTTTTATTGTTATAAAGAATGACATAAATTTCATGATTATAAACTTAAAAGACCTAGTGATCCCAACCTACATTAAAAATTATGTGTCATCTTCTAAAGCTTGGACAAAGTCTAGTAAATTCAAACAAGTATGGATGGTTAAAAATTCAATAAAAAAGAATGATTGTTATAACATTGAAGGGCTCAAAAACATTAGGTACCAAAATATTCTACATTTTGTTTTGTAGGTAGGAAAGTGCTTGAAGGCAACATATTTTAAAGAAGAAGTATTTGGTACCTTAATAGTGGATATGCTTGTTAAGATCCTAAGGTTCATTATTCAATTTTGATTATTGTAAAACATTAAGAGTTTCTAATATGTTTATTTAAATGTGTAGTTAAATAATTTAATCAAAAAAACGTTAATTGGAATGGAAGCAATGCAAGCATAAGATAACTATTGATATTGGTTCCATTCAGTGCAAGTACTATAGAGTGTGGTCAACTTTAAAAGGCTCGTTTGTTCACATAGAGATGAACTAGATAATGAGCTATATACGATTAGAAAGGTCAAGATGTCTAGTTTCCAACACTTCTGTAATTGATTTTTTTTTTTGAGGTCTGTACAGCAATATACAACTAAATGGCTAAAGGGTGCTGAACCTATTAACAAATAGAATTAGTCCATTTTCAGATATTGCTGCAAACAAATGGGAAAGAATAAGTTGTTAAATTATATATAGACATAAAGATAATTCTGTCTAGTTTTCAAATTGATAAGAATCATGTCAATTGGATATGTGTAGAAGGAGATATTACCAACAAACTGAAGGGTATACAGTCTGTCACGCCAACATAATTAGTCAGCTTCCAGCAGGCACCATGGGTAAATGGAGAGAAATTAGCCCATGATCTATACATGTATGAAAAGCTCTATGAGTCTACTTTCAAATAGAAGAAATGGGATATGATTTGGAGTTATATCAGAAGACTTATGATTGATTCCTTAAGAAGTGTCAAAGCTATCCTATTGAGAAAGGAAACAAGCTTAAATTGATTCTTGGTGATGCTGCCTAAAAGAGAATCCATTTAAATAAAATTGTGAGCTAAAAATGAAGGTTTTCAAACATTGCAAAGCTACTGTTAGCACAAATATGAAAGCTCTACAAGGAGACAATACCATTGGGGCAAGAGCCCAAGACCTATATCTTACACACTTATGCTCTAAAAGACAAACAATGCCAACCACTTATTACATGTTTTCATACATATTACAGTACACCAACCATAACTCGTGTATGTACTATGCACTACAAGACAAACCAACATCCCTGCACATCCATTTTCCAACACCAGAATAGTCTTCATATCTTATCCCTATCAGTCCCTTCTGTGAGGCCTGAGGCATAGTTCTAGATCCATAGAGTCCTCATCGATCGGTGGGATGGCAACGTTGATTCTGCCAAAATTTTCTTGCTGATTGACATCGCCTGGATAAATAGGAAAGATAGTGAGTGTTTCATTTTCTTCCTCATGAGAAGGGTCGACCGATCTGCTTCTCACTGGAGCAACGCTCCCTACTAGTTGAAAATACCCTAGGGAGTTTGATCTCTAACCCACGTCACAAATTTCGAATGACAAGGAGGAAATCCCTGGTAGCTGGTTGGGATTATCTTGAGAAACAATTGCAGCAACATTTGGTATAATAAAACCTGCACTGGTAAAATCTATAACAGGAGGTGCTGCGACTCTTCTCATATTGCACCTTCAATTTTGAAACCAAACTCTGATATTACTTGGTTGAACTGGACCATATCATCTCAACATTGTGGTAAATTGAGCAAGTTGTCTTGATGTGGGATAGGTTTCTTCAATGCTATAAAAAACATCTTCTAAGATTCACAACTACTCTGCTCTAGTCTCCATTGGGAATTCGATGATTCTCCAATTTCCATGTTCTAATGGCTTGTTGGTGGTTTCATCTTGTTGATTAGAAATATGAGTGAAAATTTGAGACTCTGGAAACAACAATGATGAAGTGAGAAATTGAGATAATGCATATCTCCCTTGATCCTCAATTTAAGCCTGACGATCCGTAATTTATGCCTGACTGTCTACGGTGACAATTGATTGTCCGTCTGCAATTTACGCTTGACTGTCAGTAAATTACGTCTGATTGTCCGCGATTTACATCTAACTGTCTGCACATCAACAAATTTTTTGACTAGATGTGCCATGTCAGCTTCCACGTAAGTAATTGACTGCTAAGTTGGATGAGGTAACATTTTTGACCTATTCATGAACTATTTTTGAAGGTAATGACCCACATTGGACTTTTTGTAACTTAGTGACCCAAATTTGAATGAAGCCAAGTATGGAATCTTGTTCTAAGACCTCTTGATAGATGAATTTTGTAATCTAAGAAGAGAATTAGGCATGTCACATCCCATGCATTAGTATATGCTTGAATGTCTTCATTTGCTTAATCTTGCATGAATGCTTGTGATTATGTCTTGCCATTTTATGGCATAACAAAGTGGCCAAACCTTCAATAAAATTACTTCAAGTTAATGAAGCAAATACATTGAAAATCATTCTTTATAAACATTGCACATAATACAAACTATTTTTGCTTTAGTCAAACATTTTGAAATTGCGGCATTATCTTGTAAAATCTAGTACATTCTTTGCTCTCGCTTAGTGGCTGCATTTGTACTCTATAAGGCCCACATCTCAAAGTTGTTATAACTTATATGCCTAATTGTAAATGCGAACTTGTACTACATGCATACATTAAGGGGGAGTCTCAATCTTTTAACCAAGTTAGCATTCACATTTTTTGTTTCAACCACTTTATTGATGACAAAAAGAGGGGGAAAATTAAAAGAGAGTTAAAAGAAAGAGCATTCCAAGCGGAAGCTTAGATTAAGGGGGAGCATAAATTTAAAGGTTATGTTATTATCAAAAAGGGGGAGATTGTTGGAAAATTCACACCCCATGCATATATTAAGAAATTGTTATAAGTGTGAATTCATGTTTTGATGATGAGCAATGAACCAATTCTACAAAAACACAAGTGAATTTTATTTGTATGTTCTTCAAGTATATAATTTAGGTTTAAGAAGTCTAAAGAGGTCTACATATTCCATCTCACACGTGCAAGGAAGAGAAAGATCAAATTGGCCTTATTAAGCTACTATCTTAGAAAGACAGCACAAGAGCAATTCTATCTGGGCAAATTCTAGGTATCAAACTCACTCAATTGAGAAATATTTTGGGCCTAAACAATATAGCATTTTGTAGGACTATAAGTCTAGTTTCAAACGAGATTGGTCGTGCATTTTTTGGAACCCTAGAGAAAAGCTTATGAATTTTATACCAAGAGGGTGCAAGCTGTCAGGAACCTTCAGTGCACATGAAGTGGATTGCAACGGCTGTCTAAAAAAGCACATGACTAATTTGAATGCAAAATTTTGTGTATAGATTCCCTTACTATCTATTAATCAATGCAAAAATAATCATATCAAAATTCAAAACCATTTGCAAGATATGAACGTTCTACTAAAAGGGTGTAGACTATCTGATAGAACTTTAACGTTTATATTTCAGCATTTATTTGACTATGCTAAACTCATTCAAAAATAGTCAAATTTGGTGGGTTGAGAGCTCAGACAGTCTACTAAATAAAAAAAAAATGAATCACAATTGTTCAAGCCTCTTGCACGAAGTTATAACCGTTTTACTAAAAGGTAGCAGACAAAGAAATCAATGCAAGGCTGTCAAGATGAAAACGGCAAAGTATACATAAGCAACTCGTGGCAATGGCTCTAACAAGTTGCTAACCTATCTTGCAGCTATTTAAACACCATTTAATAGTGTTTTTACTAATGTGAGAAGTGAATAAAGTTATATTCAAGTATTGTATAATCTCTCTCAAGGCAAAAGGGCTTTATTTGCTCTAAGTGCATTCATTGTAAAACTAGCATACAAGCTAGTAAATTTCATTTGTATTGTAATACATTGTGAGAATAGGTGAGAACTCCCAAGTGGGACTTGTGAGGATCATCTTGTAAGGAACTAGGGTTGAACTCCAAGAAGGAAAAACCTAAGAGACAAGAGAATTAGTGTTGGCAAGTAAAACTTGTGCAACAACCGATTTGAAGGCAGACGCAAAGGTGCTTGCAGAGTCTTCTTGTAAATTGTATGGTGGTGATTGGTGCGCCCAAAGGCACCCCTATAGTTGAACTCTCAAGAATCTCCAAGAGAGGGATTGTTGAGAAGACTAAAGACGTAGCCATTTGGTGAACCTTGTAAAAATCGGTATTGCATTTCTTTCAATCTCTTGTTTACATTCATTTGCAAAATTTTATTTGAGGATTTTGCTTGTGAAGCCTATTCACCCCCCTCTAAGCTTCACCGAAGAAACTAACACAACTATTGCTTGTACCTTTTATCTTTTCTAATTTGGTTTGTATCCTTGGAGGAAGATGACTATTGTACTATTGCATGCCCTCCCTTTGAGCATATAATCTCTTCACGATTGTTCTTCTTATTATCTCTGACATAGTTAACACAGGTTTATCTCTACCTTTTTTGATGTATGCATTAACAATCTCCAACATAGTTATTAAAGAAGCTATCGCATTTTACCCTTGAATCTTGTTTCTGCTTGCACCATAACCTGGTTAGTATCTTGCTCATCCATTGTTATGCTTCCTTGTAAACCTCTTTCAGTTGTGTCATGTGTCTCTCAAACTGAACTTTGGTATATGCACGAGCTACATTCCGCACAATATCTTTTACAGTCTTTATCATTTTCAATGCATTGTGCATGTTTTTGTACAAGTGTCTAAGACAATATCTGTGGTCAACCTCTTGCTTCTCAATGTCAGAGATATGATTAAGTCCCTACGATAAACAGCCAAATTTGTAGATGTGACTAAAACTTGTATCAAAAGAAAATATAACTAATGAAGTTACTGTAAATAGTACTTGCCTTTTGTCTATTTGAAATAAAAACCCGTCCATGTTCTTATATGCTACGAATATCTTCAAGTAAAGTGTTTAAGAACCACCTCCAAGTAGTTGTGTCTTTAGTTCTCATAATTGCCCATGCTATTCGAAACATATTATCATTTGCATCCCTTCCAACAACACAAAGAAGTTGTCCTTCATATCTTCTGATAAGCTCATATTTATACTATATTTGATGCCCTTAGTTGCTTAATTTTGATTGATTTTTGGATTAATTCATGGGAAAATCTTCCATAATAAGCATAAGTGCTTAACTTGGCTTATTATTTGTGTTGTGTATAAAAAATCCAATTTTTGGACAGAAAATTTTGATTTATTAACCGATGCGACTAGGAGATCAGAAGTTGGAAGTTACAAAAAACTTTGATCAGTCGACCAAATCGAGTCAGCGATCGACCAGTTTGATGGGAAAGGACAATTTACTATTTTTGAAGGATATGTAATTGAATGCACGTTGGATGCAAGCAATTTGGAGCCCTAACTTATTTTAATACTACTAGGACTCTACTTGGTTAAAAAGAAATATATTAAAGTTTTCATTTTTACAATTTTGAAGGCTCCTAAATTTTAGGAGGAGAGGGTTTTTTTATAAAAGAAATAATTGGAGAACTTTTAGGGGAAAAGTTGCAGTATCTTCAAACGGTTGAAACAACAAAAAAGAAGAAGATGCTAAAGAAAGCTGTAAGAAGAGAAGTAAAGGAGTAAAGCACGGGTCTTTTAAGGGAAATCATACTTGTTTTCTTTCATCATTCATATTATGTCTTTGTCAAGATTGGTTGTTGCTTTCCATATTATGAATAGCTAAATTTCTTTTACTAAAGCCTTGAGGAGGCGAGACACGTGGATGTGATTTTAATGGTTTTTATTGAATTGATTCGATTTAGATTTTATTAGTCTATGGTATTGTGTTTAATGCTGGCAATTAACTGATCGCCCTTTGCATGATTATCTGACTTTAATATGGACACAGACCGAGTGGTAGGTTAGAAAGGCAAAGAATATTGTATACCACGAGGTTAGACTGACTAAATACCATAGAATCGGTTTCATCATGTGGCTTTTAATGACAATGTGTTCTGAGTATCACTGTAGTTTAGGAATTCCATAGATCAATAATGCATTTCTTATTTAATTAAATTCTCACAAAGTTGGGGGTTATTAAATAGAAATAGATTTGTTATTGTTTGGGCCAAAGGGTAACAATTAACTTAGGGGGTTTTGCTATGACATATCTACTTCTTAATTGATTCAATTAAAATCTGAAAAATTCATATTCCATATTGATACCAAGTAAAGTGCCTTAGTGCTTTAATTCATATCATTTTTAGTTTTTGACTTCGTTGTTTTCTTATATTATTCAAGTTTTTAGTCTTAGATTTTTAGTTTAGTTAAATTATAAATTTGTCGATCGGGTTAACATAAGAAAAATTGAACAAGGTTTCAGTACATAGATACCAGTCTTTGAGGGAATGACACACGACTCACATTTATTATACTATCTTCTAAACTAGTATACTTGCTACAATATCGTTGCTATAATTGTGCAGATCAAGTTTTTACAAAGCACCCATCAACTGATATGAGATGTCTACATGCTCGAAGGAAACCTTCCTTACATGTAGACAAGCAGACATAACAAGTCTCAAAGTAACCAAATGGTGACCTCACAATAAGCTGGACCCTCGATTGCTATCCTTTACATCTAAACGATAACTTCTAAGCTTTCCATATTGTTCATCCTGTTGACTTAATATGATCCTCTTGGCAATTTCCTTGGCTTTGTAAGCTTTCCATCATGAGATTTCTACACTGTGATCTCTCTTTAAAGCTCCAACAAACCATTAATATTCTAATTAGGTAAGTCTCCTCAATATTCTAGATAAGTTTTAGCTACCAATTTTGCTATTGCTAAGGAGTTATGATAAATTCTACCGCACTAGTGCTAAGGATTAAAAGACTTGATTTGAAATGCACTATTATCTTGGGTGGGAGAAGCATGTATCCTCCAACCACATTTCTCTTCACGTATGGCAGTGATTCGTTTCCTTTCATTCTCTATATAATGAATATCAAACCCATTCTCCAAACAAAACTATTTTAAAGCATTTCTAAATGTTTTGAAGGAATCAAATATCATACGTTTCGTCAAAACAATCTTACCGTTAAAATCAACTACGACATTGAACTTAGGAAATCTCTCTCTCTTCTCCTCCCCTCGTCATCACTTTCATCTACACTACCCATCTCATCTAAATCTGCATAATCAGACTCTACCTCAATTGATTCTTCCATGTCAACAGGAATTATGGAACTGTTAGGGCCTTTTTCTCTTATCACCCCATACAAAAATCTGATCACTTCTCTTACTAAATTGGATTGTATTTCAATATCAAAAATGTCTTCATTCTCTTTATCAATATCTGTATAATCACTAAAATCCTCACTTCTATCATCTTCTTCCTCATCACCATCAAATGAAGGATCGTTAGAGTCATCATCACTACTATCTTCTCTACATCTATATGCCATAGTTCTCAAATGAAAATCAACCATCTCATCTTCTGTAATTTTTTTTATATGTACAAGTGCAAAACACATTAAGAAAGTTAGTTTCTTCCTTGATTGAGAACCCAAAAGCAACAGCCATTAGAATCCGAAAATTAAAAAAAAAATTGGCAATAATCACAAACCTTGCATCACGTTGTAACCCTTTTCTTCAATCACCAAAGATCCTATTGTCGTTGATTGAAAGGAGTGCAATTAGAAAGAAAGAAAATGGAGAAGGGTTGAGAGACACAAAAGAATTTCGTGATTTTGTTTTGGTGAAGAATTTAGGTTTTGTTAGAAAAAGAGAACCACAGAGATACACAAAAGAGTCTATGTGGAAAATAATAAAAAAGAAATATATGAAATTTTGTGATATTATTTTTAACTCTAAAAATTATAAAACTACACCGTTTTGATAAACTTGCCGTTAATTTAATGGACGGATCATGTTAAGAATTGCTAAATTAATAACCTACAAATATTTTATAATGAAAACTAAAACCACGGAGTGTTGGATGCAAAAGAGTGAAATCACAGGAGGGTTGGATGCATTTAACTCTAAATTTTCTAAACAAGCACCTCCTAAATTTGAAATGAACACTAAGCAAATGAGTATCTTTTATCTAATAGGAAGCTTGTAGTTCCGCATTAACAGTCATACGTTGAAGGCATTTTTGTGAGAAAGAAACCAGTTCATCGCTACAAAGGTATAAATTTTGTTTATCTGCTATAATAAAACACCTTTCCGGTAATTGATATATATCACAACGGCATGTTTTCATAAATCTTGCTTGACTTTTAAAAGTTTCAATATAAGTTTTGCATAATTTTTTAATTACAAATTTAACATGTTGTCAAGTTACTCAATGAAATTTGTTATTCTCTCGGACTTGACACATGATATTAAAAAAAAAAATTCACGTCAAAAAAATAGAAACTCGATCATTAACACTAATAGCATAAAATAGGGTCATTGGGGCAAAATCGAATACCCAAAATAAAGTTAAATTCGTCAAAAATCAATTAACCAAAAAAGATCATATTCTTGTTCTCGAAGATGATAATTGTTTTTTATGAATTAATGTTGAAACTAGATGGACTCTATACCGATTAAGTCCAAAATATAAAGAAAAAGTCTTGACGCACCCAATTTTCGTGGACATAAATAACAGTATAAATTATATATAATTTATTTTATGCTAAATAGATCAAATTTCACACAACTTATAGAAAGTTTAAAATTTATAAACTCAAACACAGCAGTTATATATTTCTCCGTCATCATAACGGTGAATTATGTACCCAAAAAAAAAAAAAGTCATAAAGGTGAATTGCATAATTGCATTTATTTTGCCTGTATTATTCACATAATTGCATAATTGCATAATTATTCAGTTAAAAATAATTAAATCTCTCAATATTTACATATGTACATATGATATTTGAGAGTTTTAAACTGTGTTAAATTTATATGTAGACGTGTCATATGTGTATATTAAGGGATTTAGTTACTCTTAACTGATTATTTTTAATTGACAGCGTGGTAGATTTGTTAAAAAGTGTAAAGGTGATAATTTTTTTAAAATTAATCCTAATTTATATTACTAATCCAATATAAAACCGCAACAAGTAAATCTAAATTTAACTTAAATATCGAATTTTAATTTACAATGAATCTGAATTAATTTTAACTTTAACCTTAATCTTGTTTTAGTTTTATAGTTATTCACAGCATTTACTCTATTTAGACAAAATTTTTCAATTTCAAAATTTTCTTCCAAATTAGCATCTATTGAATCTTATTTAGTAACGAATCTAAATTAACTCTAATAATAGAATGAATTGATTTAATTAATGCAAAACAAAATAAAAGTCACGAAAACGAAAAGATTATAAAAAAAATATTTTACAAAATTCGTTGTATTAAGTTTCATCTTGGTAGAACATTTAAAAAAAAAAAAAAAAAAGAAGATTCCATGTAATTTCTAAAGGAAAATATTAAAAAAAATAAAATACACAACTGTTGCGATTTCTCAATTCTCATGTTCCTGAGAGCGACACCGTTGCAAGAATCAGATCTAAGGCAGCGGGTCAGTGTTCCCCACCTTTTAAATTGACCCCACGCGCCTACCTCGCTGTTTTTACACTCTTACGTTTCACTTCTCACATTTTTGTCGCTCCCCAAATTCCCAATCTGCTTCTCCGTTTTAAACCAAAAAATTACCTCCTTAATCCTTCCAAACAAAATGTCGGAAACCGAGTCCACCATTGCCGCCGCTTCCCCACCGGCGCCGGTCCAGGACTCCGGCACGGTGCAGCCGCAGTCGCAGCAACAGGATTCCAAGAAGCCGACGAGCAGCAGTCTTAGCCTGAGCATTTGGCCGCCGACGCAGCGCACTCGCGACGCCGTCGTCACGCGCCTGATCGAGACCTTATCCACTCCCTCCGTGCTCTCCAAGCGCTACGGCACGATTCCTCAGGAAGAGGCCGACGCCGCCGCCCGCAGCATCGAGGAGGAGGCCTTCGGCGTGGCCAACGCCGCCACGTCCGCCGAGGACGATGGTCTCGAGATCCTTCAGCTGTACTCCAAGGAGATCAGCAAGCGAATGCTCGAGACTGTGAAGGCTCGATCCGCTCCAGTCTCAGCTGTTGAGAATCGTGCGTCGGAGACTGCGAGTCCCGCAGCACCACCTCCGCCGGCGGAGGCAGCTACAGAGGAAGTTTCGGGTTCCGTTGAGACGGAGGCGTGATGTTGTTAGAGCTTATTATCTTCATATGGTATGTATTGGGGAGTTTTTTAAAATTATTTTTTGTGGTTTTCGTTTTGCCGAGATTGGGCTGTACTAAATTATGAATTCTCTGAGGACTATTATGAGATAAAAACTTTTGTGAAATGGAAATCGAGGGTTTCTTCTGTTCCTAGTTTTTGATCCTTGGATTACTGCATTTTTACTTTCTTGGTCTTTCTAGGACATAATATCAATGAACTCGAAACTTAAGTCTCACTAATTGTTTACTATAATTTGGCTACACATGTTAGAAATTGGGCCGTGCTGCAAAGACATACTATCAACTGAAATTTGGAAAACTTGTATGCATTGAGAGCAAAAATCGACTGCCATAAATCGTGGGGGTGGACTCAAGTTCATTCTTGTATGCACTCAGTTTTTGGTCAGGAAATGAAGTTTAATGCATATAATGATATATAATTGCATTGAGCGATATCTGGCAATCCCTATTCGGTAATTAGTGTATAGAGGTGTGAATTGTACGCCTGTTGCACCTACGATAACAGATTCTTCTATGTCCTTCTGAAGCTCATCATATGTCCTATCAGCAAACAAACAAAAAAACAAAGAAAAAAGCCTAGATATTTGCACTTATAGATATGTGGATAGTTGGGTGGATGCTGTATATAGCTGACAATACTCTGTATTTAACTTCATGGGGGCACTTCAGACCCCTTTTGGTTTTTCTAATTTGAGTGGTGGTATGTGACCCCATAACAGACGTACTTGCTGACTTCTTGAGCATCTACAATCATGCACAACCTGTTGGTTGGGAGGAACCATAAAATTGTAGTGCCAATAATGCCTTTTGTCATTCCAGTTGACCCAACTTCAACTTAGCTCTTTTATCTAAAAGAAACAACTTCAACTTAGTTCTTATTTGAAGGTTACTCAATTGTCGCCTGGAGGTTATAGGTTCAAGTCGTGAAAATAATTTCTTTGTGAAAAACAAAAGTAAAGCTGCATACTCCACAGTGTAGGCCTGTGGATTGGGACACTTTTGTACTATCATCTATGCCCTTCTGTTTATCTTTCACTCAGTTTTGATTCTGCTTGTCAATTCATTGTGATTCAAATTTTGTAACTTTTTAATTTGTCTCTTCAGCCTTTTTTTTTTCTGGTGTTTGGTAATTGATATGCATTTTTCTGAATCTTCATCATTCAAGCACAAAATTCATGAGCAGTGCTAGTCTAAGAATTAGCACCTTTTCTTTTTGTACTATTCTGCACTGTGTTTAAGTTTAACTCACATTGCTGCAAGCTCCTTACACTTTTTTTACTAGAGGCATACTCTCATCAACAAGGAGATGACACTAAAATGCAATTCAGACGGGGTAGCTTTGCCTGAGTCTCAATATAAGATAGAATGACATTGCTAGTAAGATTTATTCTTTTAAGGTGAGGAGGAACAGTGGGCAAGTTGGTTCCTTCGTGTCGTCAATCATAAACAGATTGAGTATAGAATACCTTGCTTGGATATCGAACTGCTATTTGCCTGAACTGTAATCTTGTCCTCTTTCTCACTTGGTGTCTGGGTGGAAAACACAGGAGTTGTAGTTGCATGTCAGTATATATCCGGGAAATGAACATGGATATAGTTTTGCAACAGTCAAAACATAGATTTAGAGTTTGCAATAGCCTTGGATGGCTGTGTTAGTTGAATCACTGCTTTAGCCTAAAAGAGTTGTTGTCTTTCAAAAGCACTCTTGTTTGAGCCTTTATAAATTCTTTTTCATTACTTATAATTTCTTCACAAGAATGGACTTTTCTCATTTCTGAATTGCCTGACGTCTTTCTGTCGTAATCCCCAAGCAGGTAGTAAAATGGTGCTTGGCTGTATATGGATGCAGGCCTCTTTTGAGCAGCTAACATTCAGCTTCAAACTGCAGTTGGTGCCCTGTAGTGGTTCCCTCTTTTCTCCGCTGATCAATATATTTTATATCAATGTAATGCTGGGTTGAGGGAAAGTGTTTACATACTTGTCTTTCAGACTGAGACATGTCTTACGAAGATTTTCTCTAGGATATGATTTTCCTAAATTTTACAAAATTATTCTATTATTCTTTTCCATTTTGCCTTTTCCTTTTCCTGCCGTTCAATATTCAACGTTAATTGAAATTTTCATTCATAGCAACCAATTCACTATGACTATTGTTTGAAATATTCATTCTGGTATCAGAATCAATATAAAAGGGTTGAGCCTTCCTCTTTTCCTTCTTTTTCTTTTGGTGTCAGGTATCCTGATGAAACAAGGCATCTATAAAGGCTTCAAAGTCATTTCAGTTTCTCTCACACACACACACCCCCAAGCCCCTTGCATTATGTCTCCACGTAATTTATTCTGGCTTTTCCTAGGAGAATTGCGCCGTGGGCTTGTACGAGATAGGTTTCGTTTATTGCCTATTGGTCTCCATTATTGCACGGGTTATTTTAGGATATCATGCTTCTTGTTCTTGTCAGCATAGTCGAATGCTTCAGAATTTACGTGGTGGAAAGTGAAGTTTTAGGCAATGTAGAATCATTTTTGTTTGCTTGCTATATTTTGGCCGATCTCCAGATTCTGTTCTTCATATTGGACATTCAAGATACCTTTGAGTAGGGAAGGAGACTGCAGGATTTTAATGCTACGATGCTTCTTTTTCTGCCCGCACTTATGTCTTGTACATAGACACTTAGTGGAGATTTGAAAGGTTTCACACCTCTTCTATGGCTGAAGGAACAGCAAAATGTGAATCCATGTGAAAGTTTTAGTAATGTTAAATTTACAAATTGTCTGCATTGAATTAAACTAAGCAGGTTGTTGCGTGTAGAAGTCTTACGAGACATCTGGCTTCCCTTTTTCTGCATTAGGTAGTAATTGTCTAAATTTCGTTACCGTGCACGGGTTTCAATATCTTTGTCCTAAAAAATGAGAAGTCATGCCCTTGGTGTACGTGGCTGTAATGTACTTACGTTTAGATTTTGGAACGTTGTTCGTCGACCAACTTCTGACTTATGGACAATTGATAAAAGAAGGCAGCCAAATTGGAATACAAAGTAGTTGTTTCCATTGTTTGTATCTATGATCTATTGCAACGATCAATATGAACGTAATTGCATTAGTGGCAGGATCCCACGAATTTGCTTTATCAGTTCATAATCGCACTTTCAGAAAATTTATCCTTCCTAATCCATTGCAGTGATGAGACGACGATATCAACATTTTCCTATGGAGGGTATTAATCCTATAATCTTCCATACTAATCTAACATCTTGCCTGACTTTGGTGACCAGCTGCTCCATGTTTAACTCCATTCGAAATGCTTTGTAGGTATGTCGGTGATGAAAGCTTACTGTTCTTTAAACACGGCTAGCTGAATTTAATTCAGGGCAATATTAGAGTCTGTTTGTAGTAACCCTCCCTTGACTTATACTTCTGTTTAATAAGGTTATAATGTATGACGAGTTGAGGTTGCCTTAAAAAATACAATAAAATATAACATAACTCGGAGTTGGTTGCAGATTTGATAGCATTATGGTCGTAACCAAGTCCACATGATGCAGGGGAGGACTAATCCAAAAGGTTATGCTGCTTATTTGACATGATTTGTTTACATTCGGATAGGAACTGATGAAAGAAATTAAGAGCTTATTATGAGATATCAATCTGGAATCTAGAACCACCAGCTGAAGTGGTCCTTTTAGCTGGATTTCGTAAGAAATTATAAGAAGGGCTAACAAATTACATCTGTCAATCATCCAGGAGACAATCCACTCCTTGGAAGGGATGAAAAAAAAAAAAAGCATTAGAAATCTTCACACAAAAATGAGCCAAAATGAACATATTAATTAAGTGTAAGAAAGAAAGCATGAATCAAGGAGGGAAGTATGTGATGTTTTTTTTTTTTCTTTTCTGGGTTAATGACCAGAGCCTCTTTTGCTAGGTCCAGATGCGAGTCTAAACATCAAGCTTGTAATTACCCAGGAACGACTGCTCGAGTTGTTAGCAGAAAATGAAGCCATATCGGTTGTTTCACCTCCATTGACCTGCCCGGCGCACCCGGCAATAACAGCTCCAGCTGTGGAACGAACAGCTCTCGAATGGACGGTACTGATATGCAACGACATCATCAGTACCATTAAAATCAAGACAAAAGAGAGGCGTCCCTTCATTGACATTGCTGACCCGCCTCTCTTCATTGACGCTTATTATATCTTTAATTTCAACGGAATTTAATTTGATTTGCTCTGTGTGTCTCAGCAGAATAAGGCAGTGGTTGTTTTGGTCCATGCAAAGCTGTCTAGATGCTTATTTATACTAAGAATTTAGTAGTTGGGGACGGTGAAGTAAAAAGGGTGAAGTGGGGTCATTGAAAAGATTATTTTGACTTCGCATTTGGCTCCTTATTTATTTATTTATTTTTTAATTCCTCTCACCGTTTCTGTTTGGTGTTTTTCCTTAGTGAGACAATTTCGTAGTTGAGAACCCTTGGAAATTAGTAGGATTATATATATCCTTTTTTTTTTTTTTTTACACGAATATCCCTCTTTTACTTTGACAATGTTGGTGCTATTTCACAATTGGACTGCGTCACATTTTTTGTTAGTATATTTTTGTATAAGTAGGAGTTATAAATGAAGCTATTTTTTGTAAGAGTTCAATTTCACACGTTTTTATTAACGTTTATTGGTTTGGGTAATAAGAGATTTAGCATCTTTTAAATAAAAATTTAGATTTAATTCTTGTAAATAAAAAAATTATACTAAAAAATTGTCTTTATAATGAGTCCGACGATATTCAAACTAAATTAATCGAGACCAATGAGTTTGAAGATGACCGTGCGGTAAAAAAACACTTTCACACGCCTGTTTTTTTGAATCTAATCCCAAGCGCGTGCGTGTTTACACATCTCTATGACGACGCGGTGCCGCTTTTTATAGCATTTTCTTGTGAGAGATGGAACACCGTCCACTTAGAAAAGGGACACTTGTGTCCTAACAGCAACATCCCCGCATCCAAAAGTTGTCCTTGTCTCTGATTTTTGTTTGTTTCCTTTTAAGGATGTTTAATAGGTCAATCGTTGTGTGAAAAAAAAGATAGAAAAAAATTTAATATCCATACGTTAATAGTTACATTTAGTAATATTATGATAATTTTATTTATTTTTATAATAAAATTAATAAAATATAATATAAAAAATTAATACGTAATTTTTTGTTATAAAAATAATAAATATTGTTGTAGAAATAATTAAATTCATTATAAAAATTATATTTTTTATGTATAACATCTGTGTACGAAGGCACGTGTACGAAACTTAACTAAAAAAAAATAATAGGTCAATCGTGATTGTGGCACTATTCTTCCTCTCAAAATGGAAGACGGTGAGGTGGGGTGGGGTGGGGTGGGGTGGGGTGGGTTGGGTAGTGAGGGGCAAAGGGCGCGTCACTTGCTTGCTGCTCGAGAGCAATAGACCGGCCGTTAAATTTGTACCAAATGTCCAATATTTTACAGAAAAAGAATTTGATATACAAAATTGACGCAACAGGAAAAAAAAGTTAAACTAAATTAAATTATCTTTAATTTAATGTTTGAATTTCGTAGTTTTATTATGAATTTCATAACGGACAGATCGAGTTGAATAGTTACGATTTTATAGCATATTTCATATTCAAAACGCATATGGTTTTTCCATAACAACATCCCAAACTATTCAAAATAATATATGGCGATTGTAGATTGGTTGTTGGCCATTAGCCGTGGATTGACATTTTGCAAAATCAACTACGAATTACCACGTCCTCAACTATTAATTGTAACAACAAGGTATCAATTCAACACATGCACAATATTTAAATTACTTTAAATTAACAATAAGTCTAAAATAATAATCAAGAGTGCAGTTCATAGTGTCAAAATCTTAGTGATTTTGATATATAATCTTGTATAGAGTTTAGATTCATTGTACATATATTTCAAAATAATATCGATGATCCTCATAATTTCCATTAATATTATATAAATTCTCGATTATTTTCTTTCTTTATCTTGTATGTCACTCCCTATATAAATTGGTGTAACTTCCAACTGTTCAATACACAAAAATTTTATTCTTTTAGAGCACTCTTAGTTTTTTCATGGAATTAGAGCTAGGCTCTTTCAATTAAAAAAAAAAAAATACTAAGTTTCTGTTCCTACCGGCTTTTTATTGTTGTCGGTTTCCAATCGTTGGATTCTGTTCATCAATTACCCTCTTGTCCTTGTCGAATTCCTGTCTTTGCCGGTTTCGAATCGACAGCTTCTACCCATTCATTTGTTTTTCGCCCATCTGGTTGTCTACTGCATTTGGTCGCCGTTCATCTTCGTAGTGAGCCTTCTGTACTGTTTTCTATTTGGCTTTTTGTTGCAACAATAGCATAAATCCATTCTACAAGACTTTAGGAAGCCAACGAAACAAAAACCATTCAAATCAGAGTCCTAACCCACCTATACGCGTTCAACTAGAATTTTCGCTGGAAAATCAGATTTCAGCCAGCTCCAGCAATTCCAAAGGTTGAAGACAATCTACGTGGCATCCACGTCATCGCCACGTGTCTGCCACCTCACTATCATGGTAGTGTGAACTAATCGCCACGTTAGTGTCGCCTCACTATCATGTCATCACCATATGTCCATCACGTCATGGACATGTCATCACTTTGACTGCCATGTCACCCTTTGATTGCCACGTCAGCCTATGTTCGACCAGCCAATTCAGAACTTTGACCAACTGTTTTAACTACTTTGGGTTGATTTGTTGATCGAATCAAACCGGTTTCTAATGTTTTTTGATGTTCGCTTTTCATTTTTGAGTCATGTTTCTGCAAATTTTGACTCTACAAACCTATTTTGATATGTCTTATACCTTATTCTGCATATATTATTACTATTTTATGCTAAAATGGAGAAATTTGATGTTTCTGTGCCAATAAGTACCATAGTCAAAAATCGTTGCCGTCAATGTCATGGTCTCTGCCGTCGTAACCATTGCCACTGTTGCCGCCGGGGAATAGCAACTGCTTTCGGTCCATAAGATCCAGCACCCACGACCCCTCCACCAACCTCTGCTGCCTCCATCCTTCTCTGCTGTCATTAGCGCTACAACACCGTTGGTGCTGCAAACATGGACTAGTGCTTACCACCATTTCTTTAGTTTCAGCTCTTGTGGCATCTCCTCCTCCTTATACTAGCTGCCTTTGTCGTCGTCGCCGACACTGCCTCTGCTGGAATAACCACTCCTACCACTGCCACTCCTAACAGTCTCTTATGCCTCTACCTCTTTTGGATCAAGTTGTGATGGATTTTGTTGTATTTTTTTGAAATGGGGGTTGTGTTTTAATTGTTAATATGTCAATGTTTGTAGTTGTCATAATTTAGTTTTTAAGGAAATCGTTACCAGACGTACTATGTCAATTTTCGTCACAAATTCCGCTAAGTGTGGTGGATGCTACCATGTACAGCTTTATCCGACTAGTCTCGATTTGCCTAAGATCGTGTCTTTAGGTACGTTAAGGCACAATTCGACTTGTACTCTTTTTCGAGAGTTTTGTCTGAACAAACTTTGTGCCCTATCAGCAAATGGTCTATTTGACCATATTAGTTAAGTGCCAATTTGACAATGTTGTCTTGCTTTGAGAATGGTGGCTGCACGAAGAAGACTCTAGATCTGATGGCCAAGAGGCTATGAGTGCTTGATCTAAAGTAAAATAAGTCGAATAACATAAAAGTTAGTATAAATTAATAGAAAATTGGAGAGCAAAAGGTTGAGCTGAGGAAAAAGAGGAGAAAAAAAGGAAGAAAGGGAGGAAAGAGATAGAAAAAAGAGAATGGTTGGGGAAGGGTGGCCGATGGTGGTACTAGAGCCACCACCACCTATAAAACAAAAAAAAAAAGGTCATCAAAAGAAAAAAAAGAGGTCGGCAATATGAAGTTTGAAAAAATCAGATAGATTTCTAGAAGGTTGCTTTATTTAAAAAAGGTCAGCAATCTGCAGTTGAAAAAATCAACTTTGCCATGTGAAGCCGGTGATGTTGTTATTGAAAAAAAGAAAATGGACATATTTAAAGGTTGACAAAGCTAACCTTTGAAGGTCGGCTTTGCTAACCACCAATCACGGCCACCAAGCCAAAAGGGTTGGTGGCATAGTCCACCTAGATGGCCTATAAAAGGCCATCCCCTCCCCAGTTCAAGAATCATAAAAAAAAAAAGAAAAATTGTAATTCAAAAATATGGAAAAACCTAAAAAAAAAAAAAAGGAAAGGATTCTAAATCTTTCAAAAATTTTTCTTGTTTCGCTACATTTTTGTGTTCTGAGGTATACTCCCTATGCTCCATTGAGAGAGATATCTCAAATACAAAATCCAAAAAAATTTCTATACCCTTTTCCAAGTATATTTTGGATTTATACTCTTCGACCACCTGAGATTTGAATTTGCAAGAGTATAAGTCTAAAATATTAAAATATTAAAATTTTATCTGAGATCAAGTCTTTTACAGCCCTCAACAAAGTCCAAGTAGCCCATCCAAGAATAAATCCCTACGGCCCTCGGTAAAATCAAGCCAAATTGAGTCATATTAGGTCTCTGCGGTCTTCACCATAGTCCAAGTGTCTACCTCAGATCTACTCTTAGTCCTCAGTAGAGTCTACACAGTTCAAAATAAAGCTGTGGAATTTAATTTTGTCAAGTTCAAACTTGTGTAGCCATTGACGGAGTCATGGCAGAACACTAATCGGAGGATCTGTATGAATATAGATTCCATGTAAATTTTATTGTATTTTAAATTTTCTTATTTGTAATTTGTATTTGTATTTTTGAGTTTAACTGTTACAGGTTCAAAACTTACATCGCTTACAAATTTTTAGTACGCTTAGTGGGATCTTTTCATCTCTCATCTATTATTCCTTAAAAAAAAAACAAACAAAAGAAGGAGCCAAGAGAAAGAAAAAAAAAGGAAAGAAAAAAAAGAAAAAAAGACGAAATAGAGAAAAAGACGAAATAGGAAAAAAAACGAAAAAAATTTTTTTAGCAAGTACTCAGCATTCCGATGGCATCAAAAAGGAACAAGACAGCTGCCACCAGCAAGAAGGAAACAGCTTCACTACCTGCGTCAACTACCATTCCTGAATACACAAGCTCATAAACCCACAGACAGACACGATTTCTCGCCGTCCAAACCCAACAAAATATAAAAACGGAAAGTCCACAGCTCGCACGGCAACAGGATCTCTCCCCTGACTCTCTTGCCGCATGGAGGAGTCGATCACCTACCCGATCGAAGTCGAGGGTAATGCGCCGAAACCCGCTCAACAGAATCCAACTTATTCTGCAGAGATCAATATGGAGGAATCAAAAGAGACCTCTACATTAGTCTTTCATGGAGCATCATCTGCCGACATCGACGTTGTTGCTGTTATGATAACCAATACAACCAATACAAAAAAAAAAAAATGATTGCAGAATTGGAGAACAAAATTTTGCAGCTAATCAGAGTTGTGGAGGAAAAAGATCAACAGATCGTTACCCTCAAAGGGAAAGCCTGGATCCAAGTTGACCCCGAGACCAGTGAGAAACAACCATATCCACCCGGTTTCACTCCAGAAGTAACGCCAACTGACGTTTTCACCGCAGAAAAGTAGTCAAGCAGTTTCACACAGCTGCCACCCTCAAATTCTGTAGTCTCGCTATCTGTCTAACAATTACAAGACCTGATAGCTAATACGATCTACTTACAACAAGCTGCATTCTTCCAAGGATCATAGATGTACGTCAAACCGTATATCAGGTGGATAAAAAATCTCAACATGCCTTTGGTCTATCAACCGTAAAAATTTCAATAATTCGACGGACTAGGTAACCCCAAACAGCACGTTGCTCACTTCGTCGAAACTTGCAACAACGCAGGGACTTATGAAGATCTCTTAGTGAAGCAGTTTGTTCGTTTACTCATGGACACTGCCTTCACCTGTTTCATAAACCTTGAATCAATATCGATCAACAATTGAGAACAGCTACAACGAGACTTTCTCAACAGATTTTTCAGCAATCGAAGAACGGTAAGCATGATGGAGCTTACCAGCACACCAAGTAAAAAAAGGGAGAGCTTCTCATGTAATACGTCAATAGATGGCGTGCTTTTAGTTTGGATTGCAAGGATCACCTGACATAGACTTCTACTGTAGAGATGTGTATTCAGGAGATGCACTGGGAATTAATATACATCTTGCAAGGCATCAAACCTCGCACTTTTGAAGAACTGGCGACCCACTCACATGACATGGAGATAAGCATCCAGACTTCGAGAGGCATGGTTCCCATTCAGCTGGACCAACAAGGAGACAGAAGGAAGACTAAGAAGCCTAACAGCTCAGGAAAAGGCAAAGAAGTAATGACTGTCGATATTGCACCAACAAATAGGAGCTAAGGCGAAGGTAAATCCTCCGATGCAAACAACTCATCTAAAACAAAGAATGTGACATTGCGAGACTTGGAGTAGAAGCGGTATCCATTTCTCGACTCAGACATCCCACACATTCTTGATCAACTCTTGGAGGCAAAGCTGATCGAACTCCCAGAGTGCAAGCGGCCCAATGAAAAGGATCGAGTCAGCGACCCAACATTATACAAATATCACCGTATAGTAAGTTACCCGACCGAAAAGTGTTTCGTTTTGAAGGAGCTGATCATGAAACTCAAGAGTCATAATAAAATCATTCTGGACCAGGAAGGCGTAACCTCGGCCAACTAGACCACCATCACTTCAAGTCCATTAAAAGAGGCGACACACTGTAAAGAGGAACCACATGACATCGAAAAGTTAGCAATGGAGAAGGTATCTGAAGCTCTACAAATTCTTGTTGCTAACCCTCAACTACTTATAGCTTTACAGTTAACCGAGGCCTGGAAAAACTAAGTCGGCAATGCTCTTCATATCTCAACAAGATCTCTGCCTTCTGGAGATTCCAGCTCAACTGATGATCAGATGGCCCAAAATCATGTCAAATGTTACTCTGCCATCTCATTTTCAGATGAGGATCTCCTATTAGGTTTCAAGCCCCACAATTGACCACTATACGTATCTAGCTATGTGAGAGATCAGAAGGTCCGACGCATTTTGATTGACGATGGCTTGGCAGTCAATATCATCCCAAAATCCACCATGAAGGAGCTCGACATCGGTATTGATGAATTATCAGACAGCTGTTTGACAATCCATGACTTTAATCAATGAGGACAAAAAGCAATTGAGATGATTCACTTAGATCTAACCATTGGGGATCTCACTTTTAGCACTCTGTTCCATGTCATCGATGCACGTACCACATACAAGATGCTACTAGGAAGACCGTGAATTCATGGAAATGGGGTCGTACTTTCAAGTCTGCATCAGTGCTTCAAGTACTACAAGGATGACATTCAAAAAGTCAATGTTAACATAAAGCCATTTGATGATGCTAAATCACATTTGGTAGACATAGTCTTCTACACTGACATAGACAATTATGAGATTGTTCTATCAAAAGTTATCTGGATCGGGGGCATCCGTAAAGAAGTTAAAGTTGTCAAAGACTCTGTCGATACTCGCCCCTAGACTCCTATAGAGGAAAATCTTCCACAGTCTGCTGAACTTCAACTGTAGGGGACTGCATTTTTGAGCCCTTCTCTAGCCTTACACTATGTGCCTAAGTCACGGTGTCCAGAAGGTCAACCTCCTTTTTCATATTGTACTAATTCCAAATAGGAAGAATGACACAACCAACCCAAGACAGGAGCGCGTCACGACTTGAAGAAGACTCACGTCTTACCACTCCGAAGATTGAGTCAGTCTTGTCTTCAAAACCACAGAAAGGCTTCGTTAGACCACTCACGAGGAGTAGTTGAATATGACTCGCTTCCAAAAAGAAGAACAGATGAAGGATTTGATCCTAACGCATACAGACTCCTCGCTAAAGCAGGCTATGACTTTTCAAACCCCAGTGCAATGGGTACACTACCATCCATGCACGACACCACTGCTCAATCTTCAAAGTCTCGACTCGGTTTAGGCTATCAACAAAAGTCACCTGTGCGGATTACGCTGAAGAGCCGAAGATGAGCAGTCGATGCACGTGCCATTACCATCACTACCAAACAGGATAGGGCTGTCCTGTCAAACAAAGAAGATGAAGTCAAGATCTCTACACTCCATGTCACAATTAGCGAGGAGGCCAAATTCAACTCATCAGACGACAAAGTAAAAGAGAATCCCTCGGAACTCAAAAATGGTGGCGAAGTCACTGTTGATGAACTCAAGGAGGTCAATCTCAGCTCTCCAGAATATCCTCAACCAACATTTGTGAGTGCCTTATTCACACCAGAAGAAGAGCAGGAATGTGTTCGAGTATTAAGTCAATACAAGGATGTGTTCACATAAAGCTACAAAAAAATGTCTGGACTTGACCCAAGGATTGTAGTGCACCGCCTAGCAGTAAAGAAGAGTGTTCATCCATTTAAGCAAGCACAACGGCTGTTCCGCCTAGAACTTATTCCACAAATTGAAGAAAAAGTCAACAAGCTGATCAATGATGGCTCCATTTGAGAGGTCACCTACCCAATGTGGATTACAAATATAGTCCCAGTAAAAAATAAGAATGCACAGCAAAGGGTGTTTGCATCGACTTTCAAGACCTCGATAAGGCCTGTTCGAAAGATGACTTTCTGTTGCCCATAACGGAAATCACAATCGATGCAACAACTGGCCATGAAGTATTATCCTTCATGGATGGTTCTTCAAGCTACAATCAAATCGGGATGGCACCAAAGGATGAGTTGACGGCGTTTCGAACGCCAAAAGGGATATACTGCTAAAAAGTCATGCCATTTAGATTGAAGAATGTTGGCGCCACTTGTCAACGTGCCATGCAAAAGATTTTTAATGACATGCTGCACAAGATTGTAAAATGCTACGTTGATGATCTGGTGGTAAAGACTAAGAAGCTCAAAGACCATCTTGAGGATCTCAAGACGGTGTTTGAAAGACTTCACAAACATCAACTCAAAATGAACTCTGTCAAGTGTGCATTCGGTGTCACATCAGGAAAGTTCCTTGGGTTCGTGGTGTGCTATCGTGACAATGAAGTTGATCAGTCAAAGGTTGAAGCAATTCAAAAGATGCCTGAACCTAAAAACCTGCACGAGCTATGAAGCCTACAAGAAAAGCTGACCTACATTCACTGTTTTATCTCCAACTTAGTCGAGAGGTGTCAATCTTTCCATCAGCTAATGAAGAAGGATATCAACTTCGAATGGAACGAAACTTATAGCAAAGCTTTCGAAAGCATAAAAAAATACCTTTTTAATCCACCGTTCTTGGGTGCTTCGATTCAAGAAAAGTTGTTGATTCTCTATATTACTGCAAAAGAAAGGTCTTTGGGAGCTCTACTCGCTTAGGAGAATGAGCAAGCAAAAGAGGTTGCCCTGTTCTACTTGAACAGAATCTTGAACGGTCCAAAATTAAACTACTCACCCATTGAAAAGATGTGTTTAGCACTATTCTTCGCCATTGATAAGCTAAAGCACTACATGCAGGCTCACACGGTCTGCCTTATTGCCAAAGCTGATCCTATTAAGTACATCTTGTCCAGACTAGTCTTGTCAGGACGACTTGTCAAGTGGGCAGTAATTCTACAGAGTTTTGACAATGTCTACATGCCTTAGAAAGCAATTAAAGGACAAGCTCTAGCAGATTTTCTCGCAGATCACCCTGCTCCGTCTAATTGGAAGTTTATAGATAACCTCCTTAATGAAGAAGTCTTTTACATTAAGACCTTGCCACCATGGACAATGTTCTTCGATGGGGTGACAAGGCATGATGGTGCTGGTGCTGGCATAGTATTCGTCACTCCTCAATGACAAATACTGTCATATGCTATCAGTCTCAATGAGTTATGCTCGAATAACATTGCCGAGTACCAAGCTTTGATCATCAGTCTCCAAATGACTGTTTATATGAAGATTCCAACAATAGAACTCCACGGAGATTCCCAACTCATCATCGACCAACTTATAGGGTTGTATGATGTGAAGAAAGAGGACCTTATGTCTTACTATTGATGCGCCCAACAGCTAATAGACGAATTTGAAAGCATTACTTTGGAGTATGTTCCTCGTCGAGAGAACTCTCAAGTAGACGCGTTGGCTAACTTGGCTACCTCTCTCGCAAAATTAGAAGTCCAAACTACAGTTGTTGTCCTATGCCAAAAGCAGATCGTGCTACAGGAAGATGATGGAGAAAGTGGAACAACTAACGTTGTATCCGTACGTCTTACTAAGGATGAGTACTAGCATCAACCAGTCATTGACTACCTATAGTATAGAAAGCTGTCCGAAGATCGTCGTCATAAGACAGAAATTCAACGACGAGCTTCCCGCTTCATATATCTAAAAGATGCTCTGTATCGAAGGTCTTTTGATGGAGTTTTACTTTCCTGCCTGAGCAATAAAGAGGCAAAACAAGCTCTTGCTGAAACTCATTCTGGAGTCTGCGGTGGACATCAATCAAGGCCTAAGTTGCACTTTCAGCTCAGAAGAATGGGATACTACTGGCCAACCATGGTACGTGATGTAATATAGTTTGTTAAAACCCGTCAAGCTTGTCAATTTCATGCGAATTACATTCATCAACCACTGGAGCTGCTATATCCAACTATCTCATCCTGGCCCTTTGAAGCTTGGGGAATCGATTTAAGTGAGGCCTTTGCCAAAATCATCTTTGGGCCACCTTTACATTCTCGCAACAACAAACTACTTCTCGAAATGGGCCGAAACTATTTCACTTAGAGAAGTAAAGAAAGAACATGTTGTCAAATTCATCCAAACTTATCTGATCTACCGCTATGAAGTCCCTTGGTTCATCATCACTGATAATGACAAGCAATTCTACAACAGTTTGATGGACAAGCTGTGTGAAAAGTTCAAGTTTAACCAATACAACTCGATGATGTACAATACCCTAGCTAATGGCTTGGCTGAAGCATTCAACAAGACCCTATGCAACCTGCTATGGAAGGTGGTCTCTAAATCCAAGAGAGATTAACATGATAGAATTCCCGAGGCATTATGGGTGTATCGTAAAACTTATCGGACTCCAACGCAAGCGACACCCTACGCACTTGTTTATGGTGTCGAAGTCATACTACCCCTGGAGATACAGATACCTTCTCTCCGCATGGCTGTTATAGAGGGGCTTACATAGGAAAAAAAGGCCCGAGTGCATTTGGATGAGTTAGAAGCCCTCGATGAAAGATGACTTGAAGCACAACAGCAACTCGAGTGCTACCAAGCTCGACTCGCCAATGCATTCAACCACAGGGTTCACCCTCGATCATTTCAAGTTGGAGACCTTATTCTTGTAGTATGACGGCCTATCAACTTGAAACACTGACCTGGTGACAAACTTACTTCCAAATGGGACGGGCCATACTTAGTGCAAGAAGCCTATACCACAATGCTTATATGCTATCAGACCCAAAAGGCGTCCAAATTGACCCGATCAATGGTAAATTTTTGAAAAATTATTATGCATAGATACGTAAAAAAAATCAAAAATAAAAAATCGGAAGCGAAAGTCTGAAAACCTAAGTCTAAATCCAAAAACCCTAGCCCAACTCCAAAGTCTGAAAACCTAAGTTCAAATCCAAAACTTGAAAGTCCAAGCCTAAATATGAAATCCAAACATTTGAGCCCAAATCCAAAGCCTAAGCCCAAAAGCCCAAGTCCAAACCAGAAATCCAAAGTCTAAACTAGAACCAAAAACCCAAAACCAAAGTCCAAAGCCCATAATCCAAAAGTCCTGACCTGCATGAATATAAGCTGTGAATGACCCAAAAATATAAAAGCGATTGTGAGTTTGAGTCTGAATCTCTGCTTTAGTCTAAACTTATTTCCACTGCATACTGGATCTTTGCTCCTCTGTAGCAGGAAAAATGGGACCTCTACAGAACAACAGGATAATGAAAATAGAAAGGTTACCCCGCGCTATATAGCACTCAACTTTGATACAACTACAAATCTTGGAGGATGTCTTCGACAACAATGGAGGAACTATTCCTAATACATCACACATTTACCAACTTACTTCACTATTGTACTCGCTCGGAGCAGTTGAGGCAAAAAATATATATTTGTGGTTCAAGAATGGGAGGAACAGGGAGAGAGCGGTGTTGAGAGATGCTATTTTCAAAGTACATTTTGTCGTTCTCATAATAGATCTCACTGGTACAGTTTTGCCCTCAAATAAAGCAGGTCCAAGTTTTACTACTACAATGCAATTTTCAAGCTATTTCGATCAAAGCCGTAGCCTATAGGAGTATGCGTACTGATCCTAGTGGTCTTACGGAATCAGCCAAGGGTTCATCCCTTAAGGGTACATAAGTCCAAAAGGAAATTTTCTAGTAAGAAGAAGTCATGTCGGTAAAACTTTGCTTCTCTTTCCAGAATATTCCAGCAGCATTAATCGGTCGGAAAGCTTTAGTGACATCAACATCATCAGCCCACCGGACGAGGCCAAGATTGACTTGGGGTTGCGCCTCAAGTCTCACCAAGACAACTGACAGGGATAAGGTGTAACAGCTTTGGTAGCACGCCGTAACAACTTTTGCAACGTGCATCAGTCGCTCCCTCTTTTGTCTCTTATGAAGAAAGGGACGTGAAGGACCCTACTAGATTTCGTGTATCTGCTTTTGATTTTTCAATTAAAAAAAAAAAACATTTTGGTGTGTATATATTTCTCACATACCCGAATCGCAAAACTTACCCTTTCAGTTCTTTCCTCTCTCAAAAAAGAAAATGACTAGTCCATACACTTTCTTTTTCAGAAAATTCTTTGATCCAGAAGCTAGAGGCGCATGAACTAAGAAGAGAACGAGTAGTCCTCCTCGAGGGATCCCTAAAAGCCCTCAAAACTCAACCTTTAATGTCATTGGTGTCATGGAGTTCAAACCACTCTCCTTAGTTCACATCTATCATAGTGGGACAAGAGGCTACGATCATCTTCATCTATTCTCAGAACTTTGATTTCTATATTAGCTGAACGCTGACATCCTCAAGGTTGCATCGGTTCCTACTGAGGTCCAACAACAGTTAGGCTAGTCAGAGTTAGAAGACTTTAACGTTCAATGCTCATCAAGATGTTTCAAATTTTAAGCCGAACTTCAAGACTCGGTTCAGATCACGTTCCAAAAGTCCGCCTCACCAAGCCTTAAAGTGGGGGAATTTGTAAAACAAAAAAAAAAAAGTCATAAAAAGAAAAAAAGAGGTCAGCAATCTGAAGTTGGTAAAAAGCAAATGGAATTCTAGAAGGTTGCTTCATTCAAAAGAGGTCGGCAATCTGAAGTTGAAAAAATCAACTTTGCCATGTGAAGCCGGTGATGTTGGTATTGAAAAAAAAAAAGAAAAAAAGAAACATAGTCAAAGGTCGTCAAAGCCGACCTTTGAAGGTTGGTTTTGCCAACCACCAACCACGGCCACCAACCCAAGAGGGTTGGTGGCATAGTCCACCTGAATGGCGTATAAAAGGTCATCTCCTCCCCAGTTCAAGAATCATAAAAACAAATTTGTAATCCAAAAATAGGGAAAAACCTATAAGAAAAAGAAAGGATTCTAAATCATTCAAAAAATTTCTTTTTTCGCTACGTTTTTGTGTTCCGAGGTATACTCCCTATACTCCATTTAGAGAGATATCTCAGATACAAAATCCAAAAAAAATTTTATACCCTCTTCGAAGTATATTTTAGGTTTATACTCTTCGAATACCTCATATCTGAATTTACAAGAGTATAAGTCTAAAATATTAAAATTTTGTCTGAGATCAAGACTTTTACGGCTCTCAGCAAAGTCTAAGTAGCTCATCCGATAACAAGCCTCTACGGCCCTCAGTAAAATTAAGTCAAATCGAGCCATATCAGGTCTTTGCGGTCTTCACCGTAATTTAAGTATCTACCTCAGATCCAGGTTCAGTCCTCAGTAGAACCTATACAGTTTAAGATAAAGCTGTGGAATTTATTTATGTCAATATCAACCTCGTGCAGCCATTGACGAAGTCATGAAGGAACAATACTCGGAGGATCCGTACGAAGATAGACGCTAAGTAAATTTTATTTTATTTTAAATTTTCTTATTTGTAATTTTTCTTTGTATTTTTTAATCTAATTGTTGCAGGTTCGAAACTTACATCGCTTATACCACCGAACTAAAAACTGAACTGTTGGAGAGAAGGATTGTGTCAGTGAGGGGAGGAGAACGATAGAGAGAGATGTTGCGGCGGATTGCTTATTGACTAACCATTATCTGTTCATTATACACATTCATTGATCAGGAAATAATAAATTTAATTAAATAGGCAACGTTGAAATAAGAACAAGTACAATATTCTGACTAACGCGTCAAAAAAATTGAAGCGATTGTGGCAAGAGACAAAAAAATAAGTATAGAATGTGGATGTTGACAGGGTCGCTATAGGCTAAGACTTTTATTTTAATTTTACTTTTAATCTCTTCAAAATGAGGTTGTTTTATAAAAGATCATTTTATATTAATAATATATATTTTTAAAAATTATCAATTAGTGGCCGATCAAACTAGTTTAAAACTAGAAATGTTTTTTTCTCTCTAGATTTCGACAAATATAGATTCATGCAATTTTAATTGGACAATTTTTGACGGATTAAATAGGTTATAAACACATAAATTTCCCATTTTCTCATTTATTTGATTTGGGAAAACCCCAGCATTTTAGTATAAAGCACACCTTTTTTACTTTATTTTTTATATATTTCTTTAAATTGTTTAATTATTGCGGATCAAGTCAACTATTAGCAGTTTTTATGACTTCACAAACGCAACCAATCCACACTTGGTGGTTTGGAAAATTTGAAAATTACCTCTTTTCTTTTTTTCCTTCGTTTTTAGCAGGTTTTGGTTCTAACAAGTTAAATTATACAGTTTTTAAAAAGTTGGGTTGTTTATGAACACTACTGATTCTCCGCATCAAAAAGTTCTCTCTTATTTTTTTTGTTTCTTTTTATGGAATTTAGAAGATCACTTGTGGAACTGTTCTTGCTCCCAAATGGAAGACGGTGCGATGGGGGATGGGAGAAGGGGCACAGCACCAAGGATACACTTGCTAGCGAGCAATAAACTGGCCACTAAAATTTATACCAAGCGTCCCATATATGTTTTGGTAAAAAAAGATTTAATATACAAAAATTGAAACAAAATAAAAAGAAAAACTACTAACCAAAATTAAATTATATTTACTTTAATTATGAATTTCATAATTTTACTATGTATTTCATAATAGAGTCCACTTATATGAAAGGATAAAAAAAAAGATTAGGGAAGGGACCAGATGATGTAGCAGTAAGCCTCATACCCATCTTTCAAAATTAAAGTTTATTCAACTCCCTCCCCTCTCCGTGATCATATAAAGGCTGGTCCTCCTTCACTTGGGGTTAATTTCCCTGCTGCTATATGTTCAAAATCTCAAACTCTGTCTGGTTGAACCATTTCCGCCTTGAAATGAAGGTCTCTGGTTGAACCGTTACCGCCTTCAAATGAAGGTTGGCCAATGATTATATTCGTATCAGGCCTTTTTAATCAACTTCACTTTTATTGTTGTAGATTTTTTGGGACAAACTTTTATGGTTGTAGATTGCTCTCTCATTGTTCTAATTTATGCTCATAGTTCAAGTAATTTCGCCCGTCGGAAAGTGAATAAACAACGTTAATGCAAGTTATAATTGTTGCTTATTCCTGATCCTATGTATGCTCTTGGATGGAAATTAGATAGCCTTCTCTCATTTTCTTTCTTCCTCCCTTTTTCTTTTTATTTTTTTTGGTCCATTGAAACTGCAGTGCAACAATAAGAGAAGGAGATTGGTATAAGGACGAAGTCGGAGGTTAATGCCTAATGCTGAGGCATAATGCATAATTAATTGGCAAGCAATAGATGGACTTACTCAAAAGTAAGAAGTGGGCACAAATGAATACAAGTTTAACGAGGGCAAAGTCTAACAGAGAGGAGAGCTTCGTAACTATGTTTGATCATCATGTGACGGACCGACTCACTTGTCCCATGTTTTATGGTTTTATAGTGTACAGTTGACTATGAATTTCGTGATTCCGTTCTTATGGTTCTTAATATGTACAAGATTAGGACCCGCTTACATTTTTAAGCCTGTGATATTTACTTACTGTAATACCCAGGAAAAAAATAAGGCTATGATATTCATTTTTTTCAATTTTAAGGACATTGAACTCCTTTCCACGTGAAAAAGCTTGCTCGAATTGGTTTCACACCCCCGCCCCCCCAACAAAAAAAAAAACAGAAATGGAGAAGTTTTCCCTTTTTTTTTTCCTCACGAGAAAAAACTGCAAAATGATTAACAAATTAAGGTTTTGATTTATTAATCAAAAAAACTAGTTGGAGATTACCGGAGGAATAACAAAGTGTAAACATCTAAAATGTTTGAGAAAAACGTTAGTGTCCAGAATGTTTGGACTGAGAAGCAACCAGGACAATTTGGTTAAAGTGCAGAAGTTGTGTTTTAGATTTGACAATCGCTGTAATTGATTCTGAAAGAAGATCACTCGATCCCATTAATACCGAGGTAGTGGGCTCTGATAAGGAGAGACTAAATTAAGATGTTAATAGATACCTTAGCGTGGACCCTAACATCCTGCAACACACTAGATTTTTAGGTTAAAAAAAAAAGAGAATATTTTCTACAAAGTTTAGGAAAATTTATTTGGTTTTTTTTTTTTTAAATATGGAGAGACAGGTTGTATAACTTTTTGGATGGAGTAAACAGCCAGATTTTGGCCAACCCAAGATAGTAGTTGCGCACAGCAAGAAAAAAAAAGTGTATTTTAATTGTATGCCAAAGAATAACAATGGACTGGTGATCTTATCATTTGATCTATAAACATTTTGTGCACACTTGTCATTATTTGTAATCGGGGTCATGAATCATCAATTGGAACTCATCTTTCGTTATACCTATTTCTCACTCATGACACTTTTTTGATTTGTGTTGAGCCTCTCAAGTCTCAAGAATTCTCAAACATTTGGCAAAAGGTTTAGTTGGTGTACAGTTGAGTCCACAAGTACGCATGGAACAATTTCTCAAATTCTAACCCTCCAAATCCAATACTCCTAGCGTGACCAAAAAATTTATTCTACTATCTCAAGGGTATCTGAAATCTCATATTCACTAAGTTTGCAATTCAGATAAGACATTTCTTATATATATTTGATGAGGAAAATCATCATCAAAAGATACTAGTCGCAATTCAGTTAGAGGGAAGGGGTTAAAAATGGTCGATCGGGATCCAACACCTGTTAAACGAAGCCAAGCTATAGAGAGCCAGGGGGTCTCCTAGCATTAACACTTTGATGCTTAACTCAATACTAAGAGTCTAGAGAGTAAGGGAAGAAGAGAGTCATGTGGAGATCTATACATGGTTTAGGAGATAACCCCCTATACGAGAGTAAGGACGTTATTATTTATAGGGTTTGTAAAGATGTGATGTGCTAAAGTACGGGTCAATATGACTTGTGAGATTATGATGTATGTGAATCTAGAGGAGGCCGATGTAGTAGTAGACATGAGGTATTAGACTATAAGGCCCAGCTTGTTTCTTATAAATATTACATACTAGTATTTCTTCTTGCATATTACACGAAAAACATGAAACTGAGAATGCAAACTAGTGAAATACATATTAGTTTATTATTGCATCTCCATTTGTCTTTTGTTTGCTTATTAATTATTAGCAGTATTCTGTGGTTAATTATTAGCGATTCCAACCCCGATTCTAGGTCGGGGAAAAATCTTCCCCAAACTAAGTTGAGATCGAAATAAGAATTCAAACCAATGATTTTTACCAAGAGTTGGAATCGCTCTGTTCAGGATTTAGCCCTAGCAGCCCCTGCTCTTTTGTTGCTTTAATAAGATAAAATTGTATACAAGTCCACACGTTTACTAAAATTGGATAAGAGGTAGTTCAAAGCCTATTCTTAAAGTTTTTTTAATAAATGTGTGAAACTTGAACAAAGACTGGTTTAATCTTTAATATCAACAGACCAAAAAAATAAAAAACTTGTCTAGTATCTCATCAAAATATGTTTAAGAAGCTTGCTCTAGCTACAAAAACAACATCTTTACAAAATTAAGGTAAAGCTGCATATAATTGATCTTTCTCTATACCCACAAACGCGAAATCTTTGTGTACTGGATGGTATCATACATTAGGATTAAATACTTAATCTTAGATTAGTTAGTTTTACTAAATATTATTGTCAATTTAATTACATTTATAAAAATAAGTCTATAATGTTAATGTATTGATAAATATTATGAGTTTAAATGAGCTGTTCATAAAAAACTTGAAACGTGGTTGAATCACTACAACTAAAATGGCTTTTGCCTAAACCCCTAAAATAGCTGACTGATAGTTAAGGCTGCAGTGTTCCGCCCGTTGCATTTGATAGGGGCTGCAATAACTCTTATGTAGCGGTTTTCCAATCTATTGCAGTGAAAATTAAAACGGCTACATAAAGGTTTTATGCAGCAGTTTTCATTATCAATGACAATAGTTATACGAAATTTTAAGCAGCGATTTTAAAATTGAAAGGCAGCGGTTTAGAATAGAAAAAGGTAGCAATTTTGGTAAAAAAAGACTGCGGTTCTTTTATAAAAAAGGCAAACAGTTTTATTAAAAATTGTCATTATTTCTATTAATTTGTTGGATCATTTTATAATTTGCATATAATTTCAAAATATTGCTTATTGAAACAATTTTTGAGGAACCAAATATATACAAAATCTCAAATATAACATTTAATTTGTACAATGCAAGAATAAATGAGTTCAAACATTTAAACTAAATGTTATTAACAATCTATAATTAGTATATTTATAATAATCTGTAAAGCTTTTACATAGATAATATAGGAGAATTATAATCAATTCAGTGGTTTAGACCATAAAATTCGTGCTCAGCTTTTATTACTATCACTACCACCATCACCATCATCATCTTACAAAATGAAAAATTAGGTAAGTTGGTCACAATATCCTTGAATTTTCATATTACTACTAATGAAAATAAGGTAATAACAATGAGAAAAGCAAATTGCAAAGAATATTATAATAATGTGATTAAATATGAACCCTACAAATTGTCAGATAGTCTTTCAATCCATTTACTCTAGATTCTTGAACTAGAAACGAAAAAGAGAGAGAACTTTTTTTGGAAACCAATCAAGCTTTTGGCTACTTCTAGAATGACGACAATCATCTAAAGACTATATATTATCAAATTTTTCCTACCTTCATAGCAAACATGTGAAGTTTAATAGCTTCAAAGATATCTCCAACAAAGTATGACTTTTGAGCAGCAAAAAAGAATTACAAAAGCTTCTCTCTTTTTAAGAAATACAATAATCAAACTTGTAGCTCAAACTCGTGCTTACAATGGACACTCTCTAGAACATGTTAAGTTCTTATTGGGCTTAACCTTGCTCTCACATGCCCCACCATAGTTCATTGACTACCACTGCACATAGACAACAATGAAATTAATTACTTGCTTTAAAGCTCAAATAATGTAGAATCCTTTCCTGCTAGCTCTTGCTGTACAACCCACTCTATGAATAAAGACGTGATACCTGAATTATGTGCCATGCATAGCGCCAAGATGCTTTAGAGAAAACATGAGCCATCATTTTGACAAATCTATATTATTAATCGGTAAAAAAGATATTATCAATCCTCAGTTCCTTTATATTAAGACGAAGAGTTTAGTGCTTATGCATCCTCAACACTAAAATTGCTAGCGTAGAAATTCCATTTCAAATATTCTATCAATAGATGTTAACAATGGATCCTCCAACAATAAATTTTCTTGAAGCCAATGAAGAACCTGTGTGATATTGAACCTTTCACCATTAAAATTTTCAATTCTGAGGTCTTCATCCCACAAGAAGATATAAGCATACTCTGAAACAAATCACCTACATCATGGAAAATATAGCACATAGTATCAAATCACCAAAGGCCAAGAAATAATAAAGCGTGAATCCCCAAAATGTAATAGATTAGTACCACTTAGTTTGATTGATAGCAGACACGTGAATGGCATGATAATTCCATTCTAAATCTTTTCATTTGTAAACCAAACTAGTACAATAGAAAAGCATTACAAATGTCATTCAATGGCTATGTAACAAACACAATTATTAAGCAGATGCATTACAAAGCATTCATACCTGACATTTTGATGAAACTATAGATGGCAAGGGTTGTTGGTCAACAAAACCAAACCACTCGGGAGGCAAAGCGACTACATAGCCATAATGACACTGTATAATGTTGTTTTCAGTATCTTCAGTAGCACACTTTGTATTTAACAACATGGTTAGCACTTAAAATGTTTTAGGCACTAACAACAGTCTTCCAAGCAGGAATGGGTTGAGGAGGCCCAGGGTAGCTTGAACAAGGCAACCAAACAAATGAGAAAGTATGCAAACAGAGGAACAAAGGGACTTGTAGCTCCAAGATGGGGATAAGGTGTTACTGAAACTTACTCCCCAAATTTGGAAGAAGATTAACAATAAATCAGTGCATCATCGGCTGGTTCCAAAATATGATGGTCCCTTCACATTGGTGAAAAAGATTAGCAATGTTGTGTATAGGTTGCAGCTCCCAGAAAGGTTGAAGGTGCATATAATCTTCCACGTGAGCTTCTTGAAGCCCTTCCACAAAGAAGCAAGCGATAAGCCTCCAAAGAAACAAGCACGGCATACTCCCCCTACAATTAGAACTGAGTTCCAGCATGAAATGGAGAGAGTCTTAGACCACAGAATGGATGGGTAAAGTAAGAAGAGCATGCAGGTCAAGTACTTGGTCAAGTGGAAGAATGCACTAGATAATGAGGCAAGCTGGGAAAGAGATATTACTCTCTAATTATTCGAGAAGCAGATTGAAGACTATCTATCTACTCAACCATCGAGGACATTGGCTTCAACAGGCGGGGGTGGTTTGTTAGTCCTTTGAGCACTTGTCATGTAGGAGTTAGTGGAACCTTGCGCCAATTCCTAGCATGGGACTTTGGAGTGGTTGGGCACTCCTTGGGGTAAGGTAAAAGCTTAAAGGTTTCAGCGTACGCACAAGCCTACATATAGGTCCCAGGTTGGACCAAGGCATGGACTGGATAGAGGATGCTGGGCCACATGTTCATGGGCTCCATCAGATGGATCATGGGCTTAGTCCAAGAAGCCCAAACACAAGGCTGGCTGTTGACCAAATCTGCATAGCATTATAAGGTACTGTGTGGCACCAAGTCTCTTGTCACATGTGGAATATGGGGACATGCGGGTGTGACTCTATCCTATTGGCCAAGCATCAGGATAATGCTCATCAGATCGTGCATGGCTAAGGATCGTGGGTAGATGAAACTTATCGAGATCAAGTAATAAATAATCATGGGAGGTAAGACTTATCAAGATCAACTCGTGTATGAGATCGTGAGAAGATGAGGATTATCAGCTATGATAGAGATCATGGGGAGATAACGGTTATCTCCAAGCCCTAGATAATTAAGAGTGTCAACTATAAATAGACCCTTTGGATTTCTCATTTGTACTTAGTGTGAGAGAAACCACTTAGAGAGAAAGAATGAAATACTATCAAGAGTTCATTTGGCTTTGTTCTTTTGTATACTTTGTGATAAAGTAATAAAGGTTGGGATTAGTTCCCGTATGTTCTTATATCTCTTTTGAGTGTGTGAGTTGTGTACTTGTTACAAAGTTCATTTTGTGTAAATCCTTTGTGTGGGACTTGGCTGAGACTAAGCGCGACTTAGTGCCATCATAAGTTGAAAATTTGAGTGAGAAATTTAGTCCTATGACAGATACCATGTTGTGGGCCATTAGGTTATTGGAACGGGCAAGATTTTTTTATTAATAAAAAATAAGTTTGACTTATAGCTTGCTTTACTTACTAAACAAAATAAATTTTAAAATGTGAAAAAAATCGGCGCGGTTAAGCTCAATTTGTTTAAAAACCCCAAACAAGAATAAGATTTTTGCATTCCTTTATTTGGTAAAAAAAAAAAAAAAGAGGAAAATGATAAAAAGAAAAGTAGGATGAATAAATTTTGACATGTAAAAAATTTTTTTATCCTTTTTTATTTAGTAGAGTGTAATATGAGGAAATAAAGCTAAAGATATTTGTTTGAAATTGAATGAAAAATGAGATGAAAGAAAATAGTGTTTAAAATTACCAATTTTACCCTTTATGGTTTTAACTAGATGAGTAGAAAGTAAGGAGTATTATGAACTTCAGAAATTGTTGTTACACACATAATATGCACTGAGACATGTATATAATGTATAAAATTACCAATTTCACCCTTTATAGTTTTAACCAGATGAGTGGAAAGTAATGAATATTATGAACTTTGGAAATTGTTGGTACACACATAATATACATCGAGACACACACACACACACAATAATATTTTTACTTGTATTTCTAAATCTCATATAGTGCATATACTTTACATTTTAAGATAACACTCATCTACATTTTAGTTTTAATTTTATAAAGAATTAAAATATCAGCTCAAGACGTTGCTTGGTTTACACCGTCAATATACCTAGCTAGACCTTATGAACTTTACATAAATAGAAATGATGGATTTTTTTTAAAATAAAGTTAGGGGAATTAGAAAATATGGGCTATGATGGAAAACTTTTCCTAATTCTTTCCCTCCACTACACTTGCCAAACATAAGACTTTTCTATTTTCCACCACTTTTTCTCTCTCTCTCTCTCTAAGGAGGGCAACCGAGGCAAAGACCTTATCTCTGTCCCTACTTCTTAACTCTATCCCTATCCTCATCTTTGGCAAAGAGGAGATTTCATTCCCTATCCCCATCTCCACTAATGATCGAGGATCCTGTCCCCTCCCTATTCCCGACGATGTATTAATCTGATTTCTAAATACAAATGTGACTTCAAACTTCTTCAAAATGGACATCTTCTCAAAACCTACTAGAATAATTAGCTTCGTTATGCAATGAATCTTTTAAACAGATCCTGAAGGAATATGTTTATGTGGCTTATAATGAGCAGAATCTCATTTAGACATTCATAACAGGATAAACTTAATTTTAGTCGTAGTTGAATAGATAATTACAACCATGACTTCGCCTATTATGACTTTAAATAAATCTTTAACCCAAACAATATACTGTGTAATGGAACCTAATTTAGCTATGCTTGCAAGTTTTTGTGTGCAATTTGTTCATGAAAACAAGAGATAAAGCAAAAAAAGTAAGAGGCTTATCATGCACCGTGGTTCTGGTAGCAATCAATAAACCAATTTTTCATGCAAGTCTAGATTGCGCAGCTCCTCAAAAGGAAGATAATGTCATGCTACTCACATTCCCAATTACAGCAATCAAACACCATATTTTCAGTCTAGGAAAAGAACACATGGTCTGTCCTCATCTTTTGACTTGAAGTAGGCCTGATATATAATAAACCCAATCTTTTTTCATCTACGCAACTTTTTTAAAAGAGTTATGGTATTTATCCTGACTAAATATTATGATTAGATGTCCCGAATATACTTACAAAAAAAGATATAAAATCAAAAAAGAATAAGATAAAATTATTAAATATAATCTTTCTTAATTTAACTTAATTTTAATTTTTGATATATTCAGTACAACTCATAATATCAATTTAATATGAATAAGGTGCTTACTAATCTCACTCCTATAAAACAGGAGTATACTAAACTCCTCCTAAAATAGCAATGAAATTGGTTGTATAGGTGAGGGATTTTTTTAAAGTCACTTTGATGCATGGTAAAAAGCTAAATAGAAAAAAAAAAAAAAAAGGTACCCTACTTTTTAATTAACAAATTACCTATTTGTCCCTAAAATTTTTAAAAATTGAAACATATTTTTCTTCTGTAAACCTTTTTTTGGTCAATTTTGCATAACCTCTTCTTCCCCAAAAGCGTGATCCCTAAGCGCCCAAATCTCCTAGCCCCCAAACTTGCGATCCCTAAATGCAAGTTGTTGGTTTTCCTTCTTCGTTGACTTCGGCGATTCTTGACTTTAGCATAGCTCTTTTGATTAATGGGTCTGTTCGGCGATTCTTGACTTCGCCTTCCTTTTGTTCCTTTTGTCATACTCTTGTTTGTTCTTGGTAAAGGTACTGATTCCTCTTTCATTCATCTTAGTTGTCTTTTGTTCCTAATGTTCTTTCCTCTTCACTCTATCTGTTTGTTTTTTTCATAGAAATTCCTTGATTTTAATATTGGCCACTACTGGAGCATTATTTTTGGCTGGGATCGATATAAGTAATTAATTATATATAAGTCATAGGAGTGAGCTGTTCAAGCCAAATTTTGATGCTCTGCACTAGCAACATAAATAGCATCAACAATAGAAGAAATTACATTATTAATTAAATTTTTCATACAAAGTTTTGGCAACATGATGTACTAATTTTTATTTTACTCTTACGCTAGCTATTTTCCTGTCATAAAATCAACGTGTCCTACCTTTCGACTAGATATTGTAGCCCTGAAATTTTTCTCGCTTTTACTTGATTGTAAAACTGAATTTCCTGGAAAAATTGTAGAATCAGTGTAATATACGGGCTATTTCAAAGTAGTGAATTGAACGATTTATACTTGACTAGGTAAGAAATATGTTGTTGAGTGCTCCAAGTGATAACTTGAAGTCCTGTGACTATGAGTTGCAAGTTTGCAACTTCCAAAGTTACCATGGATTTTCCCTCCTATCAGACACGTAATTACAACAATTTTATCCACTTCTAGTAATGGTTGTGGCTTCAATTGCTCTTGCAGGTCTATTTCTACCTTCTGCTTGGTTTGTAGTCATTTTGCTTTGTTATCCTGGTTTTTTTTTTTTTTTTTTGCTTTTTCCATTTCTTTTTTTGCATGTCATTTGCTCTTGCAAGTGTCAACATTGTTTACTATTATGGTTAAGCCTCGCCATATCATTTGCATTTTGCTTAGATCAAGTGCATTAAGGACTTTGGATTTTATGTTATGTTGTTACAATTATTTATGCCCTTTTTGTATTGGGTGCCATAGAATGTTTTACCTTTTATTAGCTTTACTTGGATATAAATTTGTTATGATGTAGCATTAAAAGATAATAACATCTATTTGTCAGTTTATAGGTCAAATGCTAAGACGAAGTTACTTACTAGCACTGCATGTCATATATTTTGATAGCGAGATAGTACTAGAATCTTATACATGCTATTATCTGTTCAAGAGAAATCCTACATATACTATTCCATATTAGTTATTTCATCAACCCAGTGACTATTGTACCTTTTGCTCGTTCCTCTTGGTTTGCATGTAATCTAGAATAATTTGTGAATGTGCATAAAACAAAGTGCCCTTCAACTTTTAACAGTCATCATTTGTTGTGTAGCAAGAGAGGACTAGACAAAGGTTTAAGTAGGTACTCATTCTGTTCTAGTGTTATTTGCCTTTCGTACCAATTTATTCATAAAGTAAGGTTGTTCATAAAGTAAGGCGACAATAGTGGACTCTCCCTAGTATTTTGCTATGTTTTATACAATGTTGCTTGAAGCTACAGGCCCTCTTCTTAACCTTTGTGCATTGAGGGTTTTGAAAGGAAAAGGGGATTGTGGGATAGTCTTTTATATCTGATACTGGGAAACTTAAAAATAAGTAGGAAAGCATTAACTAATTGGAAATAAAGAATTCAAAAGAAAATTAATTGGTCTAAGATTTTACCAACCAAGTAATGAGGGAAAACCCCTATTCTTTAGAGCCATTGGACCTAAAAGCAACCCATCTTGTTCAGGTATTGTAGCAGTATAGATGATAAGACTATAGAGTTTGAAAATCTTTTGGGCTTTTGCAATTAAGAAAAGTGGGATCTAAGAATGAGATTTGACCCCGTATTTCTGTAGAAACCATTATTACATATATGGACATAATAGAGACTCAAAATTTATGGTAGAAAAACCATGCAAAAACTCATGGCAAAAGGTCCACTCTAGCTTGTTTAAGATATAAAGGCCCTTCATGACAAAGGCTCAAGCTTTGATCGACTCTATGGAAGAATTTAACATAAACTGCTCTTGCCAAAATTTTAACTATAGTTCTTTTATTTTCTTCTAATGTGATTTTTTAAGTAAAATATTGCTTCTTTATTAAAACAGTTTGTGGCCACTAATAATTTACTGAACTTATTGAAACAGACTCACTCTTATCTCCAACTTATTGAAACTTTTTAATTTTCATTGACTTAAATTTATGAATAATGTTATGCTTCTTTTAATAAGAAATATATTCTTGTAGTCTATGAATATTGCGATTCAATGAACAAACTTCATTGATAAGTAGCTTGATTGGTCTTTTTTCTTTTCTTAAAGAATTACAGAGTAAGAAAATGGGTGTTAACAACCAAGTGAAGGAGGTTGACGAACTTAAAGGCAATGCAGATAAAGTTGGAGAATTTGGAAGGTGCTCCAAACAAGATGATGCTGGTCAGAGCAATGCTCATGCAGTTGATCCAAGCCAAAGCAAAGCTCATTCAAGCGTGTGCAAGAAACAAAAGAACGATAAAAAAAAAACTTGGTAACTGATGAAAAAGAGAACTTGGAAATCAAGGCACGGTGATTGAGTTGTTTAAAAGTAGTAAGTTGTCTAAATTGATATGTGCTAAATGTCTAAATTAAAAGGAGGTTAAGATAAAATGACCGCTAACTCTCAAGATTGCAATCAATGTAGATAATAAATATTTATATTCACCATTTTTACTATTCATCTAGACCAACAAATATAGATTTATTTATTTATTTTTTGGTCTTTCTTAAATGCTTCAGAAGTAACTTTAATCCAGGTATGCAATCCATCATTTTGTTGAAACAATAAAATCTTCTGATGATTGTAAGAAAATGGTAGTTGATTCAAATGGATTTGGCGGCTTGGTAGGGCTCCAACTAACCAAGCTAGATCTCCAATTGATTGAGGGTTTGACAAAAAACTTTGATTGTACAACCTCAAGTCTAAATGTGCATGGACATAAGTGGATGCTATCTCTAAATGAAGTTGAATGGATACGTGGACTTCCATCCAATGGAGTAGATGTTGAAAACTTCTTAAACAAAGATATGGATGTCCGTAAAGTGTTTAATTTGCTAAAATCAAAAATCGAAGTTTCCAAGCTCATAGAAGATTTGAAGATTCTGGCCCTAAATGATGAGTTTAAAGCCAAGTTTTTGCTTTATGTGGTCTGTACCGTGATTCGTCCGAGCACTTCATTTTACATTGTTAATCTAAACTACATGGATTTGTTGCAGGATATATCATCAATCAAAAATTTAAATTGGGCTAAATTTACCCTAGAAGGATTGGTCGATGAAATTAGATGTTTTCAAGACGAGCAATTTAATGCTCGTTGGACGCCCCGTATTACTAGATGTATCCTGTTTTTAGAGGTAATGTATCTAATGTTAAATAACTACTTTAATTCTTAGAAAAGTCAAGTACTTGGAAATGATGTTCTTTAAGCTAAATAACTTTTTTTTTTCTGTTACTAACAGTGACTTTTTTTTATTCAAACTTGCAATTTATTTCAGGTTTTTTACTTGGAACACTTGGTTTTCCACGACACTTGTGTAGTTTTCCACAGGTCCCAAATTGGAATAATGTCAATGTTGGCAAAATTTTGAGTCATATATTAAAGATTGGAGGATATGGTGAGCTAGATAGTATAAAAGTATTATTTTCTTCTATGACTAGTACATGTGAAGATGAAATAATATAAATGATTAATATTATCAATCATACATGACATTGAAATTACCTATGTTTTTTTTTTTTAGTTGTTTCTTCAAATTTCTTGGTTACAAATTGAAATTGTTGGTGGTGAGGTGGATGTGGCTTAATCACATGGAGTATCTATAATTCACATTATAAGACATTTTTAATGATCATTGAGAGCATCATTCTCATATAATTTTTTCATTATATTCAATATGCACTTTGTGCAGTTTCAAGACAGTAGGCTAAGAAATTTATCGTACAAATTGGACACTTTGTCTGTTGAGTTCGCATCATTTAAGGCAAAGTTGAAGACTTGTTTGGGATTATTCAAGGATGAGTTAATGGCTGAGATGGCCTCATTTAAGGCTGAATTAAATGTTGAGTTAAACTTGGAGTTGATGAGTATATTGAATTATACTTCTGAGAAAGCAACAAAGGCATATGCCGAACTGCCAAAAAAAAAAAAAGCTTACAAAAGAGGTGACAACCCTTACAAAGATCCTAGTCCCTTAGTCATGGATGATTTTGATATAGGAGAAAGGGATCCAGTTGGGTTCAAAGATGAAGATAGTGCAGATAGATTGTCTAACAACCCATCCCCAAGTTTTCAAAATGTTCCATATGTTCATTAGGACATTGCATGTAATGTGAATGGTTTTGTGGGAGATCATGGAAATGACAAAGGCAACAAGGATGATGTTTGTGAGGTCAATGTTCTCAATATGTCTCAAGATAATAAAATTGCAAGCAATCAGGAGAATAAAGGTGTTGGTGCTAATTCTCAAAGAGGCAAATGCAACAAGGAGAAGCAAGGCCCTTTGCCAACAAAAATTTTGCCAGAACGGAAGGTAAAATCAAAGAAATAACTGTAATTCTTTCAATATTTGTTAAGTACAATTGGATATTTGTAGTAACCTTATATCTTATTGTAGGGTCGTGGGATTGTACCTCAAAGTTCTAGTTCCACTTCGGGCGTTGTTATGATACAGTCCAATAAAAAAGACTCGTATCTCAAAGCGACTGAACCTTTGGTCCTCTAGAATGTTGAAAAAAGGGAAAGTAATTTCTTTTCCTTTTGTTGATCCACAAGACAAGGGCAAACACAAACCCAAGCAAGCACCGCACCCGCTCAACACATCACCTATATTTTCATTGTCAATTAAAATATCTCTTATATGGAACCTTTGTGGTTTTTGTGGTTTAACATACTTTTTTTTTTTATTAAAGTTATTGGTCTAATGCTCCCATAATTCTTTTTAGTGGTCTAGTAATTTTGCATGTCTCTATGTAGGAAAGCAGTGAAAGTGCTACTAACATCAAGCTTGAATACAGATTGGTTTATGTTGTGCATGAGATTTCTCGATATCTTTTTGAAGGCTCAAGATGGTCTGAGTATGCTTATCAAATTTATTGATTTTTTTAATTCTATATAATGACATTTTTTCATTGTTTGAATATCTAATAATTATGCCAATCTACTTACTTGCAGTAAAATAGTCTATGATTTTGGCAAACTATATACGACGAGGAGTGATTTTGATTCTATTCAGCTGAGAAAATCTACCACATCTCCTGCATACATGTACATAATTACAAGTAAACCTACATATTAAAATTAACATTTTCTAATTTATGATAATGATGCTCAACTAACTTTTTGTTTTTTTGGGAGATATTGGATGTTCTTGCCAATGCTCTCACTATAGATGAGATCGCAAGGGGTGCTGCAAGCAAAGATTGATACTTGCCCACACAGTTTGCAGTATGTCTCATATATATGGTAGTTTTATTACGATTTATTTACATTTATGTGGAAGGGATAGTTTGATTTATTGATGATTCTATAAACACACCAATTATGTGTAGAAAATGGTATTGGACACAAGATAGACTCGATCAATGGTTGCTTACATAAAACATTTTAAACTGGAAGAAAATGCATTCATAGGAAACTTATCAACAGTTGAACAGGTTATATTTTTTTTTCTTGGCATCAAAAGTGCCACCTTTACAATCGAGTCAATTGGTCAAGGAGGTTGTAGATGGTAATACAGCATGTGAGGTTAGCCATCATCATAATAAACTATTAAGTATATTTTTAGTTTTTATCCTTGTGTAAAAAGTGATATATCAACATTTGCTTATTTAATTTCAAATTTTTAGTATTTCAGTTGTCTTTTCAGAAGTTACTTAATAGGATGTCTATGGGAGATGCGTCCAACAAAGTAGAATATACATCATTATAGATCCAACCTTAAGCTACAAAAATTTGTGATATGACTTCATGTGGTGATGGTAGATATGGTGATTTCAGTCATTGTGAGAGAGATAGTATTCATTTTCTAGTTGGGTGCCTAGAAATATTTTGGAAGTTTTTTAGAACCTTACTGCAATTTTCACATTGAAAAACTGAATCAATTGTTATTTTCTACAAGCTTCATTGAGTACTTAATGGTGAGGAAGTTATTATGCAAATAAGGTATGAAATTATGATCCATTGAAATAGCAGTAACTTCCGAATTATCATGTTTGAAGTCCATAAGCTGAATAGACAAGTGGGGCGATTGGAAAGACTAATGCAAAGGTCATTATTAAACTTGCAAAAGTGAAATATTACACTTGTATTGAACTGGGCTCTAATGTTCTTTGATGTGCAAAAGTGAAATATTTTTTTTTCTTTTATTTTTTTTTTAGAAGTCTATTGTTTATTATCTTGTGGTTATGATTTTTGTTACATATATTCATACAGATCATTGGAAAATTTCTTGTTGTAGCTGGTTATTACCCAAGTAATAGTCCTCTGAGATTTCGAGATGGAAACATATGTAATCCACCTGCTGACCTTGTGGGTGGCTTTTATAATTCTGGAAGTAATATGAAGATCAGCTTCCCATCATGCTATTTGAAGTATAAGGCTTAAGTGGATAAGTAGCTTTTGTATGTCCTGATTTCCTACGCATCTCACAGAGGCGAGGCAACTTCTCTTATCAACACCAGCCATACCTTTTGTTCTAATAGGAATTAGGTCTTGCACATGAGCAAACTGTCCACATATTGCATTCTCCTGACGTGGATTAATCATTAATTTTTTCACGCAATTGTTGAAGTAGCCGACGAACTTTGTTTAAAGCTTCTAAATACATACTCGGTGACAAGGAAGCAACATACAAAGATTTTGGCATTCTGACATAAGGGAACCATACATGACAATTTTTTGTGTCTCTTTATTCGTTGGAGAAGAATCAGAAAAACCCAGAAATTCTCTTGCGCTTTTGGTCCATCTTCGTAAAATGTATGAATCTGGAATACGATTCATTTTTTCTTATTTCTTGATATTAAATGCGTGGCGGCAAGGAAAACTACATGACTCCATTATCATGCATGAGCAATGAACTGTTTGCTCAAGCCTATTGAATTTCACCGTCCTCACATAATCTGACCTATTGTAGCGAAGCACCTAATATATATGCCTATCACCATTGACTGTGACAGGTTGTTGAATTATATATGTCGATTCATGTTGTAGATCCTCACTTACTATAATGAATGATGCCCTCGTATGCACAGATGCCGCTTGATTTTTATATTCTCGTAGCCCCGTGAGGCATTGGGGAGAGGAAAATTTTGAAATGTAGTATGCTCTCAACTCATTTTCTTGAATGGCTAATAGTCCCTGCTCATAGTGTCTAACTCAAGAGGATTCAATTGTTTGTTTACATAGTCATTCATATAAGAGTGCAAACCTTCACAATGCAATGCCATCCGAAGACCAGCAAAAAAAGACCCCTTCAAGTAATATTCCGCACATAATTACTGATCTTTGTAGCGATCATACAGCCAGGCATTGTTTTGGATATCATATTTATCTAGCATTTTAGCCCATAAGACCTCAAATTCACTTTCTTCAACTTTTCCATTTGTGCACTACCTAAAATCAGAGACAAATTATGGAATGCGGACTTCTCACATGGCATTCGGCTCTAAATGCCAACAACAAAGCTGGAGTTTACTGCTCGGCATCACACTCTCGATTGCAGCTCTTATTGCTCAATCACCATCCGTCGCAATACTCTTTGGCATTTTATTACATGTGCATAGAAGCAACTGATGTAACAATTATTTGTATGAAGGAGTTTTTTCATTTTCAAGTAAGGCACACCCAAAAATGATAGTTTGCCAATGAAAATTTACCCTAACAACCATTACTAGCATGTGGTTATATACATTTCATCGATAGCATGCATCAAAACCAATAACATCATCAAAGTGAGCATAATCAACACGTCACCTGGAATATGAAAAATAAAGGCTACCAAAAGTATTATCCTTTTTAATGTGTACTAGAAATAAAAATTTGGGTCAGACCGGCTCCTCAATTGAAAATGCTCTAAAATTGTCTTCGCATCTCCCCCTATAACATTTTTTAACCTCTTGGATTGAATAAAATTATGCAAGTCCTTCTTTGTGAACCCAACATTATTATGCCCACCATACAAGTATGTCATGAATTGCATAATTTGATTTGTTTCTACTCTTTCTAAACGTAATGAGTCCATAAAACATTTTTCACTGGTATTCATGGATTTATAACATGATATAAATTTTACCATAGTCTGTGGTAGCAGGTCACCGCTGTACTCGTTATTAAAGTCTCCTATGATCCATTTGCTAGTCTTCTTCTCTAACTTGATTCGAATCATAGCTGTACAATTTAACTGCTTCATTGACGACCTCTGTCTTCTTTTACCAGCAGATGATGATTCACCATGAGCACCTTCTCTGTCGCAGTCCCACTTCATTCTGCAGATTAAACCTTCTTATTAGTTCAAGAGTCTCGTCGTCCAGTACCAAAATCGTGTTTCTTACTAAACGTTGTGTGGAAAGTTCCACATTAGCCAATGTATCAAATACCAAGCTCTTGATTTGCATGTCAAACATAGATTCTATGCTATTTTCCATCAAATGCCAATAAACCACTGATGAAACTCCCATTATTATTAATTTCAAACTCACTCGATTCATCAACACCCATCCGTTCACCATGATCCTCCACATCAATATTTGTCTTTCGTTCCTCAGATTCACTCATGTCTTCAAAGAGAGGGAGCCACGGAACAAATCTCCAATAATGATGGCGCTATAGAGTAAACGGTTGTGTAGATAAAGAAGAAAGGGGTGTTAGTGGACATTTGTATATTTCAAGGCCAATAAATGATAGGGTTTTCTAATTTTGAACGTTGGGGTTGGGCAATAATCGGCCACACATAAATGACATATTGGGGAGTTGAAGATTAATTGGCCACAAAAATTAAAGAATTGGGGAATTCAAAAATTAGAGAATTAGGGATTTTGAATGTCGGTTTTACAAATACTAAGAGATATGGAAATTGGCTTGTTTTAAGGAAATAAAATGTTATATACTTACACGGAATATAATTGGACAATTGGTTAATCCAAAATAATAATGTTTACACAAAAATTGAAAAATTGGCGTAATGCCCTCAATTATAATATTATTAGTTTTCAAAAGATAATTATTATAAAAAAATTCTAAAAATTTTTTAAATGTGAATTCAGACTCATAATTTAGATGGATTATTTCATTTTTTACAATGCTTTCAAATTTTAAAAGAAAAAATTCACGAATAGATCTTATGTTTGGTAAAATTCACATAGTATCATCTTAATTTGTTCTGTTTATTAAAAGTGGACTGATTTAAATATATATTCCTTGTTAACATAATGTTCTATTTGTCAATGTGCATAAGAAAATATTTGTATCGTTAGAATACATAGTCATAAAATAAGTAAATTTTCAAAATATTTATTAATTTTGGATACCTTAAATATATTGTTTTTTTAATTTAAGTAATTAATCCATATGAATCAGCCGAATTCAAATCGTGCATAATTTTCAAAAAACAAAAGTAAATTGTTAATCGAAAAAAATAATTACGGGAATTTGGTCGAATTAGAAATATAAAAAAAAAAGTGATTTAGACAATTGGCTAATCCAAAACAATGGTATTTACACAAAAATTCAAAAATTGGGGTAATCCCCTCAACTATAATATTATTATTTTTCAAAAGAAAATTATTATAAACAAAATTTAAAAAAATTTTCAAATACGAATTCAGACTCATAATTTAGATGGATTATTCATTTTTTACATTGCTTTCAAATTAAAAAAAAAAAAAAGAATTCGCTTAAAAGATCTTATGTTTGGTAAAATTCACATAATATGATCGTACATTTGTTCTATTTATTAAAAGTGGACAGATTTAAATATATATTCCTTGTTAATATAATGTTCTATTTGTCAATATGCATAAGAAAATGATTTGTATCGTTAGAATACATATTCATAAAATAAGTAAATTTTCAAAATATTTATTAATTTTGGACAGGTTTGGATATATCAGTTTTTTAATTTAAGTAATTGATCCAAATAAATAGGCCTAATTTAGACTGACCATAATTTGAGAAAAAAATAAATTGTTAATAAAAAAAATAATTATGGGAAATAGGCCGAATTAGAATAAAAAAATTGATTTGAGTAACTACAAAAGTAGATCAAAACATTGTTCAAGCCTGAAGTATTTTACTTACAATTTGTGAAAATTGAGTAATAGGTTAATTCAATATTACAGTTATACGAAATAGGCCCGAATTAAATAAAAATGGGTTGCTTTTACTAACTACAAAAAGTATTTAAAAAGTTATAAAAGTTTAGAATATTTCACGTAATTTATAAAAATAAAACAAAACATTAACAAAAAGTTTGTGCTACGTGAAAGAGGCTGGATGTGAATAAAAAAAAATGAATGAATTGAGTAACTGCAAAAATCAGTCCAAACGTTATTTAAATTCGGAATTTTTCACACACAAATTGTGAAAATTAATTAATTCATTACTTAAATGTTATAGTTACATGAAATTAGTTCGATTTAAATAAAAATGGACTACTTTTAAGAAATGCAAAAAAACATTAAAAAGGTTGCAGAAGCTTAAAGTATTTCACATAATTTAAAAAAAAAAACAAAATGTTAATAAAAAATTTGACATACATGAAAGAGACTGGGTTTGAATAAAAAAATGACTGAATAGAGTAACTGCAAAAATCGATCCAAAAGTTATTTAAATTGGGAGTATTTCACAAGCAATTTGTGAAAAATAAATAATACATTAATTACATGTTATAGCTACGTGAAATTAGCTCGAGTTAAATAAAAATAAGTTACTTTTATTAACTGCAAAAAACATTAAAAAGGCTGTAGAAGTTTATAGTATTTCACGTAATTTGCAAAAAAAACAAAACATCAATAAAAGGTTTGAGTTAGATGAAAGAGGTTGGATGTGAATAAAAAAAAAAGCATGATTTGAGTAACTGCAAAAATCAATCCAAACGTTATTTAGATTTGGAATATTTCACACGCAATTTGTGATAATTAAGTAATTCTTTACTTGAATGTTATATCTACGTAAAGTGAGTCCGACTTAAATAAAATTGGGCTACTTTTAGTAACTGCAAAAAATATTTAGAATGTTGTAAAAGGTTAGAGTATTTCATGTAATTTGCAAAAAAAATAAAACGTTAAAAAGTATGAATTACGTGAAAGAGGCTAGATGTGAATAAAAAATGCATGAATTGAGTGTCCACAAAAAATCGATTTAAACGTTATTTTAATTTATAATATTTCACACACAATTTGTGAAAATTAAGTATTTCGTTATGTGAATGTTATAGTTACCTAAAATTAGCCCAACTTATATAAAAATGGAGTGCTTTAATAACTGCAAAAAAAATTGAAAATTTTGTAGAAGTTTATAGTTTTTAACATAATTTGCAAAAAAAAAAATTAATAAAAAATTTGAGCTATGTGAAAGAGGCAAGATTAATTTTAAAAATTTTTTTGACAAAGATCATGAATAATTAACTTTTGGCAAAAAATTTATTTCACTAACTTTTTTAAAAAATTACAATCATCATTGGATTGCAGCCAAAAAAAAAAGACATGTGAGTAAAATGCCCATAATTTATCAAGCTCGAATTTTCCGACGTATGATTATTCCAATATATTACTTTGTTGAAATTAAGAATAGAAAAGCTACACTTATATGTGAATGACTTTTAACACTTTTTTCATAGATTAGTTGTCTGTTGGCATACATAATTTCATAATTATAAAAATCATTTACTGGTATTTGTTGCCTTATACTTTTATTACATGAAATATAATAGTTCGTTTATATTTTTTAAGAAAAGTTTAATTTTAAAGTCATCATTATATGTTTTAAAAAATGAAGAATCAATGATATGGACATCCATATGAATATATCCCTTTTTCAGCTATCCATATGATTATAACATTAGTGAGAAAAAAAAGGCAATAAAAAATCAAATAAAATAAATTTTTAAAAATTTGAAGTGGAACAATATAGTAAATTTATATAAAAGGAAGTGAAGGAGAATCTAAAATTAGATTTTCTCTAAAATGAAGAAAGTAAAAAAAAAAAAAATTAAAAATTCCACTCCAATCTCCAATCAAATTCCTTTGATTCCATCTCCCTCGACGCAAACACAAAAATTTTTGCCATCCTATGCTCTCTCTCGTAATATCTTCCTCCCAAACAAAGGTCTAGCAGCGTGATAATCACCCCAAAAGTGCAAAACAAAAGCAAACCCCACTGAAATGATTCCCCAATAAGATAATATTAATCCAACCAAAAAGGAAGGACAAACACGTCAATTAGAGAGAGAGATTGGGAACAAATAAAAGAAATATATAAATTAAAAATTAAAAAATAAATAAATGGATAAGTGAGATGTGAAAAACAACAAAGGTAGTATTCATTTTCGATCGTTGTCGTCTTGGAAAAACACCAATCCCTCAGGTCCCCCCAATAACCAACCTCCCCATTACACACCCACCACCACCACCCCACAACCCAGCCTGCCTATCCCTGTCTCTCTCTCTTCTGTCTCTCCTCTGTCTCTCCTTGTGTCCTTCTCTTGATTTAATTGCCTCAACCAATGAAACGCCCCCTTGACAGTGAGGATCAGAACCGGGATGCTCCGGTGGCCGGAGAGGATATTAAGATGAAGAAAGTGAAGCACCAGGAAGAAGACGAAGAAAAAGGAGAAGAAGTGGAAGTTGGGGTCGTTGATTCGGGAACTGGGTTCGTGAATTTGGACGAGAACTTGCTTTTCGAGGTGTTGAAGCACGTGGATGCGAGGACCCTAGGCAGGGCCGCCTGCGTCAGCAAGCTTTGGCAGCGCACCGTCCAGGACGAGAGGCTCTGGGAGCTGATCTGCACCAGGCACTGGGCTAACATCGGCTGCGGCAACCAGCAGCTGAGATCTGTAGTCCTTGCTCTTGGCGGGTTCCGCCGCCTCCACTCTGTCTCTCAAAGCCTTTGGCCTCTGTCTAAGCCCCAATCGGCTCCAAATTCTTCTTCTTCGTCGTCGACGTCGTCGTCTTGGACTCCTCCTCCTCCTCCGCCGATGATTGGCGCCAAGCCGCCCTCAAGGTGGGGGAAGGACGAGGTCCATCTCTCCTTGTCTCTGCTTTCGATTCGGTACTACGAGAAGATGAATTTCAGTAACAGAGGCGGCAGCAGGCCAAGTTAGTTCTATAATTATGATGTTTTACACATAATAACAATATATATGTATATGACTATGTTTCTGTTAAACTTTCCAAGTCTATTTAAATTTCCCTGCATCTTTCTTTGTTTTTTTTTTTTTTAATGTTTTTGGTCAAATTCTATGTTTTTGTCATCTTTTAATTTACCTTCATTATTGGCCTGTTGTTTCTTAATATGGGTTTTTGCTAATTAATCTATTGCAATTGAATGAAACGTCATTACCATTCTCGTGAGAGATTTCTGTTTGGATAGGAGGAAAATGGGGATGGAAGAAAGAAAGAAATAAAGAGAGAATTTATTGAGTGGTTCAAAAAGTAATGTATGATAGGGGGAGAAATCAGAATAGGCACAAATGGACACAGCCAAAAGGTTGCAGTAGTTGTCTGCAACAGCCCACGCTTTCTGGCAATTTGATATGAAGGCTGGGGCCCCTAATTGCTAAGAGACAAGAGTGTGGTTTTTGTTAAAAGATTGAGATTAGATCTGTTAGAAAAGCCACAAGTCCCTTGGATCGATTCCGCGTTGTCGTATTGGCAGTCGTATTCCTTTCACATACCAAACGAAAGGTGCCAAAGCGGGCGGAGCTTGACTTTTGTGTGCAACCTATGCGCATGCTGCTGTCTTTTTTTTTCTTTTTAATACTAATACATATCTTAAATTTTGATTTTTTAATTAATATCTTAATTAAAATTAAAATTAATAATTTTAAAATAAAATTAATAATTTTTAAAATATAAAAATAATAGTTATTAATTTTTATTTTAAAATTATCAGTAATAATTTCAATCGACATACTAATTAAAATATCAAAATTTAGTATATTATTTTTTTTCTTTTTTTTAATTTCACTAAATAACTTAATTTTAAGAGAAAATCTAAAAAAATCTATATTATGTTTAATAATATTTAATAATTTATTTATTTTTATTAAATTTAATAATTATTCAATATCTTATATTATTTTATTTTACTTATTTCTCCTTAAAATTAATCCACCTGGAATTTGTAATTTTTTTGTTCATTTTCTGTTTTTGTGGTCTGCAATTGACCTGTAATACTTGTAATTTGGTATTTTCATTTTCTGCCGATTGGATTCTGCCATAAGAGAGAAAAATCACATGGTATACACATAAATAGCTATAAAATTCGTATATAAAATTTGAATCTTTAAGTCATAAAAATTATATTAAATTTAAAAAAAATTAATATGTATTAAATTAATTATATATTTTTTTTATATATTACATTAAATATATCTGTATAATCTTTCTTTTTACCTAATTTATTCTGATTTACTTGTGTCAGTTGCGCCATGTGGTGCTGTCTCCAAACTGCGATTGACGCTCCCCAACCACAATGCATTATTATAGTTTACCATCCAGTATCCACTTGGATTATAAATTTACTATGGTTTACCATCCACTTGGATTATAAATTTCCTAAGGGCACGCTAATCTTTGTCGCTACGCAACATTCCTACACAGCAGCACAGCACACATAAGAAACAAAAGAATTTCCATTCCAATAAGGTGGTTAAAACAAATTCCTCTTGTGTTTGTTATGTAAAAGCTAAAAAGCAAGCGAAAAACAAATGGATCAGTGTATCTTTCGTGTAAAGCACTATTACGCAACACATCAGAAGCAATGAGAGGGTAATACACTATTTTTTTTACATTAAACTTTATTTATATATATGTAGGACTAAAAGACATCTAATTGGGATACATCTTTTTTTTTCCAGTTTGATTGGCAACCTTTCTGCTGATTTGGCGCTTTCAAGATTCAGGCAACGTCGAACCCGTGACTTGCTTAACCGTGGGAAGCCTTTGAACCACTACACCATTTCGCCTGCAATTTATTTTTATTTTCTTTTTTGATATTTACTTCAATTACAGTGCAGCGTCTTTGGTCATACTTCTAAAAGTTCTTCTTTGCTAGAGTACGAAAAGCATTTAAATTTTGTGTCTTAATGTTATAATATTGGCAAATAGATTGGTGCATCTGTTAAGTTATATTTTTTAATAAAATTTGTTATTTAAAATATTGCCAATTACTCTAAGAAAATATAAAAACTATATAGTACATTATAATTCATATTTAGTTTTTTTTTTTAATTTTAGGTCTTTTTGATTGGTATATTTTCTTCTTTAAAAAAAAGTAGATAATCCATAAATTAATTATTCTAGAATGAAAATATATGAATTATATTATACTTTTTGCATAATAGGACTATGTCCCTTGGGGAATAACTAAACTATTGAAGGATTGAAAATCTGATACCGATTGAGAACCACATTAATTACTTTAAATTTAAAATATATTAATTATGAGTAAAATATTTGTGTTAAAAAAATTATATGTAAAATTTTCGTATTACAATATCGTTTGCACTTGATTACAATAAAAAATAAAATATATTAATTTATTTTTTTAATTTAGACTATTCGTTTATTCCTTAAATAAAAATTAGTCTTTAAAATTAAAAAATTTATATCCAATCATTCTCTATAAATATTATTTTTCTCAATTAATGTTATAAATATATATTTATTATTTAACACTAGTTACCGATTCAAAAGCCAATTGAACTTTGAAATACCAATTTTTTTAGTTTAATGACTGATCTGATTCAAACAACACTTGATGCAATTGCTACAACTAAGGAATTCTTCCAATGAAAGTATTTTTGGAAATCTCGATCCACTTAAGATTGTTATTCAGTTATTTAGTTAATTATCCAATTGTTTATCCTAACTCTGGACATGTTTATCTTTCAATTATTTTCATATTTATCTGTTACTGGTTAGTTCGTTTTTATTTAAGTTTTATTCCTATCTTTATCTGTTAAGTTTTATAAATAGAGTCTGAGACTTTTGTTATTTTTCAGACTTGCTTATGAAATTAAATATTGAATATTAATCAATTATATTTCAAGTGAATTCCTGTGTGTTCTTAGTTGTCAAGTGGATTTCTGATTTAGCGTTTTTCATTTGTTATTCGTCCTACATTAGTTTGGTATCACAGCAAACCTTGATCCAAACCCTTTTTTGATCCTAAATCACACCCGAAAAGCATTCCAAAACTTGTTTCCAATCTTCACTGAACCCAAAATACCTTAAAACAATCATTGAAAAGCACAAAAATTCTCAAAAACCACAAAAAGACCTTCATTTGATGCCTTCCCAGCAACGTCAAGTCCCGATCTAACATTCTCAACACCATCAGTGGGATTACTTCTCCACGCGACGCTGCTTGCCCCCAAGTTCCTTCGTAGTGCACTACCAAACGTGCAACGCTAGCGCCCCTGACCTCTGACTGACCTCTGCTTGGCCCCTCTGTCCTTGCTATAGCCCATCGCTACCTTATCGGAGTACATCACCGCTAGCTACTAACTCTCCACAGACGTTGAACGCTTGAATAAAGCTCCTTTTTGTTGAAAATTTTGATTAATTTTTAAGTCAATGTAATATTTTAAATAAATTTGATTTTTAGGTCTAAAAAAAGTCCTTCAAAAATCCTAACCCATAATTACCTACCCCTATTTTGATTGCCTTTATCACAATTATATTTTTAACTTACTTCTTTGTTTATTCCCTATCTTGCACTGATCGTGACATTATCATTCATTCTCCATATTTTAATTTTGATTGAATGCATAGTAGTAGTTTATAATTTTTATTACTTTTTGCAACTAGTGTTTATCTTAGCATAACCTTTCTTTTCCAACAAAATGGTTAACAATAAAGAAATCATCAAATCTACCACCAAGCCCTCCTCCGAAATAGATAGACTTCGAGCCGAAATTCAAGCCACACAATTTGCCTATTAATCTGATTTGAACAATCTTAAAAACGATTTTGTCAATTTGTCCACCCAACTGAATGCTATTTTAAAACATTTGGACAAACAACTAGTGGATGAGTCTATCAGACAACCAATTGGGGGCATGTTGAGTGTTCTGTCAATGCCCAATTTCCTACGCCTCACTCGTAGGATTCTATGAATTTAATCACCCGAGACCAACTATTAGGTTTTCCCCCGATAGAAACCTTCATGATCAAATTGATGAAGGTGATTTTTACCATGATGCATATCCCACTCATTAGGCCCTTAGAGATACGCGCAAGCATCCTATTCATGATTTGCGTGATGATGTGCATAATCAAGTTCATGATAGGTATAGCCCCAGCACATGCATGCACATCCAGATCATAATGACATCACTAGAAAGATCAAATTAGATGTTCCTAAGTATAATGGTGAATGGAGTGTTAAAGTGTTTATAGACTGGCTTGATAGTTTAGGTGATTATTTGATTGATACGGTATGAATGATCTTAAGCATGTCCACTTTATAAAGATGAAATTGGTAGGGTTAGTTAGAAAATTCTGGCAAAATGAGCTTTGAAAGTCTAAGAGTTTAGGTGCCTCCCATTATTTGATGGGAAGTCATGCAAATGAAGCTTAAAGCAACATACATTCCCACATATCATAAGAATCAGCTCTATACTCAAGTCTTAAATCTTAGGCAATCAACTTTTAGTGTCAATGCCTATATGTCTAAATTTGAAGAGCTTCTCCTTAGGTGTGAGTTGTATGAAAACCCTGTCCTTACTGTTGGATGTTTTGTTAATGGTCTTAGCCCTGAGATCCAAAAATAGGTTGCTTTGTTTGGTCCTGATTCTTTGGAAATGAGCTATCACAAGGCCTTAGAGGTTGAAAAGTATGCTAAGACCACGCGCTCATTTCGCTCTGTTGGAGCGCGTGTAACCAAAACCTCATTTTTTTTCTGGTTTTACTTTTCAGTCTAAATTTATTAATCCGTCTACCCCTTTGCATTCTACTCCTGCCACTTCTCATTCAGTAGGATCTTCTTTCGAGAATTATGCCAGTAACTCTTCTGTTAAGTGTTATCGTTGCCACAAAAAGGGTCACGTTGCCTTTCAATGTCTTGATCGTGCTCTCATTATGGAAAAACAATCTGATGATCTCTTAGAGAGTGAAAATTAGGTTGTTGATTCCTTGAAGTACTCTAGTGAAAATGATGAATTTATAGAAGACTTTGAGGATGATGACCAATATTATGCTGTTGTTAGATGTATTTTGTCTACTGTTGTGGACAATGATATATGGAAATATACGAGCATATTCCACACCTACATTAGATCCAGAGATCGCAGTTGTAAGTTGGTTATTGATTGAGGGAGTACTATGAATGTTATTGTAAAGTCTGCCCTTTCGAGGTTGAACATTAAAGTAGAACTACACCTGTAACCATTTCGAGTAGCTCAAGTGAATAAACCACCTTATCAGTCACTGAGCGGTATTTAGTTTTTATTCAATTATGTGACTATAAAAATAAGATTTATTATGATATTTTGCCTATAGATATCGCTGATATACTCCTAAGTTGCCTTTGGCTCTACTATCTTAATGTGACTAATCATGGTCACGAGAATACCTATGTCTTCAAGTACGAAGGCAAGAGCATCATCCTGAACTCAGCTAAGCCCTCTGTTAAAGACAGGCCGAAACCCAAATCTCTTCTTCCAGTTTCTAACAAAAAAGGCCTTCACATTTTGAATTATAAAGCCTTTGAGAGGAAGTTAGGGAATAATGACTACTTGGTAGTTGTTATTTCCAAAGAAGTCAGTCCACAGTCTAGTATACCTCTAGCTAACTTTCTTCTTATTTTTGATAAATTGCTAGAGGAATTTGTGGATATTATGATTGATGATCTTCCCAGTGAGCTCCCACCAATAGAAGACATATAACATGTCATTGACTTAGTCCCTGGTTTACAGTTGTCTAATCTTCCACACTATAAGATAATAAAACCCAAAGAAACGTGAAAAGTTAAATAAGCAAGTGGAAGCGTTGCTATCTAAGGGCTTTATGCAATAGAGCCTCAGTCCTTGTGTTGTTCTTACTTTGTTGACCCCTAAGAAAGACGAGTCATAAAGGATGTGTGTTGATAGTTGGGCTATAAATAAGATTACTATTGAGTACCGATATCATATTCCTAGGCTAGAGGGTATGTTGGACATGCTAGCTAATTCTAGTTGCTAATCCAAGATAGACCTTCGTAGGGGGTATCATCAGATATGCATTCGGCCTGAGGATGAGTGGAAGATTGCATTTAACATGCATGATGGATTTTATGAGTTGCTAGTCATGCCTTTTGCGTTGTCAAATGCTCCTAGTACATTTATGAGGATTATGACTTATGTCCTAAAGCCATTTATAAATCAGTTTCTAGTAGTCTACTTTGATGATATCCTGATCTATAGTAAGCCCAAAAAAGAACACTTAACTCACTTGTGGTTGGTTTTCCTCACTCTTGGGGAAGCTAAATTATATGCTAACCTTAAGAAATATACATTCCTGCAACTTGAGGTGCTATTCTTGGAATTTATTGTTTCTACCCCTGTTATAGCTGCAGAAATTGTGGGTCATTCGAGTGTGGCTTAAGCCCAAGTCTCTGAATGAAGCTCATAGCTTCCATGACTTAGCCTCCTTCTATCGGAGGTTCATTAAGAGATTTAGTACCATTATGGCCCATATTACTAATTACTTAGAGAAGGGAAATTTTCGATGCTCTACTAAAGTTGCTATAGATTTTAAAGATATCAAAAAGCAAATCAGTGAAGCTCTCGTTCTAAGCCATCCCGACTTCAACAAGGTATTTGAAGCTGCTTGTGATGCTTCGAGAGTTGGCATTAGAGGAGTCCTGAGTTAGGCAGGACATCTCATTGCCTTTGTTAGTGAAAAACTTAATGAAACGAAGCAAAAGTATTATGCATATGATAAAGAGTTTTATACTGTTGTTTAGTCTCTTCGTTATTGGAGGTACCATCTGTTGCCTAAAGAGTTTGTTTTAGTTTCTAGCCATCAAGCATTGCAATATTTAAATTCTCAGAAGAAATTGAATGTTGAGCATGCTAAATGGGTTGAATTTTTTAATAAGTATTCTTTTATACTTAAACATTGTTCTGGTATGAAAAGCAGAGTCACTGATGCTCTGGGTCAAGTTGTGTGTGTGTGTCCTTTAGCAGTTACATGCTCTTGTTATTAGTTTTCAGAGGTTGCATGATGAGTATCCAACTTGCTCGGACGTTGGTCTTAATTTCTTTCTGTTAGTGATGGATATCGTAAGGACTATGTTGATTTTGTTATGTATGATGAATATCTATTTAGAACTAACAAGTTGTCCATTCCATATACATTACTTCGTGATTTTTTAGTTTGGAAAATGTATGCTGGTGGGTTAACGGGTCATTTAGGAAGGGATAAGACAGTTGCATTTGTTGAGGATAGATTCTAGTAGCCTTCTTTGAAAAGGGATGTGTCCAGCATTGTATCATAATGTTGCACTTGTCAAGTTGCCAAAGTGAAAAAGCATAACACTGGTTTAAACACTCTACTTCTTGTTCCACGTCCACTTTGGCGTGATGTTAGCAAGAAATTTGTGATTGGTTTATCTAATACAGCCCGTGGTCATGATTGCATTCTTATGGTTATAGATAGATTTTCTAAAATGCATTATTTCATTCCACGTAATAAGTCTACTGATGCATCTCATATTACAAAACTTTATTTCAGGGAAGTTGTTAGATTGCAAAGTTTGCCTATTACTATTGTATCTAATAGAGATGTTAAATTTGTGAGTTACTTTTAGAAGACACTTTGGAAATTGTTTGAGATTTGCTTGAAATTTTCATCTACATTTTATCCTCAAACATATGGTTAAACTAAGGTAGTTAACTGAAGTTTGAGAGATTTATTTAGGTATCTAGTGCGTGAAAAACAAGGCAATTGAGACTTGATTTTACCAACAACTGAATTTACCTACAATAATTCTATTAATCAGTTCACTAGTAAGAATCTTTTTGAGATTGTTCATGGGTATATCCCTTGCACACCTGTTTACCTTGTTCCCCTAGCCCCTGATGTTCAGTCTTCTGAGCCTGCTGAAAATTTTGCTACACACATTAATAACTTGCACGCTGAGATTAAATGGAAAATTACGTTAAATAATGTTGATTATAAGCTTGCTGCTGATGAGTATCGTCGGGATAAACATTTTCATGTGAGTGATTTTGTCATGATTCGCATTTGTCCTGAGCACTCTCTTAAACACAAAACCAAGAAATTACAAGCCCAAACTATTGGCTTATACTCCATCATTGAAAAACTTGGACCCAATGCATATTTACTTGATTTCCTGGCTAACTTAAATATTAGCCATATTTTCAATATAGAGGATTTGTTACCTCACCGAGGTACTTTTAAGTCTCCTTCTTTGCCTTCTAGTCTCTTTGTAGGTACTGCTGTGCCCAAGTTACCTTCTTTGTCTTCACGTGTTGAGAATATTAAAGTTATCGTAGATTATGATTATGTTGCTTCTTCTTATAGAGGATTTTGATGTTACATTATTTAGTGGAAAGGTCTTTCTGCTTTTGATGCTACTTGGGTTCCTGAGGATGACCTTCCACTGATGGAACCTACTTTCCTTGATGCTTATTTGGCGTCTTCCTTGACGGAGTCTAGTTCTTTTCAACCAAAGGAGAATAATGCAGTTGCTATAGTTATCTAGTTGTTTATCCTAATTCACGATGTGTTTATCTTTTGAATTTTTTCATATTTATCTGTTAGTCGTTAGTTCATTTTTATCTAGGTTTTATTCTTATCTTTATCTATTAAGTTCTATAAATAGAGCCTGAGACCCTTGTTATTCTTCAGACTTGCTTATGAAATTAAATGTTGAATATTAATTCAGTTATATTTCGGGTGAATTCCCATGCGTTCTTAGTTATCGGGTAGATTTCTGACTTAAGATTTTACGTTCATTGTTTGTCCTACATCAACACTGACTTCCAGCCATCTTCTATTTCTTGTTTCCCTCATTTCACCTCATTTTTTTAATTAAAAACTGCATTGTTAAATGTTCCAGAAGTTTTTTGTTGACTAACATATGCAATTAGCTGAGTTCAGCCAATCAAATTATAATAAGATATCCATATAATTTTTTTTTTCAAATATCTATATAATATTAGTTACCAAGCTTATGACTTACAATGAGATGTGAAATTTGAATTTTAAATCTCACTATCAGTTAAAAGTTTCTCCCCTCATCTTAACTTGAAAAACAAAAATTTTCGTAGGTTGTTGTGTACATTTTAAGCTTTATGCGTAAATTATTTTTAAATTTTAATCTTTTAAAATTGTACAAAATATATATTTTAAGAACCACTCTAATTATCACTTTAAACTCGATGGGAGCTCATTCGAAGCCTAATACCAAAGTTGATGGGAGCTAATATATTTGTTAAGAATTCAGTGGCTCCATTTGATAGGAGCTCATTCGAAGCCTAATATCAAAGTTCATCTAATAAAAAACTTGATACACTGGACTTGCACTTATTTACGGTTCTCACTAATGTTTAGAAATGTCAACAATTGACATGAACTAAATAACATAACTTAACTTGCCCGAATGAATTTAACTTGTATTGACCGAAAAAACCAATAACTTGTAACTTAAATCATTAGAAACAAAATAATTTGAAATTTGGATAATTCAAAGTTCGATTAACCTAAATTAAAAGAGCCGAAACTTCATATATTTAAAACTTGATGAACACAACAACAAGAATACTCAACATACGAACGACTCAAGATTTAATAAATCTAAAACTCGATGAATTCAAAGTTCAAAATACTCGAAACCCTAATGACCCAAGATCTGATGAACCTAAAATTTGATTAATTCGTAACTCAAGATACTCAAAACTCAAAATCCAAAATCTAAAACAAACAAAACAAACAAAAACAAAGGAGATTTCTAATTTGATGCACTTTTTCTGGTGAGTATAGTTTATTTATGATATTACACTACACAATAAGTGAGATTTATTTAAAATAAAAATTAAAAAAAATAGATTTATATGGTATAAAATAATAAATAAGTTATATTCACATAAAAAAAATAAATAAAACTAACAAACACTGCATAATAACTCAATTTAAATCCAACCCGACTCACTCGTCTCCCATCTATACTAACGCGTTGGGCATATATTCACGTAACATTTGATGCAAGTAAAGACAAAAAAGTAGGATGAGAGGAAATTTGAAAGAGAAAAAATTTCAATTCTTTCTTATATTTGAAAAAGGGTAATACAACGAAGAAAAATTAAAAATTTCTTATTCAAAAATAGTAAGGAGTGAGAGTTCAAAAAAAATATATATGTATGAAAATGCAAATTTTACCCTTCAAATAAAAAAAAGTAAATTATATATGATATTAAAAATATTTAATTTGTGAATTATATATAAAATAATTATACAATACTTGTTTAATAAGTTTATTATATTTGTACAATTTTTATTATAAAATTATTAAAATTTTAAAAAAATGTAGAGGTTTTTCCTTTGTTTTAGATAAATTTGTAATTTTTAAAATTATAACAAAGGTATTACAATCAAGGATAATGTAATGACTTGATGAGTCAAGGAAGAAAATTAACTTTCCTCTCCTCTTTTTATAAATTTGTAGTTTTTAAAATTATAACAAGGGTATTCTAACAAGGATAATAAAATGATTTAATGAGACAGGAAAAAAAAATTAACTTTCTTATCTTCTATCTTTTTTTCTCCTAAACACATTTTTTAAACATAAATACTCACCTATTTCCCTTTAGATGCTTACTAAGTCAAACTAACACATAATTTAATATCATTCAAATATTATTTTTAATTTTTTATTCAAGTAGACCCTAATTATTGTGTAGTATAAAATAATGAGTAAGTTATAATCACTTAAAAAAGAGAGTTAAGATAGAAATCTCATTCCCTTTATTTTCCTCTCTCTACTCTCTTTTTGCTTTTGTTACCTGTTTAAGTCCAACGGCTCTTGTGGAATGAGAGAACAAAAATACTTTATGTACACGTATAGGTAAGAACATGATAGAAATACAGTAATCTAGACTATTAGATTAAAAAAAATATATTGAATCTAAAAATTAGTTACATATCTTCCGTGTACGTCACTAAATATGTATGTGTAGTCAAGCTTCGTAGACAAATGTTGAATTTTACATTTGTTTCGGCATATGAGGCAAAGGCAGGATGCTTTGAGAATTTTTTTTTTCCCCCCTTTTAAGTGGGCAAAAATATCAAAAAAGAAAAAGGAAACAAAACAAATTAATCATAGTATATTCATTTGGCACGCTAGAGTTTTACAGATCGAAGTAACTTATTGTAACTTGGTTCCAGAAAAAACTGCTATGTCAAGACAATGAATAAATCAAACAAATCAAACAATAACGTGAAAAAGTGATGAAAAGTCAGTGACGCTGGGCGACATATTAGTGTCCCTGACCAGAGCTTGGACCAGAATCCTTAATTCCTCCAAGAGTTTGAGGAGCTTTCGAAGTGTAAGAATTTCCCTCGCCAGGGCTTGGACCAGAGTTCTTGATTCCTCCAAGAGTTTGAGGAGCCTTTGTAGTGTGAGAATTTCCTTGGCCAGGGCTTGGACCAGCATTCTTGATTCCTCGTAACATTTGAGGACCAGTTGTAGTGTAATATATTCCCTCGCCAGGGGTCGGACCGGAGTTCTTGATCCCTCCAAGCATTTGACCATTAGTGCGCTCGTGGCCATTTTCTCCGAGGCTAGGACCTCCAGAATTAATATCTCCAACGTACAAACCATCAAAGAAGATGTCAATCCCTTTGTTAATAGCGCCTTGCCCATATGTATCTCCCAGTTTTAGAAGACGAGCTGCTGAAGAGGAACACAGTAAGGAGCTTACAAGAATTAGTAGACAAATGGAACCAAAGGACCTGAAAATTGCAGCCATGAACGGTGGTAACTTCATAAATGTTACTCCAAGAAGTAATGAAATCGAGCTGAGAGGTTGTGTTTGTTTAATTATGGGAGAGCCTATATTCTTGACAGTTTTCCACTCAAATTGATGTGCATTATGGGTGCCTCCAGGTCTCAAATATATTGCATCCACCTTGCTGTTTGCACGCAGCCACAGAAGAGAAGCAATGTTTGTACGTGGGACCCAGATTTGACTACCGAAAGAGTTTGGAATGCTACCCCATTTGAACACGTGGTGAGTTCCTGCAAGCCATCGCAGTCATTCCAACATTGTAACCTGAAAAATAAGAAAGGTAAATATTTGTGTGTCGTCCCAATCGGTTACATGAATAAAATAAAATTGATAATTTTTATAAAGAATAATGACGTTTATAATAAAAAAAATAATAATTTTAAATTTTTATTACAAAAATTACTTATGTTGTTACAAATATTATCAGTATTATTATATTAAAATATCAATCAGAATATCAAAAATTGAGACAAGTATTGATGCTAAGAAAAAAATCTTGTCTCAACGTAGGTTCGTCTGTGTTTCCTCTAGACTTTCCAGTCCACTTAAGCTTTTTACCCTTCAGAATTGCGCCCACCAGACAAATGGGCTATTTTCTGCCTAAATTGCATCCTCCGTAATATAACAATTCCAAAAGGCAGGCACTACCAAAGTGGGGATGACCAAAGAGCAAAAGCAAATCCATACAATTTCATGGAAGCTAATAATAGCAATATAAGATGGCTGACAGATGCACTTATGAAGAAAGGAAGAGGAGAGAAAGAAATATCGCCTTCATAAATTCTATTCTATATCTATAGTCTTTTTATTTTTTATGTTTGAAAAGAAAAATGTTACGGAGAGACACACAAATGTCTAAAAAGAGACGGAATCATGCGTGTTATGTGTCAATATTATAATAAAGCAAAGCTTTCTTCGGAGGGTTTTCTACAGAGGGTTAGAGAATTTAATTATACTTCCTCAAATTCCTACAAGAGATTTGTTTGTTTTAACTCCGATTTACCGAAACAAAAACTACGTGGGGCTGCAGTGGTTGCATTTAAGCATGACGTGTGGACGTACCCGAGAATAAAAGTTTTAAGAGAGGAGAAGCAATAGTTCGACAACTTCCGTCTCGAAGTTTGAACGCCCCCTGCATGTCAATTTATTCCAAGTCGATGAAATCACGAAATCCCGCAATGATATAACAAGGAAAATTCAGGGAATCCCCATTGATGAAAAATTACCATAATGGGAAGGAAAGATGAGAGAAAGGCTTGAAAAGTCGAACATATTGATTTCAAAGTTCCCTAGTTCTATGGTTTGGTCGTTGGGGGATGTTTGATCAAGCAGCAAAACTATACTTTGATTTATGTTTTTTTATAATATAAGTTTATTTTGTGTTTTTCAACCATTTTTTGTGCTTCATTTTGCAACTTCTATTCAATTGGTTGACAAGAATGATGTCACTTGCCAATAAAAAGAATTATTATTGACCCTCAACATTAGTTTAAGTGGTTATGAATCTTATTAGTCAAGGATATAGTTGAAAATTCTACTCCTATCATACCCTTTCCTCTTCCCTCTTATACGGGGTTATATTGAGAGGTCTATTGTGTTGAGATAAGTAGATTATTGTATGGGGACACTTTAATTTTCTTCCTGAGGTCTTGCAGATCCAAAATTAATATTTTTAATTCAAAATTTTAAATTTGGAGTGGTAGGATGTCTCCTTAGACACTAGCTAAGCCTCCAAGATTATTTTCACAAATTTTCAATTTGTCCAATTGGACCGGCTCCATGCGGTGGGATCGCGCATTGGGGATGGAGAAATCTGTATGGTCCAAAACCCAAGTCATTATATATCGCTAACTTTCCCCAAAAAAGGGGAAAAAAAGGTATGAACTATGAAGTATGAACTTAAACTTCCGATGGCCTGCCCCAAGTATCCTCTGCTTGACCATTGTGCTATGGACTGTTAGTTGAGGTGCACAACTTTCAAACTAGAAGAAGGGAATGAAAAAGACACTTTTATTTTTGATACCCAAATGCGAATGGTAAGAATTTTTCAACCACTAAACATGGGGTTGCCTTAATCTTTCCTTTCCCCCATACATTAGATTATGCACTGATCAGAATGGTTACATTAAAATCTGATTTCCAAACTATTCTTCTTTCTCCAAGTCAACCAAAAAAAGAGGTCCCCACGTTTTTATTTTCTGGCAAAATACGATCTCCCTGAACATTTGAAATTTTGAATGATTAACCCACTTTTAATACATCAAAGAGGCGAATTTTATCTTCAAGGATCAAAATGTCCTATACTGCTATTTTGTTGTGGTTTCAAAGATATTATTAGGTCCATGCGGACATCTCTCTCTATTTATACAAGCCAGCTTGGTACAACTCTTGCTCTCCTATAACACCACTTTTTTTTTTGTCTACAGGGAGAATGCGAGCGCTTAGAGGCAGGGGAAATTTTGGGGATGAGACTCAAACTCATAGCTCTTACCAGGACATAATTTCTCGTGACCAAGAGAACTATGCCAACTGATCTATAACCCAACAGTTCTAATACCAAAGTTTTAGCGATTAAGGTGTAAATCACTAAAAAAAAATTTGTACCTAGTAATTTGATATGCATTATATTTGTGGTTAGAATTTTTCCATTTGCCCAACAAACTTGTAACTCAAAGGAGAAAATATTGTTCTAGTCAAAAGGTGTTTTCCACTCAATACCATGACTCTTTGGCCTTCAAATTTGATTGCTCGACATTCCAAATAGCACCATATGAAGTAATTAATGACTTGGATCGCACCATATGCTGCTTTTTTGTATGGTATCGCGGAGGCAATCGCACAAACTCTTCTAAAGTAGATAAAAATAACTTATATCAAGTTTTGTGGTTTGGAGACCAAGTGCAAATTTTTTACTGAGTCAAAAAAAAGAAAAATTGCAAATTTTTTACTCTACAACCTTTTTGGTTGTTTTAGTTACAAAACATATGATAAGGACCTTAGTCTCCAGTCAGTTCCTATAATCGGTGGCGAGTGAACAGACATGCCTCACATTGGCACGTGTCTCAAGAGGGGCCTCTCGCTTTCGTTTTTCTCGAGTCCAATCTTGGTCTTTTGCAACAATTTTTTTTTTTTTAGAATATTGGTTTTTTGCAACGTTGAAGTTATTAAAGTTATGCCAAAAGGAGAAAAAAATGTTATTGTAGTTATGTTAACCAATGTTGTAAAAACCGGCTCGGACCGGTCGGTCCGATCGGTTCAACCGGTGACCGGCCAAAGGTCCGGACCAGTTTATGGCTACAGTTACCCCTTAATTCGGACCGGTCAAAACCGGTTTGAACCGGTCAAAAACCGGTCAAAATCGGTGAAAACCGGACACAGTTTAACCGGTTCAAACCGGGTATAAAAGTTTTATAAATTATAATTTGATCTCAATGTTTATTTAAATTATAATTTGAGTTTTAAATTTAATTAAAATTTTCAATTTAGTCCTAAACTTATAAAAACTTTCAATTTAGTCCTAAATTTATCAAAATTTTCAATTTAATCCTTAAAAATTAAAAAAGTAATATTTAATAATCATGTATAAGTATTTTTTTTAAAATATTTTTATAAATATATATATTAATAAATACCGGTTCAAATACCGGTTCGACCGGTTGAACCGGTTGAACCTTGACCCACTAATGTTTCCGGTTCGATGACCGGTCCGGTTCTGACAACCTTGATATTAACATGATCAATTCGACTTCCTTCAAAAAAAAAAAAATGATCAATTCGACATTAGCGTGATCATTGACCGTATATTTTTAATTTTTAATTTCAATTAACAATTAAAATCGTGAATGTGAATGACCATTTTTTTTTTTTTGACGAATTTAATGACCATAATAATAATGCAAATTTGCATCTGGTATCTTCTGTTTAAATAAAAGAGCTTTCTTCCCCATCAGTTTCTCTTTCTCTCTCACACGCGTAAGTGCAGAAGTTTTAAATGTGAAATAATGTTTGGTAACGTCATGTCCGAAAAAACCATAAATATCACAAGTCAAATTATACCTTTATACAACATCATTATGGAATTTCATATTCTTAAAACATTTTTTTTTTACTGAAAATGAAAATCGTTGTATTAATATAGAATGAATTCATACATGAAACGGATACCAAAGCATCAAAAGTGTCTGCATAAAACATAAAGCAGAAGAGTATATCGGTGCAACTGACCTACACATAAAATAGTCAAATTGACCATAAGTAAACAAAGCACAAAGCCCGAAATTACTAGTCGGATTGCAAATAGACCTAACTAATCTCGAAAAATTAACTAGACCTACTTCAGCCAGATACAGCTGCATATTGCAGCACAAACCGCACAGAGGCAGACTACTGACTGAATTCGTCCCAATATTTCAGGCAACAAATTCTGAACCAGCAACATAACATACAGTAAAAAACACAAATACAGTGGCACATGTTATCCAGTCCACCAAAAACCAACAAAAGCCATTTCCACCAATTCCAGCTACAGCAACGACGGCCGGCAGTGACCCCGACAGCAACATGGTCGGCATTATGGACACGGGCGATGGCATATAGAACGTGGGCGGTGACGGAAAGAGCGTGGTTGATAAAGAGAACGTCACCAGTTGAGACGTCATGGCCGAAGGCAGGGCCGGAGACGCCAGCCGAACTCCTAGATCGTGGGCCTCAGTTGTCGTGCCAGAGGCCAGTAGTATGGCTTCGGCAACGAAAGCAACTTCAGATTCCAGGGCACCGGCAACCGGTACGACAGTGTCGATGGCTGAGCCCGCGGCGAAGACGGCGTCCCCGCCAGAACCAACGAAATTGGTGAAAAGCTGCAGGAAAATGTAGATCTGGCCACAGAGACGCGAAGGGTGATGTTATTGAGACCGAAACTGCCAGAAAGCGGAACAAAAGGGCCCATCTAGCCGATTGGGGGTTTAGTAGATGAAAGAAAATATAGGGTATGGGAAAAGAAAGCGAGAGGACAGGAGAGGGGAGGAGAACTGAGGATGGCAAGGTGGGATGCCGACCGACGGAGGTGAATGGTCACTGCTGCCAGCCAGCAATACTGGTTTTAAACAGAGAGGGCGAGAAAGTTTAGAGAAAGGAAAGGTTTAGAGAGGAAAGGTTTGTCCTAGCTTCCATAAAAAACGTCTTTTTCATGTGTGTTAAATCTAACTAATACATGACATAAACTTGAACTGAATGTCAGAGCCAAAACCTAATATTAGGCTTCTACAATAATAGCCTGAATTGATTTAACTTAAACATGCGGAATCATATCTACCTAAAAATTTAATCTACTAGATAACAAAACTCATAGACATTAGGAGTCACACAAGGTCCTTGTTCATCAGAAGTTTTATACTCTTAACATTACCAATGTACTACAATTGCCATTGTAGAATAAACTTAAACTCTGGTATCACAATTGCCTTAGCCTCCTAAGCATCACAAGAACATGTAGATCATAGTAGAAGGTATAAATTCCCTGAAAGAAATTTGATTAGATCAAAATAGAAGGGCAACTTAAATTACATGCATTCACCAAAAAGAAACTTGATTATAAGACCCTTTCTAAGACAAAAAAAAAAAAAAAGTCATTACGGATGCATCCAAATTCCGGTTACAAAATTTTCACTAATGATCTAGAGACACGCTAACCACACTACTTGAATACGTGTACCAAAGATTTAAAGAGTCACCCCTAACGTGAATTTAACCTCAGTGGTGGAAATATTCAAACTTGAAGAGCACCAATACATATCTCGGGTGTTAGTGTCTTAGTTAGTGTTTCGATTGAAATTAAGATTGATATTTTTGAAATAAGATTGATAGTTTTTAAAATGCAAAAATAACAGATATTTCAAAAATTATTAATTTTGTTTCAAAAATATCAGTTTTAGTTTTAATCTGAACACTGCCTGGGATATCAACACTTGAGACACTAACATTTTTTCAAACTTGAAATGCATCCAATCTATACCTCCGAGTTCAATTTTCTGCCATTTGAGTTAGCCCGTTGAGGTTAAATTTTATGATGTAAGGCCAAAAGAGCAAATTGAATAGCCATTTTGATGCGGGACGGAAGCGTGATAAGAAGGATAAGCAAAAGGCCAACACTCGATTGAGCTTTCTAGAATCCACCAGAGATGATAAACAAGTCTCAACAGAGAACTTTTATATTATTCATATGATAAAACTAACTAAAATTGATAAACTATATGGAATTATTTAGCCCTTAGCCTTACATACCTGTTTATAATAATTTCTAAACTTACTGCTTAAGCAAACCTAATTAACAAGTAAAAGTTAGAAAGAAAACTAAATCAAATTATTACATATTTTCCTAGTAGATAATGCTTAAGTTACAAGTATTCTAGAATAATCTCAATTAAAACTTCTATTAAGTCTAAAATACTCAAAAATAATTATAAAATTGTAATAAAAAAAGAATTACAACATTAATTGTAAAATAGCCTAAAATATCTTTCAGGACGTGCCCTACGGCAGACCCCTCCACTTAAAAAAACTCGACCTCAAGTTGACAATAAAGAACTGACGCCTTTCATGCCATAAAAATATATATTTCGAGTACACCATTCTCTTCACCTTCCAAGGTTTGCTGTTTTTCACACAAATCTCTAGAATATCAATAACTTAGACCAATAAAGACATCAAATTAGGCCTGTTTTTCTCCACCCCAATAAAATCAACGTAACTCGATAATATAGGCAAAAAATTTATAGAATTGATATGATCCTGGGATCTGAGGGTAATAGGCCCATAAACTGCTTCTAATATTGTAACTTTCTCTTCAGTAGCCCTCTTATTTGTTCCCAAGAATTTAACATTATTAATCAAAAGGTCATCCATAACTTGTAATTGTTTCCTTTGATCCACTTGCTCTTGATCTATCAACGTGCAGTTAAGATTTAACTCCAGAGGCATTGATTCTTCAACACCAAATCAACATGATTTATATTTGAAGACTGAGCAGACATTTCATTTAAATCAATGTGTAGCAAGAAATAAGGGTTGAATCTCTTTTTGGCTTGATCTAAAATCTCATCAAATTTATTTTCACCGTAAAATTCAATAACTAATAAACTCCTTATACTTACCTATGATCGAATTTTCAGCTTACCAGAAGTATATTTTACTTCAACTCTAGACATCATTGGTTTACTATCACAGTACAAAGAAATGATTAAAACCAACTGTGGCCACAACTTTATATCAAATAACAAATTCCTCAACCATTTTCTTTTGCCTGTAGAAGCTAATATTACAAACTCAAAATCCATAATGAATGAATTATACATGTCTGCTTCTTAAAAGTTCATGAAATATTGCCTCATGCTATGTTAAAAACACATCTAAACATGGATTACTTGTATATATAGAAGTTTACAAACTTCAAAATTAATATTTGGCCTAGTGCAATTCATCGTGTACATAAAGCTATTGATTATACTAGCATGCTCCAATTGAGCAACTAACATTATAGAATTTACATTCAATTTTTATAATGTATCAAAGGGGCTATTTACTTCTTTAATTATCATATGATTAATTTTTAGAAGCATTTTCTCAATACAATGAGATTGACTCAATACAAAGCCCCACTATGTTTTTTTAATTTTGATACCCAAAATAGTATCAACTTCATTTAAGTCCACTTTGAAGCATGAAGTTAAATACTTCTTTATTTAAATCACTCATCTATGCATTGTATGTCATCAACATAAATACATATTATTAGACCAAAATATAGGCATGAACAGCAAACATAAAGCGTTTTTTTTTTAAACAATGCTTTCTTTCTATAAATAAGAAATTGACTCAATTTTTTTACTGCGCTCAATTGTTCTTTTATTAAGAACAAACATGGGTTCAATGCCTAATGAATATCCCTAAATTCTCATTGCCCATAAATTTTTTTATGGATCTAATTCATTATGTCATCATTTCTTTACCAAGGACATAAAAAATTCCTTTGTCTTTTTAAACTAAATGGCCCTTTTTTTTTAACATCAAGGGAAACAACATTTCCTTTCAAAAGGCCACCATTGTTTTTTTTTTTAATAGACCAAAAATTACATATATACACATATAACCATGCAGACCACAATATGTGAGTGTGTGTGTGTGTGTGTGTGTGTAAATAACTACCATGCTCACTATCATATATGTCCACGCAAACTATCATGTATGTTATGACATAACCACTATCTATGTATAACTGCACAATATTTTTTAAACAAAATTTTATAAGGCACGATACCTTTAACAAAGAATTAACAATTCCTTTCAAAGGTCATATTACTTCATGACTAGCTAAACAAAAACATTATGCCTTTCTTCATGTAGAGGACCAATATATATATGTGTATCCACACACACACACACACACACACACACACACATATATATACCCTTTCATAACACCCAAATGGTTTCTCATCTTATTTCATTCTCATTTCATATAACCTATTTTTTTTTTATGCATGAAACTTCAAAGGAGATGCATAATATAATATTTGATTGTACATAACGTCAAACATCCAAATATGAAAGGAGCGGAAATTTGGAATACACTACATGTTCATGCTACATGTAAAACATAATTATGTTTATGTATGAACAACAAAACACAATATTTTCATATCATGGATCTTAAGAAATCAATTCATGTGGTAAACTTCATGTCGTAAATTAGAAAAAGAATTTTGGTTGCACCTAATTTTTCCAGGAAAAGCCACATCTTGATTTATGTGTTGATAGCAGTAGGAATACTAGTTAATTCATTACTTGACTCCATTTCGAACATCACTTTAAAATTGTTAGGAAAAGAGAGTAAGAATCAAGTAGGTTTTATATCGTGAATAATCACTATCTTTAAAGTGACGTTTGTCCCTTCCTAAATTGCGGCAGGATTTATAATGAATCACTTCAAGATTTATAAAGCCTAGGGTTTACAAGCAGCAATTCCTCTAAATCCCCTTATAAGAATTTTTCAAGTGTAAGAAGAAAAGAACTTTATAGGAAGAATAAATAAATTAAAAAATGTGTTAATTATTGGGTCAAGTGAGACATTCTATTTATAGACTTTGAATAGTCATCACCTATGAAAAGTCATGAATTTTTCCAAAAAAATACGTCTGTTCTCACAAACAGTTGTATCTCTTCCCATGAAGGGTCGCTCTTCTTCCCACCAATGGTCATGTATCTTTCCACCAATATTCATGTCCCTTCCTACCAAAAGTCATGTCTCTTCCTATTAAAAGTCACTTCTCTTCTTTTAAAGAGTCATGACTCTTTAATTGCAACTTGTAATTTAGTTCTTTTCTTTTTAAACAAAATAATGTGGCTATTCAATATATTTTCCAACAGTACCCCCTTTGCGTAGCCATCAACTTTAATTTTCACCATCCGATTCTTCAACACTTGCCAACTAATTAAAGTATTGTGCGTACTACTACCCTCTCCACCACTTCTACAAAGAGTCTTCAGTCCAATACAAAAATATTTCAGTAGCTCTTTGTTTAATGTCCACGATAACTTCCTTGGCAAAGAAGCATCACTAGAAAAAAATATGGCATTCCTCCAATTCTAGAACTTCCAAAGGGACACAATAAAAATCACTTGAAAAAAAACCTCCTAGGAAGCTATAAAGGTCACTTGAAAAGGAACCTCCCAAAAAGTTATATGGTTCCAAAAGGACACTCGGCTGCTAATTATACAAAAACTGGTCCTAGTGTCATAAACTCGCAATTTATGCAATATGGTTCCTCTGTGCCACTTTTCCATATTAGAACATTATTTCAATCCTTCCTTTCCAACATAAACGTCCTAATTGTATACATTGCTCCAAAGCAAATGGATGTAACTAAAATGGAAGTTCAATCCATCGTTGGTACATGTTTTTTGCTACATAATGGGTCGCCTCATTCTCATCGACTGAGCTCCCTCGCTTATTTTTCGGTTGTGTTGATTTGGTTACAAAAAAAAAAAAAAAATTGGGTCTATCGGAGAGCATATTGCCTATAGGGGAGAGAATAATGGATGTAAGATTCAAACCTCTCACTTCTCCCTTAGTCTAAGAGGCCAATGGCCACCCAAGCAAATCTTGGAAGTTGAGAATGTTGTAGCTACATTGCATTGCCTAAGTATAAGTAGGCAAATTTATAACAAGCATTCTTTTTTGAACTTTTATTTAATAATTAGTTCATAGAGATGAGAAGTAGTTCGAATATTTCACAATCTCCATGTAAAGATGCATCCTTTTTTAACCTAACCATTGATATCTACACATCAGCAGTCATATTTTATATGTCGTGGGTGGCTACTTGGATTGGTCAATCCACTAAAAATTGAAATACCTAAAAAACCTTAAGGACGATTGGTTATCATTGCTTCCTTGAAATGCAAAAGCAGGGATGCAGATACATGAAATACTAAAATCTTTTTCTTAAATGATACAATACATTGTAAAATTAGACACGTATATGCTGAAGTAATTGAATCATATCACATTTAGTATGACAATTTTGATAATAATGCCTCTTCTCCCTTGAGTTCTTGCCAAAAAACACACAAAGAAAAAAGAAAGAAACAAAATTGCCAAAATGGGAACGAGAAAACAAACTTGAATTGAAGGGCTTAGTGTAGCCAGGTGGGCCCATAAAACTTTTTATGTACTTGGTAGAAATATGGGCCAATGGGCCTAGGTGGTCTAAAGCTGAGCAGATCGGGTTAGTCAACATTGAACCATTGGGCTGATTACAATTTTTGATGGGAACGTCCTAGTCCTACCCCGTTGTGCGTCATAATGGTGGAAGGATACGTCCGACATGTTAAAAGTCATGATCGTAAAGAAGTTTAGTGGGGCTACTGTTCTGATAGGGCACAATAAATTTAACGGAGAAACTTGGTGACACGCTAAAAAGACAATTAAAGTTTGGGACCTTGAAGTTGGCACTCAAGATCGCAAATTGAGTATACTTTTTTTTTATTTTTTTGTTTTTTTTAAAAGTTTATTTGAAATCTTTTTGTAGTGCATCTCATTTGGGTCTATATTTTAGATTTTAAAACAAATTTTATCTAATACTTTTCTAAAAAATAAAAAATAATAAAATAATTCCTCACTCAAGACAACTTTCTCACTATCCCTCTTCACACCTTAAAAAAAATGAAAACATATAGATTGTTGGATAGAATGTGCAATCTCTTGTGACTCTTATTACATGGTTATGTAGTTAAGTTCAAAACAAAATATTTGATGATAATATATCGAGAACAATGCAGCGAACATAGGTGACATAATGTATTGAAAGATTTATTAAATTCAAAAAAAAAGAAAAAATTGCATGAATTCCTTGGATATACTGTTCTTGGGTGTCTCTCACCGCAGTGCTAAATAATTTTAATGTAATTTTCCTTCCTACTTTTTAGTATGAAGAGTAATTAACCTTGTTAAAATTTTGATCCAAATCATGAGATCTCATGATCTTCCGATTCTATATGAACCTATCAATTCAGATTGCGATAAGATCTTTTTAAAATAAAATTTTAGTAAAATCTCGATTTAAATTATAAAATCAGTAGAATTCTAATGCGATCCTATGATTTTAATTTCTTTTATTATAGGCTTTTGAGTAATAACTCATCTTATTTATAATAAAATAATTTTAAAGATATGTTTTTATTTAAATTTAAATATTGAATATAAGCAAACAAGTATTTAAATATAAAAACTCCAATTTAAAAAAATAGTAAATTCTCTGCCGACTACAAAAAGATGAATGAAATTATTTCTCTCTTATACAAATATATAAAATTGTTATAATTTTTCTCATTATTATTAATTAATATATATAAAATAGTTAATTATGAGTTATATATAATCAAAATTAGTTAATTTTTACTTTTTTTTCTTTATTTTGCGTAGAATTATAAGATTCTACAATCTTATTTTACGATTCGATCCCTAATGTTTCAAATTAAATATAAGTAAGATCTCGATTTTTAAAACTTTAATTAATAGTAATATATAGTACAAAATTTTTTTTTTCTTAATTTTTTATGAATTGATCTTTTCATTGACACGATAAGAAATTTTTAATAAATTTTTTTATTTTTTAAAATAAAATACTAAATAAACTTATTATTACCCTAAAAATATAAGAATTTAACCGCTAATGTTTATCTTTATTCCTTTTAGTATATATCAGTGCAACTTAATCGGGGGAAACCGGTCAAGAAGATACGACCGGGTAACCGCTCACCCTCCCACCAGGCTTCGCCGGCGCGGCGAGAGACAATTATAAAGAAGGAAAGAGACAAGAAGAGGAAGGGAACAATCAGACATCAAAGGAAACTGGGAAGGGAGGGGCCTGATCCTAAATCACTCCGAAAAACAATGGGAAGCACGGACACGGGAATAAATGACGACTCAGCCACCATCTCGGACGACTCGAACACGAAGACCGACTCCGACTTCGAAACTGAAACGGACGAGGACTCCGCCCTTCCTCCTCCTCCTCCTCGTAGCTCGGCCCCTTTCCAACTGGGCGAAAAGGTCCTCGCTATTCACACTAAACAAATTTATGAAGCCAAGGTCTCTCTCTCTCTCTCTCTCACATTCTCTCTTTCTTTGCTTTCTTTGCTTTACTTTTTGTTAAGAAAGCACAGACTTTTAAGGGTGACAATGATTTATTGATTTTGGAGGATGTTGAGTTGTAATAAGGTCGAGTATGATCAAGTTAGATTATTCATCCCAAAGGGACAAAAAGAAAACAACTTGATCAATTTCCTTTGATATGCTTGATCTGAATGTGGCTATGTCTACTTAGAGTCTAATTAGGTAGACGCGGAAAAATCAGATGCGGATCAAGTGCAACAATTTGCAAGAAAAAACTGATAAATAATATGTTCATTTTGTTTGCAATTATTAATTGGCTGATTGCACGAAATAATCAGTCAAATACTGTATTTTTCCGTGTCTATTTGAAATTTTTAGTTCTACTTATTTAGCAGTCCAAAGTTTGTGGCTTTTTTTTTTTTTTTTAGGAAAATGATAGCGTGACGCAGTTAACTGTTGTGCACAATATTTATATGTTTGTTGCACATCAAATTTAGCTATAAGTTTCTTAAGTTTTTGTAATTTTTTTTGACCCAGTCAACTTATAGTGTGTAATAGTACTAAAGTTGATGTGCAACACGAGTAAAAAATATGTGCAAAAGAAATAACCGCGTCAACTCTGTGTCAGTTTATTTTCCCCGTCCGTGTATCGGAATTCTATTTTTTAATTCATGTTCCTTCTACTTTGGTGAGGTTGCCCAAATTTTGGCAATGCCATGGCCTGGCCTCTTACTCTGGTTAATGTGCATTTTAAACTTTCCTTCCAAATTTACTGCAAATTTCCATGAAATGCTTTAGTGTTACTGCGATGTTGCCCGCATATCTCAGTGTTGCTCCTCGTCCACCCACGTGTCCAAATATTTGCATCAAAAAAATTTTTATGATTTCACTTATATTTTACATTCAGATATTCCCTGTTTTGGATTTTCTATTGAAGGTGAGTGAATGATTTCACCTCATGGGTATACTTAATTAAGCTAGGCTTGGTACCATTTCTGAACTTGAAGGCAGCACTAATGAACATTATGGTGTTTCCTTAACAGTATGTGTCCATAGTTCAGATGCATGATATGTGCGGCTAATGAAACTGATGGCTGGAAGATAAGACTATTTTGTTGGTCCATTATTTCTTTTGAAATGAAGATGCTCTGTTATAAAGAGCTAATCCTGTTGCCATTAATTCCATTTGCATCTGCAAATCCTGAAAGTTTTGACTTTAAGCAATTATTTTGTGTTTGGCGGCCCTCATTTATATGTGTTTTGTATGGCAAGGTGGTACAAATTGAATATCGATTCAAGGACTGGAGATACTTTGTTCATTATTCAGTAAGTTTCAAAATTATCACCGTTTTCTTGTTCTTGCAGCTAGTTTACCAAATCATATCTCATGTTTTTTTGTTTGATTTCATGTCGGTTTACCATCTCAGCAATTGGACCTAATCACACTTTTTCATTTTATCTATTACCCCAATTTGTTTATTATCTAAGCTCCCTTGGTCATTTTGTTCTGATTCTACTTTTTTCTCTCTTTGCAGGGGTGGAACAAAAGGTTGGTTGCATTATTCATTTAAGAGAAGTTGACTCATATTTTGTGCTATTTGAGGAAGGCAACTTCGGACGGTCATTTTGTTAGAAAAGAATGTGAAAATTACTAAAACGATCAGATAAATGTCTCTTTGTTATTCTATTGCATAATATTATTTGGTTTAGTTGCAAAATCTTGTTGAATTTGGATCTCCATTATTGAGCAGTTGGGATGAATGGGTTGGACGGGATCGTTTGTTGAAGTTTAATGAAGAGAATGTGAAGAAACAGCAGGCCCTTAAGCAAAAAGCAGACGTGGATAAAAACTTGAAGACAGGGGCATCACAGATTAAATCAAGAAGTTCTGGCGGTTAGAGTCATTCTCATGCAGCTTATTTCATTGTTAAAAAAAATTAAAAAAATTAAAAAAAAAAAAAAAGAAAGAAGAAGAAAGGAAGAAAGAAACAGGAACTGTATCCATGTCAAAACGCTTACTAATTTTGGATATGACTGCTGATGTACATTGGCAAATATTTATTGAATATCTTTCTTCTGTTCTTCTGTTGTTCTTCTTGTTGCTTTTTCTTGAAACACTTTGGGATATATGTGCAGTCATGAGGGGCAAAAAGCGGAGAAAGGACTCATTCAATAAGGTACATTCTGGTTATTACTGCTAGTGTCAGTGTATATATATATATATATATATGAGACATAGAATCCAAGCTGTGAAAGATTTATCAGAATCAATTATATTTTTTCTTTACCCTTTTCAACAGTTTTCTGAAGGTTTTTGTTTTTTTAATGGTTTGATGACTTTTTGCTTCGTTTTCTATCTCTTTGACCATTAGGAAAAAGGTGATTTACCTTTGGAAAAGCTTATGAGCCTCCAAATTCCTGCAACACTGAAGAAGCAACTTGTTGACGATTGTGAGTCGATCACTCATTTGGGCAAGGTGAGTTGATGTCGTATGCATGTTCAGTTTCTCAGATTAGATTGTGCCTTAAATTTTATTGCTGGAACAGCAATGGTGTTTGGTTTCTAGGGTTTGTAAAGTTAAAATTGTGTTTCCCTTCCTATGGTGCCTTTTACCTATATTATCTGGAACAACATAGTATTACTAATAATATATGCTTACTCTCTGTGAGCATTTTCCTTTCGGCTTCATTATCTGCATTAATGTTACTTTTTGTTATCTTAATCCATTCAGTTATATAAAATTAAGTAGCAACTGCACATAGCTTTTCTTTCAGCTCAGGTTTTATAACTAACTAGGCAAAACATGATATGGCGAGCACATGAGCTATATCACTGGCACACAATCATCAGGATTTTCTTGTCCATTTTAGAGGTCAATATGAACAGCTTGTGATGTGCCCATCCTATCTCTCGGCTATTCACACACTGGATTGCTTCTATGCTCAGCCAATAATATTGTTCTTGTTGTGTCAATTGTGTCCAGCTATCCATGAAGTTTGATTTTTATAGACGAATTGTCTTCTGCTTCTATTAATAACAAATTATGTGGTTTTGATTGCATATTATCTTGCAGCTTGTCAACCTTCCACGCACCCCAAATGTGGATGGCATATTCAAGAAGTATATTGATTATAGGTCAAAGAAAGATGGATCGTAAGTTTACATACTTTTCTCTTTGGGATCCTGTTCTAGCTTTCCTTGAGCAGGCGACTGATTGCAGATTTAGAATCCTTAAATGAGATATTCCTTCTTTGTCAGTTCAATCCGAAACAATGACTCCCAATGCTTCTAGTGCCAGTAACGTTTGGATCTATTATTCTTATCATTTCTTATTCCTCTTAATGTCCTTACTCTTACTCTCACCCCATCCTCACCCCCTCTCTCCCCCTAACCCACGCAACCCTTCCCCACCTCCAGAAGAAAATACATGGTAAAGGAGGTGCTAAATTCCACCATCAGAATCTGATCACTAATTAGTAAAAAGTAAATGAGGCAAAAAAAAAGGAGTTCAACTTGGGTTCTATATAGGTGATCTTGGACCCTCATAAACTTTGGGCAGGAGACGATTGGACTACTCGAGTTGTAAATTGCCTAAATTTGTTCATATTATTGATTACAAAAAAAAGCAGAATGCAGCCTTAACTTTAATCTTTCTTTTTGTTCTTATGCTTTGAGATTTGCTGATGTAGGACAGCTGAATCGGTTGGAGAAATTCTGAATGGCTTGCGTTGTTATTTTGACAAAGCTTTGCCAGTGATGCTTCTGTACAAAAGTGAGCGCCGACAGTATCTTGATGCAATTAGAGATAACAATTCTCCATCACAAGTATATGGAGCTGAGCATCTTTTACGCCTATTTGGTATGGTCTTTTGTGCTAGGAAAAAAAATCATAACAAAATGCTATGTTATGCTTCTTTTTCCTCTTCTGAAAAATTGCGGACTACATTTCAACTTTGATTGGTAGTTGATGCAACATCTAGTTTTTTTTACAGTATTGTGATGCTAGTTTTAAATGATGCGCTTTTATGAGTACTAAAACGAAGTTTTTGTAAAAATTAGAGAATTATTGTGAGATCTGTGGTGGTAGACCTAGCACTGCCATTCAAAGAACATACAGTCTGAAATGATTGGCCCAGTTGTTCTTGAGACTGCAATGATACCATGATTGTATCTTGAGGCTATGCCACTATGGTCTATTTTGCTTTCTCTGCTACTCCTATTTATATTGGTTTCACAGAGCAGAGAAGGGGTGACTACAGATAGGTGATTGTTGTGTGCTTGTGTATTAGATGAGACTTTGACATGGAGGGAGGCCCTGGGCAAATTCTCAAAACTGTTGTGTGATGCATAAACCATAAAATTTTCAATACTGGGAGAAAGTTTAGACAAGTACTATTGAGTATTATCCTATTGGATTTGATTTGAAGCTACATGCTATTTACAATATCTTGAATATTATAGAGACAGGGGTACCTGATGGTAATAGCTTTTGTTATGTTATGTTAATCATATGAAGTGGTAGCTATTTCAAAATGGGGCGTTCATATTCTCTTTCTGGCATATCTGCAGTTAAGTTGCCGGAGTTAATAGCTCATGCAAATATTGAAGAAGATACGCTGACAGAGTTGCGGCAAAAATTGGTTGACTTTCTCAAGTATGAACTCTCCTCATTACAATCTCCTTATCGGTAGCTCTTTTGTGGGAACTCGTTTTCTTTAATAGCCAGTTGTTTGTAGTTTGGGGTGGTAAGGGTAACTCCTTGGTGAAATTGTATGAGTATTGGTTTGCATTACAAGAGTTTCCATTTGATGCAGAAATGCCATAAGATAGGGCTATTTGCAAGTCCTCACTCCAGGATTCCATGTTAGTCGGATGATGCTTAACGGCAAATTTTGTTTTGGTGCATAGAATGTCAGTTGCTGTCTCCTGTTTATGGGGATTGGGAAGCTGAATATATGTCTTAATGCAGAATTTAGGGCAACTTGTTATCACTGATAATCCCTCTAGATTGCCATTGTTTTTTTTTTTTTTCCCAAAGTGCAATGCATTTTAAATAACTGGTACAATTTTACATGTAAATGAGTTTACTAATGTAAAATTCTTCAGTGCATATTTTGTATGCCAGTGTAGCATTCTTCAGGTTATTTAACCTTGTCATGCGATTGTGAAGTAATTTACTAATTTTAATGTAACATTCTTTTGATGTATTCACCTGCTGTTTATGCAGGTTTCTACAGAAGAACCAGAACACGTTTTTCCTCTCCACTTACCCCGCATCGGAAGACACTGAGACAAGCACCAATAGATGAGTAGATGGGGATATACAGGGAGCAGTTTGCACATAATTTATCGTAGGACTACAGCTGTAGGTAGATGTCTTTGAGCATTCCTAAACTGTTATGTCATTTCTCGTTTACTTTGTTTCCTAGCTCAACCTTTCCACGTTCCCACACGCGGTTTCAGTCCCATGATTTTGGAACTTACAACTGTTAACTAGTAAGTCCCTGTCTTCTTTCATCTTCTTTGCCCTCGTTTTCAATTAGGAGGTTTTTACTCGTTAAAACTTTGGCTGTGGAAGGTTTTTTCTGAATATTTTTTTATTTAAGTTCATCGATTAGCAGTACATTACCTCAAACTATGAAATGTTATCTCGTTTAAGTTTCCGGGAGATTAATAAGAAAAGGAAGCGTTGATCAGACTTTGATATTATGGCTGAAAGCGGGCTCTATCCTTTAGCTGACGAGGAGGCATAGTATAGCCTCTACCAAACGAGTCAATGAGTCAGAGTCTGTAAGCTCTTGATAAATGGTTTGGTTAACTTTATCATATTAACGTAAATATTTAAAATTGTAAAATTTATTACTATAAATAAAATTAAATGACGAAGATGATATTTTAAGTTGGGAGAACCATGTCAAAAGAACTCAGGCAAAATAATTTCATACTTTTTTTTTTTCATCACAAATGATCTCGTAACTTCGAGAGAAGGTGTGCTATCCTATATTTTGATTTGAAAAGTGGCACAACAATAACCAATTAAAAGAACAACTTGTTTAGTTTTAGTGTATAAGTGTGTTCAATGTGTATAAGTGTGCATAAGTTTTCTAAACCTTCTCCAATGACTTGTTAAATGAGTTTTTTAATGATTTTATAAAAAACTTGTTTACGAATTTAAATAAATTGAATTTACTCTTATTGACTTGTTTACTTGATTTGTTTATTGAATGATATTTGAAATGGGCTCTGAGTGTTACTCAATTAGGTGCTGGCTTATTTCTACCCGTGATGGGAGGGGTTGCAAAGAAACTCTCAATTTGTCAAATATGAGTGAACTAAAATGTTAGATGGGATGGGGGCGGTATGGATTTTTTTTTTTTTTTTTTATTTGATAAAAATTTAAACGTACTGTATTTAGAACATAACATTTCGTACTTTTTTAAGCTTTTGCTGGATATCTTATACACGGCTAGTTTAAAAAAAAAAAGTCACACAATTGACTACCTATGGTAAGTCTAATGATGAAATGAACATAAAATTGTATAAGTTAAACATACGATCTTATATTATAATCTCCTTAAATACATTTCATATTTTAAGTGAAGAATTATGGCAATGGGTTGTTTTGCTAAACTCTAAAATTTACGTCAAAAATATTTTTTGTTTTTTAGAAAATAGGCACGCAAATCAAAACCTAAAAATAAAAAAAAGGATAGTATTTGAAAGTTATACATTTTAATATATGTTATTATCTATTGATAAAAGAATATGTATTAATTGTATATGGTGAATCGAATATAAAAAAATGTGCATTTCCCTTTTAAACATTTGGGATATGCTACCAAATTGTGAGTCTTTTTCAAGGGAAAAGATGTAAATAAGAAATCAACTAAATAATGGCTGCTTGATTTTAGAAGATGGGCATAAATTGATTGATCCGGAACTGGAAGAACTTGCAAATTGATGGCAACCACGGCTGGGCATTTGTACCAAATAAACAACCTTAAACAATTTGTGCTAAAATCAATTTACCATCTGCTTAATCTTTTTTCCTTTTTTTCCTCCAATCCAACTTCGTTAATTATTGTAGTATTTGTTCACAGCATGTCCACACCATCCATTAATTACGGCAATGGCAATTCCTTCTCATCTCTGCGGTAGACCATTGATATCCAGAAGGATCAAATGGATCATGGCTCTACAGAACCTGTCCTCCCACATGGTCGAGTTCCTGCCGAATTCTTTTGTCAAATTTTCACTCATATTTTGACCCGAAGCCACAAGGCGAAGACCCTTTTCCAGATTCTTCTTGTACATGTTGTCGAACTTGAATGGAGAAACAGGGTCTAAGGGAACCATGATTCCTGAATCAGGGTCACTACTCGGGCAAATCCTTTTTAACCATGTTGCATAATTGCTGTTCGTACTAGGATCTGTTCCATTTGCGTTGGGATAGCCGCAGAGCCGCTCCCAGACAGAATTGTATCGTGCAAGACCTATAGTCCAAGCTCTTAGAGGCAAAACCATGACCTGAGATTACCAACCTATGATCTTATACAATTGTTGATTCTGCTGCAGGCCTTGTCTCATAATAAGCATGTGCTACATAAGAGCATTTCCAACAGGTGTTGATATACGAGAACCTGAGAATACTCTTGAAGCATTTAAAGTCATAGATTATAATAAGTAAAGGAATACAATCTAGTTCTGAGGCAAAACAGACAAATAAAAAAAAATTTCTGTTTTAGTTTGTGGCCTGGGACTGTAGTTTTATGGAGCAGTAATGATGAGGCACGAATGAGTTTCAACTTGTACAGACAAAAGAGATAGAATTTCACCTGAAAGCGTGATCAGCTCGTCTTCAGACATTCCATTCTGAAAGAACATTCTTCTGACTTCAACGGTCGTCGATTGAAGATGTGGCAAGCTGCCATCTTCTTGAAAGGCATATAACAATCGACCGTCTCTTCGCCCTATTAGGACTACCCAACGAGGGCCATCATCCTGCAGATACAAACAGTTCTGTGTATCTTGTCACATATATGTTGTTAGATTCTTTTATAATTGATCGAGCTTATGACAGGAGGGATGCGGGCTAGACCATTAAAGAGGATAGGAACTTGAGTTAGGCCTCGTGACCTACAAGAATGAACATACGGTTAGGGACTGTTGGGGTTGGGATCGACATTAACACTCCAATACCTAAATCAGTAAGCTAAATAATGATACGGAATTAAAGTATCTAGAGGAGTGTGAAATTTTTACCTTGGGAACAGTGCTTTATTGGGGCATTTATAAGTAGCTCGAAAGGTTCAAATTGGCTGATAAGGGGTGTACCTTGCTTGGTGAGAGTGAGATTTGTGTATCCCGGATCAAATTCAGGACTTAAGTCAAGAATGTCTTTCTTGCCGTCTAGTCTCGGCCCTTTAGTTTTGGATTTGGGTCTTATTCTTATCAATAATTAAATTAATCTCAAGGTCTAATATCACGATTGTCTCTAAATATATACGTTGTTTTCAAGTCCCTTAATTATGGTTGCAGAATTCTGTGTTACTGATAAATTATGTTCCCAAAATCACAATTGCTCCCCGTCATTGAACAGTATTGCAACTTGGCGTCTTATATGGCCAAAGATGAAGGGAAAGACACTCACAATGGCGACAGCATCTCTAGCAGAAAGTGCAACAACATCTTCACAGGAGACTGTTGCAAGACAGAAAAATTCAATTACATACTTCATCAAGTCCACTTGTTGGTGGCCAGACTCCGCAGGAATTGAGGGGTCACGCCAAGATGCCGCCTATACAAGTGCTGAGATGATCTTCTCCGCAGCTTGGCACTGCGTGGCGTAGAAGCCAACGCTCTGCAAGAAAACTTGTCCCACTTGTAATGTTATTAACACCAGAAGGATTAAAGTTAATTAATGCATTTTGTACGTTTTGTAATACTTGATTGTGTTATTTGCTTGCTAGTTGTTACATAGCCTACAATTTGGTCCAATAATCAATTGTTTTATTGCATGTAGTTTCTTGCTGAAACTGGTTTAGACAAAGATGAAATTTAGGTGGTGAATTGCAGGAGTTTTGCAAGGAGTTAATAGGATTGGGAAGACACGTGACCGTTGAACAACTTCATTTTCAACGTGTATGCTAGGCAAATAATAAGCATTCCCTTACTAACTTTTGTTTTTCCTTTTTTTTTTTTTTTTTTCTCTAAGGAGACTTATAAAATTGTAAGTTATATAATAAAAATAGTTTTGTTCATTCTCATATACCTGTTGCACACTTTCTTATGATTAGAATTCAATATTTTAAATATAAAATTTTTTAAAATTTTTAATTATTAAAAAATCTCTCGAAGGAATTCATTTTTCCTTCTTTTGGCGAAAACATGGCTTTTGCGATTTAAAATTCATGACCCATGAGCTAAGTGACCTAAATGCAAGCTTACTATACTTTCAGCAACATATCCTGGACTTAGGTTTCCCGCCCATAGGCGAATTGTCAAGAGTGCCTTAACGGAAATGCTACTCCTGCCCTTGAATAGCATGTTTAGGGTCGTAGCTTCCTTCAGAACTTTTGGGCACAAGCACAGTGTACTCCCCAAATTTTTTGGTCAACCAAACTAGAGAAGCAACAAATAGTAGGGGTTTGGGGGTTGTCTGTTTACAATTATTTGAAGGTTTACATTATTTTACCTTCAAATTATTTTTTTTTTGGCACAAAACGAAAAGAATTCAAATAGCTAAAATACAAACAAAACCCAAGTTACACAGGGTAATTAGGGACACTACAACTAATACTACGTAGGTCCTTGAAGATAAAATCCAAAATCTCCGTAGAGGTTCATGGAAAATCTGTTTGTCAATTTCCATATTAAAGTTTGGTTCTCGCAGGAGGATTAGGAATGATATCTAATTCCAAAATGCCAAATATCTCCAAAGCATCAAGGCTTGGGATGATTTTGTGATACTTGAAATTTTGAGCGATTGACGTAGTAATCTAAGCGTTGCACAAATCCCCCCATTATAATCTCTGTGCGGTTCTCCCTCCTCGACCAAATTTCGGTTACCTTAAGTTGCTCATCTTTGTTAATTTTAAGAAAAAGATTTAGTAGTTTTGTTTAGATAATTTTTAAAGTAATATGTTGTTGGATAATTGAATTAATAAAAAAATTAAAACAGAATTACTATCAGATACTATTAGGCGAATTTACGTAACTATTTGTTACTACATATTTGAAACCATATAATATTAACACTAATTTTAATTCAATTCTCCACTGGAAATTTCCATCCCACCCACTGAACTTGATTACCTGCAATATAACTGTGCAGTTATTGCAATTAGAACTCCCCACACAATTTCCTACACACAGCCCTCCACCCCCCTCTTTTTAACTACCATCAACTATTCCTACCAGCCACACAATCGCCAAAAGGCAAAGAAGTCTTCAAAAATCTTTAACTTAGCAGCTTACCTAACCCCAAATCTTAATCTGTTGGCCAGAATTGAGCTTGTGGGGTTTTGCTATCTTGATTAGTTAACTGTCCTCATCGCTGTCTCAACTTTCCCGCAAGTTTTTAGCAAAGACAGTTGAAGCCAATTATTTCGGGACTTCAGTTTCATATCAGTTGGTCATAAGAAAAAAAGGAGGTTCTTATTATCCTCTACCAAAATTTCTGATTTAAATTGATTGGCAAACTTCTTGGATTTTATTTCCAGTTTCTCCGCTCGGCTCAAATTCGAAAGAAGTAAATTTTCAACTACAAACCAGTACAGTCATTAAATCAAACAATTGGCTTCAACTGTTGGATTTAACTGGATTTTATTCAACAAACGCAAATTTTTTTTTTTCAGATAAAAGAAGAAAACAAGGGGAAAAGTGTGTGCCTAATCCCTCCACCACCCAAAAAAAGGACAACACTGGCATATGAATTTTCCTTCAGATACGCTTAAAATGTAGAGAAAAAAAAAAAAAACCAAAACTATTGCGTCCTTTCTGTTTACGTGAACACTGTTGTGTTGGCCAATGAGCTATAGCTGAATCAATTTCACCTTTAAGATCAAAGTTTCGAATTGAAGTCTCAATTCAAATCAATAAAAAAAAAAAAAGCTCAATTTGTTTCGTTTTTGAGGTTGAAGTTTTCAAATTGAAGTCTCCATTCAAACCAATTAGGAGTTGGCCATGCTTGGACTAGTAGTCCTCTTTCCTTGGTTTACCAGTCCAATTTCTTTTTCTAGGTTTAAACAAGCCCAAAAAGTAAAAGAAAGACATCAATTGATGGAGAAATTAAATCATTTTCTCTATTTTCCATTTTAAGACTCTTAAAATTGAATTTTTTTTTTTTTTCCTGGGCAATTTAGAAGAGCATCTCTGCCACAAACAAAACCCTCCAGCTGCCATGTTCTCCCACTGACTGACTGTACACTACCAAAATTATTACTTCTATCTATATAAAAGCAACAACTAAAGCCCACTTAAGGAAACAAAAATTAAAAAAAAAAAAAAAAACATCCATTTTTCTTCTTTTTCTTCTTAATCAATTTTTTTTAAAAAAATTTTTGTTTCTTTTTGTTTTCGGATGCTCAATCTGTCTTGTTATCCTTCTCTCTGGCTTTTTCTGTTCGTACTCATCACGTTCAACAACAATTTTTTAACATTTGCCACAACTACTCTCACTAATCTCACGTTTGGCTACTCGATCCTGCTAATCCCGATTCGCTTAACGACAGCGTTCCTTATCGCTTCCGTTTGGAAACACAGCCCATTCTGCTCAATCCCAGACATGTAATCCCTCACTTCCTTCCTTACCATCTCTTGCATCATCGCTAAGAACTCTGGACTGAAGAACTGCTTGTCACGCCCACCACGAAAACCGCCACCGTTCTCCTGTGTCACCGGAGCTTGCTGCATCGCCGCCGCGGTTGCCGGAGCTGGTGCCGCGGGTGTCTCGACAATGTGATTCGGGTTCGGATTCGGATTTGCGGTATGATTGGATCCGAACCCGGAAGCAGGGGTTTGATTGGAAGCGTCGCATGAATTGGATCCGGGCAGAGAAAGGCTAAGCAAGGTAGGCGGATCCGTGGTAGATGAAGAGGCATCGATGGATGACAGTCTCGGTGGGAGAAGAGAAACGGTTCTAGCCAACGGCCTGTAGGCCGGAGAGGAAGCAACGCCGGGCAAGCTGGAATCGCTCAAGTCGGATCCGGACGGGCTACTCGGGTGGTTCAGATGGAGGCCCGAGACATTAGTACCCGCACCGACACTGGCGGATCTTTTAAGAGGCTGTTGATGGCGCGCGTCGTCGTCGTCGTTTAAGTCCTCGGAAATGGAAGAGCTTTTCCGCTTGAGGGTGGAGTTCCAGTGGTTCTTGATAGCGTTATCGGTGCGGCCATTGAGGAGGCGAGCGATGGTGGCCCACTTGTTGCCGAAGCGAGCGTGGGCCCTGATGATGGTCTCGTCCTCTTCAGGACTGAAAGCCCGGTGCTCCACTTCTGGGGACAGCTGGTTGCACCATCGCAACCTGCACGACTTCCCCGATCGTCCAGGAATCGATTTGCTTATCAGAGACCAGTTTCTGGGTCCATAGTGCTGGACCAGCCTCAGCAACGCCTCGTCTTCTTCTGGACTCCATGGACCCTTGATCCGATCCACGTCATTTCTCGTCGTGGACGCCATGGATTTCACACCAGAATCCTAACTCCTAATTTAACTCTCTAAAAAACTCAAAATTGAAAATTTAGAAAAATAAAATTATAGGCAAATCAGATAAAACAGGGAGGTTCCGGCGGCGGTAGCAGCGGTGGAGGCGGAGCCTCACCTCTGATTACAGGAAAGAACAGAGAGCAATGGGTGGGAAGGCCAGTGTATATATATATATATATATACACAACATATATGCAGGAAGGGATAAGGATGACTGGTTGAAGCCGGTTACAGTGACCGGTCATAGCCGTTGAGAGTCCAAAGGGATTCCTCACGGCCAAGGTAGTTATAAGAAAAACAGCTGTGATTAGCGTATAAATTGTTAAAGCGTATAAATTGTTGAATAAATAGCGTGTCTTTTATGTGTCTATTAAGTAATTAAATTTTTAATTAATAAAATATTAATTAATTCATAATAGTTATTACCATTCTGAGGGCAACAATTCGAATTTGAATTTGTTTTGAGTAATTGGTTAGTCAGAGATTGTGATGTATAGCGCTGCCGCAGTAACTGCGGTCGTTACTTAAAACCGAAAAACCGCTGAAGGTAGAAGCAGCCACCGCCTCTCGAAAATATCGGCATTTAAAAGGTTTGAAAAACGACCGTTTTTGGAAGTTACAAAAAGGAGTTCAAAAAATTTTCAATTTTGAAACGTGGGCGTCAGAGTGACTAAAAATATTTATTTGTTTAATAAAGATAAATAAATATATAAATAAATAAAAGGTACGGTTGGAGGTGGGTACGGGGAAGGAGCGCAGGGGGATGACTTTGACTGAGACAGCCTGGAGAGCATTTACTTGCATGGTATTATATTTTTTTATATCATACTGATTTTTTAAATGAGAGTTGTAAGATAAAAAACAAGGAAAATTTTTTGACAATGTTATTTATGAGTACAATAGGCATATAAAAATTTAAATTATTTAATTATAAAAAATATATTAAATTTTTAAAAAAAATAATTTCATTCAAAATATAATAAATAATTTATTAAATTAATTATATATCATTAATATCTCTCCTAGCTTGTAAAAAAATTAAAGAAGGAGAGGAAAGAAAAGAGACGCACGGAAGTGCTGAGCTGGCGAACAAAACGACAAACAGTTGATAGAGCTGCGGAATCCCGAAACGAACGGTACTACAACTCTGTCAGTCCAGCCTGTCGAACGTGGCCCCCCCGCTCCTATCACCCGCTCTTTAACGGCCCACTTCCTCACTAATGTCACGTGCTAGTCACGCTCCATGGCACTGACTGAACCCAACCCGCCTATATGTACTACTGCCAACCGCCGGCTCACCGACTGCCTGTTAACCTTCCGATGGATCCCCTTCCGTCGTGTTACTCGAACTGCCTTAATATCCTTTTACCTTTTTCTAATATGATTTAACACTTAAATTTGTGTTCCAAATCAAAGTGGAAAATGACAAAAATGATAGTAACAATAATATAATAATAATAGAAAAGATAATTCATTTTAATTAGAATAGTTGAAAATGTAAATTTCAATTAAAAAATTTATAATTCAAATTTCGATTTTCTCACTTGTTCTTCCTCGATGATGGACTACCATCTTATATATATATATACACACACTTTGTTATAATATTTGTAAAGGGATACACGAGAAATTTGTCTGCTGATTGGATTCTTAATTTTATGGAGTTTCTTCAGATGAATTATTCAGAGGGAAAAACTCTTTGGTGATTGGTTTTGTCCATGTTGTCCCGTTCATATTTCTGTAAGCACAAGCTTTAGCATTTATACAAACGTGGAAATAAATTTAAATAATTGTTATTACGCTCAAAAACGATTGTCCTGTAGACCCAAGATTTATTTATTTATTTATTTATTTTTGCGTGTAACCATCTATTTTGGGACCGTAAATTGTTAATTACCAATGTTAAAATTTGAATTTCATGGAGATATATATATATCAAAGCTAAATAGAAAATTAGAAAAACAATAAAAGACAGGTCAGAATCGAATCTCCCAAATAACAGTTTTATAAGATTGGTTTCCTTTACCTTGGGAGAGTATTTTATTGAAATCTTTGAGAAGCTGCCACGAGGTGCTTAGTAGTTAATGTACTAAAAATCAATGTAGTGTTGATCTATTTCACTGAAATTAGCTTATATGTATATATAGCCCGTGAAATTACATTCTTGAGTCGCATGAACGATGTTGATTTGATTCATTAAAAATAATAATAAAAAAATAAAATATTCTTTTCACGCGTTGGAACCGAAATTTACATTTGAAGCCCAAATATTAAGAGGCTAAGAGTTATTCTTTCGTCCAGATTAAACGTGAAACGCTTTCGTTTAGTAAAGTTGGATTTTTTTATACTCGAACACCTAAATTTTTCTTTTTCTTTTTGATCAATTCAAACATGTTAAATCTGTATACCCCTTCTATATTTTAGTGAATACTCTGAATAGAATGCTTTTAAAGGCATTACAATTTTGTAACATATAACTAATAAAAATAATAACTTGAAATTTTTTTTTGTTAAATAAAATGAGAAAGTAATATTATCACTTCAAAATCTTGTTAAAGAGTATTATGCTCGACGTATTTAACAATAAATTGTATTTCAATAACAAATCTATAAATAATCTTATAATATCTAGCCTCTTACAAAAATGTGGGGGGACGGGAGGCTAGAAATAATTATAAACTTGAACTGGCGCGCATAATTGTGAAATACTAATCGGGAAAGACCGGAAAAGGGGAAAAAATGGAAATGTCCGTTTCTTGGCCATGCAAGACGTTACATTACGCGGGACACAGCTGTCCGAACTATGAAACAGCACCGTCTCCCACCGACCCCTACGCTCCAACTATTTTTCAAATTAAATTGTATAGACACATTTAATAAAATAAAAATAAATAATTACTTTAATAATTTATTTATAATTTTTAAATTTAATATATTTTTTATAATATAACAACTTAAATAATAATATAACAACAATTACGTTGCTATTTATATATTTTTCCCTTTTTACGATCGCTCGGCCAGTCCCTACTGCCACTGGCAACCGCTGTGGCATGCGCACCCACCTCTTACCGAACTCTGTCCTTTTGCCGTACTTCCACGTGACTTCCTCCTCCACACGGCTGCACCTCCATATTCATGTGGCGTCGGCTTTTAATTTTCAAGATATATAATTTATGTTGGGCTAACAAATTTGTATAAAATGGTCCCAGAATTACGGTCTCTCGAAGTATTTGAATTCAGACACTAGTGAAAGAAACAAATGTCGTTCGTCATCTGAGCCAATATTCCTCTCTCTTTTTTTTTTTTTTTTTTGTTTCTTTGACACTTCTCAAAACCCGAATTATAACTGTAAACCATAAAAAAAAAAAAAAAATTGTAACTCCTACACATCAACAACTAAACTAAACTTTCTTCCGTTGCATTTTTTTTTATCGATTCCAACTAAAATTCAAATTCAAAATCTTCATATTATCACACAACTGTTCGGGTCTAACCTGGAAATGGTCCCAGAAGTGGACACGCTTGTGGCTACCCTAATTGGCAGCCAAAAACAACGCTTTGGATACCTTACATTCACGCATTGTGCAATTAAAGAATGATTTTAAGCGATGTGATTGCCACATTAACGACTTGAATGAGGCACATTGTGCAGAAGGAAGAAAGATGTTTCCTCTTATTGAAGCTCGTGGTTTAATTATTGCAATTTGCCTCAGTATAAGATAAAATCGATCATTAAACAAGTACCAAACGTGAGAAATAAAATAATGTCCACTTTATAGTCCCAATAAACTGTGGATCCAAATGAATGTCAATAATTTAGCATTAGTGGGCTGTCATGCCTTGATTTGCAAGCAGAATTGTAATTAGATCCAAACTATATATGATATCATAGAGAACATTAAGATTAATTAAATCAAAGCACAGTCGCCAGGATGGTGCTTTGTGCACTACCAGCACCATAGTTCCCAAAATGCCCAAAGACTACTTAATTAAGAGCTTTAATACATGACTATACTTTAAGCAATACTAAAGTAGTCATGTGACCCAGTTAACGATATTTAATAATTTATATATTTTTTCTAAAATTTTAAATTCAACCATTTAAGCATTCATATCATTTTGATCTCACTTTGATCCTACTTAAAGAATTTCAAATATTTCTTATTAAGTAATCATATCAGCTAGTTAATTTAATTAATAACCTTTTCTTGGGTATTGTTTCTAGGGATTCAAGCTACTAGTTTGCCTACAAATGATATGATAAAACTTACCAGAAGGAAACGGCACTCTGTCATATGACCAATTTAAGCGAGAATTTTATGCGAATAAAGCTAAGTAGTTGAGCCATTTGCATTTCCTTTTCTGGTAATAAGCCATTTGTTTCTAAATAATTTAATAAAAACATAATAATAATAATTAAATAGATATAATTCTATTTATTTTCTTATTTCTTTAATGAAATTAGCAGTAAATAATTTAACAAGAGACAAACAGATGTAACCCACCCAACACTGACGAAACTTATGTGATCTAAATTTTCATTTTATAACCTAAATAGTTGATAAATTTTCGTTGCTTAGCATCCAGTGGAAATGAACATCCCTTTTTTTTTTTTTTTGAGGAAATGGAGGAAATGAACATCTCTCACACATGGGTTTTACTACATGGGCATACAAAAAAAATTATTATACTGTGATCATATTGTAATAACTAATATATTTTATATAACTATAATAATAAAATCTGAATAAAAAAATAATTATATTTTTTTATTACACATACTATCATTGTAGTTATACAAAATATATTAATTGTTGCCATACAATTATTTTATATGATAAAATTATATGCTTATGAGCTTTTTCTCCTCTCACATTATACCGTTATATTGATCACATGGCAAATGACATGTAACCCAACCCTGAGTTACGAATATTAAAATAAGAAAAATTCAGTGATAAAGGTAGTAAAAATAATGCAGCAAACACTTATTGATATAAAATGATCTTTTATAAATATTTAAAATTTCAAAATAATATATAAAACGTTTTAATGAACAATTTACGTCCTACGCGGTTTCTAACTACTAAATTGCTACGTAGTCAAATCTTCCTAAAATTTCTTCATGCGGGAGCGGGGCAGCCGTAAATCCGAAAGGCGTGTGGACCCCAGCACAGGGTCCCACGAAGGCACAACAGAAATGATGGACTAAAAACTCCCGACAAGGAGCTCAATGATGTCCCTAGAACTGCCACGTAGGAGACGTTAAAACGTGGGGCCAGGGCCAGGTAGTAATTTGTCGGTTTGCTTGTGACGTGGCCAGTCATGGCGCCCTGAGTATGCCAAGTCTCCAGAATTTTCTCAGGCTTTTAACGGACCTAACTGCAGCATTTATTATTTATTATTTTTTTTTTTTTTGAAAAAATCTGTTATCACGTCAACAGCAGCGCCAGCTAGAACCCACTCTCAAACGCGAGTTCCAAGAGAATCAAATTCTTGGGATTCGCGAAACTAAAGCAGTTCTGTGGGGTCCTCACTAGGGATAAACACTTTTTTGGTCCTAAACCTTTAAGTTTTTTTACGTTTAAGTCCTAAACCTTTTTAACATTTCATTTGAGTTCTAAACCTTTTGATTTTTTACTACATCAGTCCTTTAAGTTACAAAAAGTAGTCAATCTATTAATAAATGAGTTTAACTTAATAAAAATCATTTAAAAAAGGTTAAATATATGAATTAAATATTTTTTTCATCAACAAAATATGCATATTAAATATTTTTTTAATCAACAAATATATAAATTAAATAGGTAACATGCATATTTTTGACAGAAAAGACATTCAATTTATATATTTAATCTTTTTTTAAATAATTTTTTGTAAAGTTAAAATCATTTTTTAATAAATTGATCACTTTTGATAAACAGAGAGACTGATTTGGTAGAAAATCAAAAGGTTTAGGACTCAAATGAAATGTCAAAAAGGTTTAGGACTCAAACGTAAAAAAACCTAAAGGTTTAGGACCAAAAAAATATTTATCCCCTCTATAGTGCCTCACCCATGATTTTCTGCTGCATGCATACATCTCTACGAAAAAAAGGGCTCTAGCCGGACAAACTGGCCATAGGCTTGGCCCCATTTTTTGGCATGAGGGAAAAAGTTTTAAATTTTTTTAAATCAAATTTTACAATAATTAAATATATTTTAAAAAATTATATATATATATATATATAAAGTTTATGTTTGTAAAAAAAAAATGGGAACATTTATAGATAGATTCTCTAACTATACTGGACCGCATCTCTATAGGGAAAATGTTTGTGGACATATGATTTTTCTCTACTGCTTTTACACGTAATTTTTTTTGTGCAACCACATGCATGTTTTGTGCAACCATAACGATAAAAAGTGATACAAAAAGTATTACTGTTTTTTTGTTGCACATTTTTTTATTTATGGTTGCACAAAAAATACTCGCAGTTGCACAAAAAAAATACGTATAGACATAATAAGGAAAAATCATATGCTCATGTAATGAAGCTCATCTCTATATTGCATTTTACTAATGATTTCTGCAGTAATTGGTGTTTGAAACTCAAGTTGTTTGGTCCTTTGAGAGACTAAAAATTTTGAGAAAAAATATTACATAATACACTCATATATATTCTTAGATAAAAAATGGAAAATGATGAATTATCGAAATGAGGAAAATACACTTCTAATGTCTCAACTCAACTCTAGTTTTTTTTTGTGGAAAGGAAACAAAAAAAAAAAAAATGAAGATCACATTCTCGCAAACATCACCTCTTAGACCCACCGGATGAGAAACGAAAAACATATCTTCAGGCACAACATTAGCGCCCAATTTAGCACAAAAATTTACACAGGAATTTCTTTCTCATAGAAAATATTTTAGTTGAATATCCTATCAATGCCTACAAAGTGACAAGATATCTGCAAACAACCCACTTTAGTACTATTAGATCTGAAGACCAAATCAAGCGTATCAAATTCCGTGTTGTTGTTGATTCAAATGGCCGAGAGAAGAACCAATAACAAGATTAATATGGACCCTTGATGCTTAATTCTCCTAATTAATTAATTAATTAATATTTTTCCTACCGAGACAAACTTTGACGTCAAACCAAACAACCATGCTAATATTTTATACACTATGGAGACTGGAGAGCCGAAAGATGCTCAGTACGCAACTGAAATTGACAATTCTCAATAGAGATTGGTAAGGTACGGCTATTGTTATTGCGGACAATCATGGCCGCTCGCCCAACTGCCTGCGACAGCTGGTGCAGAGTAGAGAGATAGATATTTCAATCCAATAATGGTGATCAAAGTCCAACCTTAATTCACATGTACCAAAAAAAAAAAAAAAAAGAAAATCCAATCTTTACCTATGCCAAGTCTACTCCTTTTGACACTTTAATGGCAAAATTTGGATCAAGTCCAATCGATCTTCTCTTTTATTAATAGTCTAATACTGGCTAGCTCAAAGATAACTTTTTTAATTTTTAATTTTTTTATTTTTTGTCTAGGAGAAACCTAATAGTGGTACAAAGAAAAGGGGAAGAGGGGTGCAAGGGATCGAACCCTGCTACACCTTTAGCCACAAAGGTTAGCTTGAGTTAAGGCTCGTGGTCAATATTATTTTTATTAAAGGTGCCAGTCGTCGCTCGATAAGATAGACAAAAATAAGGGACAAAAAATATAAGAGGAAAAGAAGGAACTGAAAAATAAATATGGGCAAATCAAAATGACAAATCGTGCTACTCGTGCTTCAATTTTTAATCAAATTAGAATGAATGACAGGGGCCCCTTTTTCGAATTGACAACTCAAATAAGGTCAGAGCCATATGAGAGAATAGTTGGAAAAAGAAGAACCGGCTGACTGCCAACTAGCTTGTTGATGTGATGCCTCATTTGTCTCCGCTCGTGCTCAATTATTAATGTTTGTTTCCTATCGAGAAGATAACAACATTATTCATGCACGTAATTTACATTAATCCCCGAGTGGGTTACAACTAACAATGAGTTCAAGGGCAATATTATATTGCAATGTTAACTGTTCATAATATATTAAGCGGAATGATTTGCTGAACAAGTATCCCAAGGTTTCTGGCGTCTCCATCAAGTGTTCAATTTCATCCCGAGAAGGGCTGGACTCTCAAGCCACTTGATCAAATTGATGGAAGACCAAATAATAATAACAATAATAATAATAATAATAATAATTTGATGACTCATATTCGTGTTTATTAGAGAATAGATATAGAGACAAACATATGTCCGACACTTCCCTGGACCTCAACTCCCGCCTGGGCACTTCACTACTTTCTCCCGCTTGGAGGTTCCGGCAGCCATTAGGCCACCAAAACATATATGTTAATAAAGGAATACCAAAGGGACAAGATATTTGTTTCTTGGGATAGAGATGCGACCAAGAAGGTTCAAGATATTGGCTAGGCGGCTGGCCTGGCCAGGCATAAGTTTTGGAAGAGTTGACCAGAAGAATAAAGATGTCGGTCCAATGCTGGCCTTCTCTTGATCCAAATTCCAAGTCCCTCTATTGGCGCCCCATCTTCTTGTTTTTTTTTGGGACAACTATTGGTGCCCCATCTATGGTTGAGTTTTCTTGTGTGATGTCTACCGGGCCCTATCACTATAAATGAGTCTAAATTATTGATTGTAAACACGATGAATAAGATCTAATTATTTTTTAAAAAGAATACTAGAGTGGTTCAATTGATTGTAATTTTGTGACTGTGTGAAAAAAGCAGGTTAAAAATCTATCAAGTTTAGTGTTAAGATTAAATTTATAACAGCGTGGTATTATTTGTATCTCTTATACACACAATCACAATCCATCCCGAATGGGATAATAGCGTACCATCCCTTAATTTTTGATTTAAACTAAGATAGTAAAAATAAAAGAAAAATAACAAAGATGTGTCCAATCTCAATTTTTATTTTGAAAAATCAATGACCTAAACCAAACTGACATTATACATCCTATAACTGCAAAATGAGATGAGTCTAGTCTCCAATTAATAACAAGAGACAAAATACAGGAAAAGAAGGATTTCCATCTACTTGGGTGCCAAAAAAAAAAAAAACAGAGAGAGAGAGGATCTTCAAGGAATACCAGCGTTTCTTTTGTTTTCTTGCAAAACAACGAAAACTTGAAGTATGTAATCTTCCTTCTTGTTTGACTAACAAAAAAAAAAACACTCTTCTTTTTCTTTTTCTTTTTCTTTTTCTCTTTTTTTAACACCCTTCTTCTTGTTAAGCTTAATCCTGTGTGCTTGTAGCAATGTCCAAGCCACCTCTTAATTGGTTTCAACTTTCAAGTCATATATTTCCCTTTTGTTTTCTCCGTAATGGTCAAGCAGGAATGGAACTAAATGCCGGAGAGCTTGCCGCTCCATATGTAAATAATTAAGGATATTTATATTTTGACTCTATTTTTTAAGTGAGTATAACTTATTAATAATTTTATACTATATAATAAGTAGTATCTATTTAAATAAAAAAATTTAAAATAATATTTAAATTATATTAAATTATAAATTAATTTTACTCATAAAAAAATAAAATTAACAAACATCATAATTAAAATATGAAAAACACACAAAAAAAATAAAAGAAAAGAAATTTTATAAACAAATACAATAAAGGTGGTGGGTGATGTGGCGGGTCTAAGTCCTATAAGCACTTATTTTTTGTACTTTTTTTCGTTTAAAAAAAGTACAATCAAGATAAAATGCACCAAAAGATAATAAAATATACATATAGTTATTAAAAATATTATTTATACATTTTATTTGTCCGTATATATCATAAGTTTTTCTTAAAAGAAAATGCAAGACCCACATTTGCCGTGTCACCCGTCCCTCTCTTCTCTCTATCAATCCTACAGGGACACTTTGGCCGAGAGGGAGGGGTGGAAAGTTTTTTATTTTTTAGGTCTCGGTAGAAATAGTCTGTTATCGCAGGAAGGGAGTTAATGCGGAGAGAAACTGAGGGCCGAACTCCAACTTTCAAATTAGAGCTTCAGGTGCCAACAATCTCACTTAAGTGGATCCTTTGGAAGGTTGTTCTTTTTTTTTTTCAGTCTATGAGAAATTTTATTAAGCATTTGAAGAAAAAAAAAATAAAATTAAGTAAGATTTAAATTCCTACTTAATAATTGAGAAATACTCTCTTTAATTATTTAAACAAATACTCAACTTTTGAAAGGTTGTTTTTAACCTCGCAGCTAATTTGTATGGGCTTAATCATAAATATGGAATAATGGGTCTAGAGGTAAAAGCTCTTTCTTTTCTTAGTCCATATGCTGCTAGTCAATAAAGCACACAGTCAATTTTCTTCTTAAAATTTATTGTAGGAAATTAGGCTTTTTTTTTGGGGGGGGGGGGGGGGTGGGGGCTCTTTTTACCTTACTCTTCACCTTAGCTCAATCAAAAAAATGTGGTGGAGATAATTGACAAAGGTTTATGGGATGTCAAAACATTGACGGAGATGGTCCCAATTTGTCAGCTGGAAATATTGACTAAAAGTGCTTTCTGCTCAACTACATTACAGCGGAGAGAAATTGTGCTCTACTACGTGACACTGAGAATTGCAGAATATAGAATCATAGATGTTATGGGCAGCAGCAATATTTGACTTTTCAGTTTAGCTTTCCCCTTTGCTGTTGATTTTTTTTTTTTGCCCCAGTTGTTGTCAGCATGGGTCCATGTGGCCTAAACAAAATTGTCTGCCATGAGGCGTTGAAGTAAAGAGAAAAAATATATATTAAAAAGAAGGTCGAAAAGATATACATGAGATCGGCAGCGAGAAAATAGCATGTTTTATTTAGTGTTTCGAACTGCTTCTCTAGAATTGGGCTTTTGTAACACTTGTTCATTTTAATAAAAAGAAAAATAAATATTTTCAGTATATCAAATTATTTTACTAAAAAATCTCACCTCATCAAAACTAAAATACGTAATTCGAATGACATAACATGTAGACCATATATTATCGCTAACATAACTACAGTCAATTCATCTGATTAATAACTTTAACAAATTTTGAAAATTGATTCAAGCCATTATTATTATTATTTAACTTATTTTTTATTTTATTTTTGTCTCCCAATTTTAAGTTGCTACAATCAACTCATTCAATTCTAGTTTTGTTTCAATTCAATCACTATGTTATTGTGTGAACAAAATTAGATAAGAAATTATAAAATCGCCCCGTAAAATCATTATTATGCAATTATCCAATTTTTTTTTTCAATAAACATCTAATAAACTAAAATTGTTTTCATAATTCCAATAGTATAATAGTATAAAAATAACTGAAAAAATTATATATGTTCAACCATATATTTATAAAAAATTTGCATCTACCTAAAACTTCAAAATTCGGAAAATAAAAAAATTTAGACAAAATTTGGCCAAAAAAAAAAAGAAAACATCATGTCTTACTTTCTCACTCTCCTGTCTATGTTCTCTCAAAGAATAAGAGGACCTCACCATAAGTGCCCTAAGCCTGCAAACGCAAATAGACACAATCTATATCTTAAGGCATAAATGCACAAAAATATTTGCATCGCATGCAAAAACCTATTTTTTTTTTCCCTCAAATCCACCAATTAGAACCCCGCAAACGCTGCCAAAAGGCCCAAAACATACAAATATTCTCCCTCCACGCAAAACCCCAACTTCTTTTCCAATTACAACAAATATCTTACATTTCATCATTTCAATTCACATCTAAAAATTGATTTAAATCATAATCGAACTGAAGCGTGATACATTCTACATAGATTGGAGCAAAAATTAAAAAAAGATTGTCAATTTTGTATTAGTGTCATTGAAAACTTTACTAATTGGAGTCGTCCGAGTTCCTATAATCCTTTTTCTTTGTTTTTTTTGTTTTTGTTTTTGGGTACAGTGGAGAGCAATGCCCATACAAGGAGGGAAGGGAGATGGGAGACAGGAATGGAATCCCTAACTCTCCTATTAGCACAAGGCCTATAAACCCATTATACTAAGCAGCCGGTCTGGTCCCTTTTCTCTCTCGTAACAACTCTGAAGACATAGCTCTTTACTAACCTCTCATCACCAACGTCAGTTATGCCTAGGGTCTAAATGGCCATTTTTGGGCTTCCTTCTCTCTCCTACTATTTTACTTGCTTTCGGAATCTTACCCTAGCTTCCAAGGCAATCACGATGGCAGGTAAAAGCCCAATTATCTAACTTTGGATCAAAGAGTTGGGCTTATATCACTCATAAGTGTGGTTGTGTTAGTTAAGGCGCACTAACTTTATGTGTGAGATCCTGAGTTTGAACGCTGTCAAGCGTAATATTACTTGAAATAAGGCCCTTAGGTGCAATTGAACTTAAGTCTCCTTCAGTGCAAGATCTGTCTTAACCATCCGAACTCTTCGCACAACTAGAGAGTAGACCCAATATTCCTTGACAGAACTATCGTTGTGCTACCCTCGCATTCCCATTTTACTTGAACAAAGAGTTGTAGTTATACCCTATAGGCACTTACATAGCAGCGGAACAACACAACGACATAACCTGCCACTCACTTTTTTGCAGCTTCGGATACAGCCTTTCTCTCCCTCTCCCTTTTGTTATAATTATTTTTTCTTTTTTCCTTTTTTCTAACGTATAGGTTATGAAATTGCCAAATACTGACATTTCTTCTCTCATTCGACCTTTAAGTTTAACATAGATTAAAAGTCGCAATGCAACCCATCAATTCCTCTGCTTTTGCTACTATGCTAAGCAAAGCATCACTAATGAAAAAGACAAACTGAAACAGTTTTCGGGAACATTCGGATCAATATGTTCATTACGAAGCTAGCCTCCCAAGCCATGACAATATCTGGGAAAGTACTAACTTTACATTGCTCCAGCAATCAACCTCACATATTTAGCGCGGTTTTTGTGGAGTCTACCACTCTGTATTCAATATTTTCATACGGAAAAATAAGTTTTCAATAGTGGAAGTTAACTCTAAACTTAATGAATGATAGATATGCGTTGTGGCACATCAAATTGATCGTAAATTTTTTTTGAGGGAAAAAAAATTTTTGAACTGTAAGTGTATCACGACATGATGGAGCAATTCTTTGCAAGGGATAAAAACATGAAATTGCGCTGAATTTTAGTTTGAGTACACATATTTTTGCTATTTTCCAAGAGCATTTGTCATACCTCAAAACCAAAGACATTGATAATCTTCTCATGTCATTGTAATTGAAACTGTGACATTCCCTAATAAGCAATTTAAAAGGCAAAAACTAAAGAAAGGAACTTGTACGTTCCCTGAAAGGAAAACCCAACAAACGGTGCCACAGCAATCAAATTACATTTACAACAAAGCAATGAATTGTAATGGAAGTCCTTATTCTCTGTTTTTTTTTGGGTCAAAGGAAGTCATTATTCTTTTTTTTTTGGTGCAATGGAAGTCATTATTCTATGAGTAGGCAGCATTGCTAGTCACCAGAAAAACCACGGCCATGTCCAAGCAAATATCATTACTACTTTCTCTGTCACAGACAACTTATTTGAGTGCATTAGCAGGCCCTGCGAGTGGAACAAAGTCATTTGGCTTACTCTGTAGAGGTGGATGGTTGGAACAGGACTGTCTTTGTTATTGAGTTTAGATCACAGGTCTTTTGAGCTAAATTTTCTGTTTGTTGGCAGCTGCGCTTAGGTGCTCTTGCATTTGCTAATGATGCGGACAGCTCCATTCCGAAAATCCAGATTCGAGGCTATGCCGTTTATGTGTTGCTGCTCTATTCTTTATTGTAATAGCCTATTGATAAGTAAAGCTTTTGTTGTGCAAAAAAAAAAAAAAAAAAAAGAATGGATTTCTTCATGAACGGATTGTTATCGAAAAATTGGTAGAATTTATAGGTTACAGCCCTCAATCTAAGATGATATTAATTCCATATCTTGCAGCAACTAACACAATTATTAAAATGCTTCCTGTCCAGGCAAGTGGCAGAGAAGCAAATATGTAGGGGTGTCACTTGTTGGGAAAACCCTTGCTGTAATTGGGTTTGGAAAGGTTGGTTCAGAAGTTGCTAGGCGGGCTAAGGGTCTTGGCGTGCATGTGATTGCACATGATCCTTATGCACCAGTAGAACGTGCCCATGCTATAGGTATGGGGCTTGTGACACACGAAGAAGCCATATCACCGGCGGATTTTATTTCCTTCCATATGCCTCTTATCCCCGCCACGTCAAAAATGTTGAATGATGAGTCTTTTAGCAAGATGAAGAAGGGAGTCCGAATTGTCAATGTTGCTCGTGGTGGAGTCATCGATGAGGAAGCTCTCGTTAAGGCTCTGGACATTGGGATAGTTGCTCAAGTTTGTGTGCTGACTAGGTCCTGATATTGTTTTTTGTGTTACTGCCATGAAGGGTGCCTAAATGTTGTATTTGTGCAGGCTGCACTTGATGTGTTCACAGAAGAGCCCCCATCAAAATACAGCACATTGGTTCTGCATGAATATGTGATTGCAACTCCACATCTTCGTGCCAGCACTATGGAGGCTCAGGTGTGTTTGGCCTTCTGCTTTTCTCCTTCAGTCACGCTTTATGCCCTTCTTGTTTTGCTTGATGGTTTTTGCTTATCAGGAAGGGGTAGCCATTGAGATAGCACAAGCTGTTGTTGGAGCTTTGAAAGGGGAGCTTGCTGCTACTGCAGTCAATGAACCCATGGTTCCCACAGGGGTACCTCACCATCCCTTTCTCATAAACTGTTATAAGACATTAGTTAAAGAATCTGAACTTTCAGTTTGTAGTCCTTGGGTGGATTACATGATCATCCATTTTCATTGGCATATTCTCATGAGTACTTCTTATTTTATTTTATTTTTTTTATCACGGGTTCTATCAGAACTAGCACCATATGTTGGTCTGGAAGAAAAGCTTGGCAAACTGGCCGTGCAACTGATTGCAGGTGGAAGTGGTGTAAAATCAGCCAAGGTGACGTATGCTTCCCCCAGGAATTCAGATGATCTTGATACTTGGCTGCTTCGTGCCATGATCATCAAGGGCCTTATTGAGTCTATTTCTAGTGTTTTTGTAAACTTGGTTAACGCTGACATCACAGCAAAACAGAGAGGACTGAGGATAACAGAAGAACGCATCTCGCTGGATAGCTCAGCTGAAAATCCACTCCAGTTTATCCAGGTTGAAATTGCCAACGTGGAATCCAGATTTGCCAGTGCAATCGGCGACTCTGGCGAGATTATTGTAGCGGGAAAAGTGAAAGAAGGGAAACTTCATCTTACCAGGGTCGGATCTTTTGGTGTTGATGTGAGTCTGGAAGGCAGCATAATTCTGTGCAGGCAACTTGATCGGCCTGGTATAATTGGCAAAGTAGGAAGTATACTCGGTCAGGAAAACGTAAATGTTAATTTCATTAGTGTTGGGAGAATAGCTGCACAAAAGCAGGAAACAATGACCGTTGGCGTAGACAAGGAACCCAAAAGGGAAACATTAAAGAAAATTGGAGATATAGCAGCCATCAAAGAATTTGCTTTCCTGAAGTTGTCCTGCAGTCAATGTCGCTCTCAGGTGTACTTGGCGTACAATTTTGAACAGCCTCGGTAACTAGGTGAAGACTTATTTATCGAGGAATAGACTTGCATCTTCATTATAAAATTGGCTTCAATACTTGGTCATATCTTGTCTCAGATCTTAGGGTGTTTACTTATTGCCTAGCCTCCAAAATTTTCACCCTGGAAGATTGAACTGTATTGTTCTCTATTCATTCAGTCTTTTTGTGACCCAATTTTCCAATCTGCTCTGGAATTTCTATCAGCTTGCAAATCACCATCTCTGTTTCCATTACTTCTTACTAAACATATGCTTAGTTCTTTTGTTCACTCAAGAAGGGGGAACGGCAAGCAAGATACGAGGGTCCTGTTAAGCTGAGCTTCCCTGAAGTGGCTATTTGATCGATTTGTCTCGTCTTTCCAATGAAGCAGCTCAAACTGGATAACTTATGGATGCCGCGATCCAAAGAGTTGAAATGCAAAGGTTCTCGTGGGATATAAAAATGCTGACTATGCTTGTTAACACAGCTGCCACCTTCGAGTCACATGGAATGCTACTGTTTACATACTTCTTTCTGTTTCTTTTTTTTTTTTTTTTTTAATAAGTGAAAGACCATTTCTTTTTCCAACTAAATATACTTGACTTTTTCTTTTCTATCTCCCATAAATTGAGTAAGCTTGACTGTCACAAATGATGCTAACGCATCTGACCCGTCAATTGTTTTGCAACAGTTCTTGTCCACGGTAGGAAACCATTAAAGGAAAAATTTTAATAGCAATACTTAACAATGCAGGCACCTAATTATATGTTTTATTAAACAGTAAAATATATATTAAATTTTAAAAAAAATATTAAATATTATTAAATAAATTGTATATTTTTTATGTTTTTTTTATGTGTTTATATAATTAAACTAACATTAAATATAAACTGCCACGTGCGCTCCCGACTGAGATACTAACTCGTAAGGCATGCAGGGCAGCCACGACATACTCTACGTGTCAATCTGCCGCTACTTCTAGCTTGCGAAATACTGCGCTAGAATATTGGGCCTTGCAACAAAGGGGACAATATTATTACAAGTTTACAACTTTCTGTTCTTGTGCTTGGCAGGGAATTGGGACAATATCCAAAGCAGGGGCAATGGAGTCCGAGGTGGAGACGGTAGATTATAAGTCGTCGGCCGGTCAAGAAGAACCCCACAAGGAGAAGGTGGGAGTGGTTCATCTTACTCGAAAGAAAAGAGATTCTGCAAGTGGAAGCGGTGTATTGGCTAGTGCATCCACTGCAGTGTCAAACACTTTGAAGTCTGTTAAGGATGCTATGATAGGCAAGGAGAAGAATAAACCCAGCAATTGACTGTTTAAGTCTTTAATATATGTGTATGTCTCTATAGTGAGTGCGATCAATAAATAAAGAAAAAGGTTATCTGTTCTTGGGTGCGATGTAATCATCACCATGCGACTTGCATATTCATCCTATAGATTTAATGAGTTTTTTTTTTCAATTAAACTGTAAATTATATAATAAGAATATTCATTTTTATTTTAATAAACTGTACACCCTCTTCTGATGATTAAATTATCAATATTTTAAAAATAGAAATTTAAGTGCTTAATCATTACTTTATGTTCCTAAATGAACTTTGATTCTTCTCACTTCGTTGTCCAACAAGTTAAACATTTTGGGTGAGGTTTCGAAAATTTACGCTTCATGGTTTTACGATTGTTGCCTATCGGATTAGTATGCTTTGTATATTAAGTTTCTAATTTAAAGTGTCAAAACATATCTTTCCTAATTGCTAAATACAGTCTTCTTGCCCTTGGAACTCAAATTAAACCAAAATTTCATAGCAAGGTTAATTATACATGACAATATACAGTATAAAATATCTACCATATGCCACTGCCACTACCAGCTGCAGAATTAGGAGTCGAAATAGAATAAAATTTCGGATGCGACTGAAGAATTATTTTCGTTAGAAGAAAACTGAAACAGGTTGCCCCAATTCTCCGAATTTCTAAAAGTGCATTGACCCTTCAGGTTTTGAAAGGATATTGACCATTCCCGGAACAAGATATAAGACGAGAAGCCCATATTGAAGGCAGTAAGCACACCATGGACTTGCAACTCGAAAACTAGCAACATTTGGTCATATGGAACAGGGTGGGACTGGCGTACTGCGAAGGTTGCAAATTAGCAATGGAAAACAGCATAAAGAAATGACCTTAAATCTCCCGAAAAGGAGTTTAGTTTCCAACCTTGGTTAAAATAGGAAAAATATGTCATACTAATGTATCTTGGATGATCTACATTTTAAAATTACGCGTTAATAAATACATTGAACTATTTATGGAAATGAGAGCTCTCACAGATTAAGAATTAATAAAATTACTATAATAAAACATTATGATAATATGATCAAATGGTAATCAAACTGAGCAAAAAATTCAATAACAAAAAGATTTGTTCGTCTTCCTCAATTCGTTTTTTTTCTGTGTTTTTTTTTTCTTAAGACACGAAAAATCGTATCTGGATTATTAATAAAATATTCATGGATATATTAATCAGTGTATTTTTTGTGTGTATACCAACTTTTTTCCTATAATATAACAAAGCATTTGCCAAGCTAAATGCTAATTACCAAATAACAATAGTTAATATCCTTTTAAGTTACATAGTAAACAACAATTTATTTCTTAAGATAGTCCTTACTTCTTGTTTTATCACAGAGGAATACTATTAACTTTTTGTCAGTAGAACATGATCTGACACAGCACCGTATTCAGTCTGCTATTTTCCTTGGTTACCACACCAGCGATGTGGCCCCAAGCATGAAATTGACCAAAGACGAAAGCAAGCAGACGCTTTTGTGCTAAATCACAAAATGGGGTGAGTCTTATTCCTGCTCCCAAATCGCAACTTCCATAAACCCATCTTCAGTGGCACAACCTCTGAACATCCCATTTGTGTTAAACCTACAAGCCACCTCCCCACTTGCTGAAACAGCTATCAGCCCTGCTTTTCCTTCGTCAAGCCTCTCATTCACCACATAGTCCACGGCCTCCTCCAGCCCCAATCCTTTGTACTCCATCACGGCCGCAACGTCCCGGGCCAGCGTGCCTCGGATAATAGCCTCTCCTTCCCCGGTGCAGGATACGGCACAGAGATTGCCGGCGTAGGTCCCAGCTCCAATCAGGGGAGAGTCACCAATGCGACCGACCATCTTGTTCATGAGACCCCCTGTCGAAGTGGCGGCAGCACACCGGCCCTGGCTGTCCACCACCACGCAGCCCACGGTTTCCGGGGCGTAGATACTGATTGGAAGTCCGTTCATTTGCAAGGGGCTATCCCCCATGGCGGCGGTGGCACCAGCACAGCATGTTTCCAGCCCTGCGCTTGGGATTCTGTAATCAAACTGGTTTCGGACAAAAGACAAAAAGGAAAAGTCAAGACACGGTCCCACCCAAAAGGGCAAAAAAAAAAACAAAGGACAAAAGAGATTCCAACTTAGAGCGTCGGCTTCGCTTGAGTCTCTTACCAAGAGAGTGTGGTTGGAACGCCTCACCTTTTTTATAATAACAGTGGCCCTAGGCCACTCTTATTACAGACAAAATTGTTTTAAAAAAAAAGCACCAACAAGAGAAATTCATATTTAAAATTTTATTTACATATAATTATATCTTATTTTTTTATAATTATTGTAATAAAATTAATAATAAAAAAATAATAAGATATATTTTTTTATAAAAAATATCAATATTATTATAAAAAATTGAAAGCGTAATTGTATTTAAACAAAATCTAAAACGTAAATCCTTTCATGCAGTAATTTGTTTAGGAAAAAACAAAGAAAAAAGAAGAATCAACTTACAAGGATGGCTTTTGCTTCCTTTGCCAGCTTTAACATGCCCACGTTTTCCTCGGTGACGAAATAGGCATTGTCCACTACCTCAACTCCCTAATAAATAAAGACATCCAAATTTTTTTAACAAAAAAAAAAAAAAGAAAATTTGTGTAAGTAAAAATGAGATGTGAGAGTATTAATGTGAAGAGAATCATTACATGGCAATCGTGAGTATCTTTTAAATAATTGTAATTAAAAAATATAAAAAAATAATAATAATATTTTTTATATCACTTTTTATTATTATAATTATATAAAAAATATTCACAATTATACCAATAAAAAACGCAGCCTGTCGTTACCATCTACTCACCAATTCTTTTCGTGATGCGAAAGGGGCAAAAAGGGAAAAAAAAAAAAGAAAAAAAAGGGGAAAAAAGGGAAACCTGTTGCCTGGCGAAGTCCTCAGCGCCAGAGAAGGCTAGATACGAATGGGGAGATTTTTCCATAACAAGTCGGGCAAGAGAGATGGGGTTTTTGACAGTGGTCAACCCAGATACGGCACCGCATCTCCGTTTGGGACCATCCATAATGCTGGCTTCCATCTCCACCGTACCATTCTCGTTCAGTGCAGATCCACGGCCAGAATTAAACAGAGGGTCAGTTTCCAGTTCTCTTACCTGTGCCCCAAAGGAAACAAAAACGATTCAGAACAAAGGAAATTTTAACTCATCCAAGACAGTAGGCCGCCATGCAACCTTCGATTTCGTATCCTCCCAACAAATCAACCACGAAACCAGTGCAATAGACAATTAAGACAAGGTTCATTGAACGCAAGTGAAACAAAGTGGGAAAAAAAAACGAAAGAAATAGAGTAATGTAGGGTACAGGGACAATTAGTAAATGAGATTAATTGGACTGCCATAAATGATCATAAAAACAGACAAAAATAATCAACTTCCTCTTTCTTTTCTTTCAATTGGGTATTCATTTCTATCAGCGTGTGTGTTTGTTTCCATGCAAATTTGCAAAATGAGATATATGGAGTATTTTTTTATTTTTTATTTTTTTGGGTGAAATATGGAGTATTTTTTCTAATCCATGACAAGAAACAATCTTGGAAATCAAATCATTTGGGATGACATTTTCTTGAGTAAATTGGCAAATGAGAAGTAGTAGAGAAGAAAAGGTTGGAGTTGGGGGGGGAGCATACAACGAGTTCAACGACATCGAGGGCAGGGAGATTAGAGCGAAGAGCAGAGATGCCGAGATTAAGGCAGCGAGTAAGGAGTTTCTTGGCCTCCTCTTGTCGCTCTTGTGGGAGATTTGGGTCTACGCCAGCGCCGCCATGCACCGCTATAGCCCACCCTCCCATTTCTCTTCCTTTCTTTCTCTCTCTCTCTCTCTCTCTCGCTCTCTTTCCGTCTATTCTTTTGGTTTTTCTCTATGCTGTGCGTCTGCAACCATAGTTGGTTACCGGTTTATATAGGAGCCTTGGCGGACCCCAGGACGTCTGCGAGTTGGTTTTTATTTTTATTTTCCTAATTAATGAAGTTTAGACACATAAAATAAAAAGTCTCCGGCGGACTGGGATGTCGGACTCACTGGACAGGCATAAATTTTATGTAATTATAAGTGTATTTTATATAATTATAATTAAAAAATATATAATAAAAAATAATATTTATTTTTTTTCTTATTTTTTATATTATATAAAATATAATTATAATTATATAAAAATATAACAGTTGGGTCTGTACATCAATTTTTTTTTTTTATAAATAAAATAATCTTAAATGAGATCCGCTCGGCACCACTTGTTTCGGAGGCGTGTTCCGAGGGACATGCCGCCTACTCGTGACCGGACACAATGCCCACTCGCGTTGTCTTGTGTTTAAACTTTTAGAAAAGTTTGGCATACATAAATTTTATATAAAAAATACATATATTTAATAAAATAATATTTTTAATAAAAAAATTTTAAGCAAAAAAAAAATTTATCAAAAATTTCATATAATATTTATAATTTATATTTTAAAATAACATTCAATTAAATTTAAATTTAAATTTAAAAAATTAAAATAAATAAAAAATATTATTTTATTTTCTTATTGCACCGCTGAGCGGTCCACCTTTAAATATTTTTTTTGGGTCCTTAAATTTTTGCGCATTTCAATTTATTTACATGATTGTCTTTGCTTTTCTAAAATTTAGGCTGATTCTAATGCACAATAGATTAAGCCTCCACGTTAAATCAACCAAAAGGTAAACTTCAGTTATTCTTGTACGAAATAAAATGTTTAATTTCATCAAATATATTGACAAAATTTTAAATTAGTTATTTTATTGTATGAATAAAACTTTTGGATTGCGAGACCATAGACTATAAAGATAAAGTACTTATTAATCTTATTTTTTTTAAATAAGTAAACTTAACTTATAATCTAATACTATTTAAATATTATTTTTAATTTTTTATTTAAGTAAATTTCACTTATTATGTTGTATAAAATAATGAGTAAATTATACTCATTTAAAAAATAGAGTCAAAATAAAAATTTTTTAAAGATAAATGTTATTACCTTGTCCTTTTTCCAAATTTTAAGGACATCATTCTACAAATCATTGCTTCAAGTTGAATGGAAAAGATCCGTAACAATGTGGGCATCGTTCGGAACTAACATTTTGAATTTAAAATTCAAGCAATTGCTTGAAAAAAAAAACAGAAAAAACTTTATTTCCAATATTTTATTGATGAAATTTATTGCCACGTTTGAAATAAATCGTTAAACTCTGTTAACTGATATAGCTATTTTTCCTTGTGGATTGAGATAACGTAAATTGTATGAATAGTGATAAAATTTAATTATTATCATAAATTTACCCCATATATATATTCTTTAGCATTCAACCTTCTTCTAAAATGCAAACTCCTAATTCCCGGAAGGTGGATCTATCAACTTCACCTGAAAATCTTTCCATTATAATATAATACAATATAATATAATATAATATAATATATATCTAACTAATAACTAAAAATCTCCAAAACATGTGGCGGGTGCATGTACCTCTCATTCTATGCCGTGTCGTCCATTCTTTAGAGTGCAACACGCGGTAGATGCGAAGAGATTGGCTAAGTTCATTTTGTTGAAGGCTTGATATGTCATCATCACTCGAAAAGATAATTAAGATTAATTTTATCTGATCCTATTCGTCCGAAGTAGTTTGGTCGAGGATCCATAATTATGTTGAGAAGGATCTAACATTCTAATTTAAAAATAATCCCGTCCGTAGAAACATCAAAAAATTTTGGGTCCATGCACCCTATACGAGGTTTCTTTTTTTTCTTTTTCTTATTCTTTATAATCCATACGTCAAGGTTTTCATCACTTCAAAATTGCAAGAAAGAAATAATTATGCAGACACGAAAATCACGAATACTACTAAACATAATTAATTTTATCTAATTATATCTATCAATTTTGTGTTTCTTTTCTCGGAATAAATAGACTGTGATGGCTGTGTCCAGTTTTCAGCGGATTTTTTTAGTAAATGGCAAAACCTATATTAATTATTGCTTGTAAAAATGGTATGGCAATTGTTAAGAGGTGTAGTAAAGAAGAGGCGTTAAAGGGTCGTAAAATGAACGAAAAGAGTAGTTGCGTAGAGCACCAGAAAGTAGAGATCCCAAAACGCAGAAGCGAACAAAAGGACGGTGGTGGCTGTGTTTTAACTTATATAATATTGAGAGAAATGTTAAGTCTTATTTTGTATTTAGAAATGTGTAATATAAGAAAAAAAGTAATAATTTTTGTGATTGAATAGGAATAAAAAAATAAAAGAAAATAATATGCCTAATAATACTAGTTTTGTCCTTAAAAGTAATAATCAAAAGCAAAAATTCCAAAATTAAAAATAAATAAATAAATAAAAACTTGGGTGGTTGGCACAAGCAGCAGCCTTTTCCTTTCCCAAACAGCCTATTTTTCCTCTTTCCATCCAGAATCCTTCCCCTCCCCCTATTTTTTTTTTTAAAATCCAAACAAGGTGTTAGGGACCAATATGATAGTTACAAAAAATTATGGATCAATTAAAATTTATTTGGTCACATAAATAAATAAAATTAAATATAGTAAAATTATTTTATTATCGTCTTATATTTATTATATTATTCAATAAACATTTTTTTATGTTTTTTTGGTTAATGTATAATAAACGTTTGTTATGTTGTGGTATTCTAATATTATTAGTAAAGATTGTCAAATGTAACTTGATCACTATCCCACTAGGAACCTGCTGAATATTTACGCTAACAGGGGAAGGCGGCATCCTAACAAGGCGCGAAAAGTTAGGGGCAGAGACGGACCCACGGACGCCCGCCCCCGAGTAATGGGAACTGGTTTCCTACTTCTAATGGAACACCATTATAAAAAACCATTTGTTGGGAATATAATTAAGAAAGTATAGTAAATATGTAGTGATTTAATTTGTTAAATTATAAAAAAATATAATATATTAAAAAAATATAAATTATTAAATATAATTAAATTAATTATATATTTATTATATATCTCATTTAATGTGTACACGTAATCCTGTCGTATGATTATTAGCTTCCTCCTCATCAATCATCATCTGACAATAATGTGATAGGAACGCTGATTGGCTGGACCTGCAAATGACTAAGCACCCAGTTAGCCTCCTGTTGATTGGCATAGACTGTTTCAAAGTTGCTGATTAGTGATACTAAACTAACATATCCAACACAATCAATTTGTACACTCTATTAAAAGTTTTTAATTATGTATTCAATTTTTTTTTGGGTTGACCTCACAACTTCAGCTGTAACAAAAGAAAAAAAAAAACCCTAGGCACTCAATAAAATGAAGAAGTAAAAATCTCCAAGTCTAGGATGCACGGATATAAACATGACACGATACAACACGGATACAGGGATATGAAAATTTTAAAAAAATTAGGACACAAATACGACGTAAATACGGTTATAAAATATATTAAATATTATATATATATATATATATATATATGTAATTTAACTATTTTTAATAAATTTAAAATTTTTTTCTAAGTATAGTATATATTAATTATTATTATAATATTTTTTAATGCAACTTGTATTTTATTCATAATTCTTTTAAAAAATATTATATATGTGTGTATATATATGTGTGTGTATACATAATAAAATATTTAAGTAAATAATATATATGTGTATAATATATTAATTAAAATATTAAATACATATAAAAGTATCTGACACGTGTATTAAAAGTATCCAACACATGAATTACAAGTGTCTAACACGCATGTCTAAATTTTTTTTATTTTATTAGACACGTTTCAGAATATCCAACACATGTCTGAAAAATATCAGACAAATGTCATGTCTAACACGTATGTTTAATACAGATATTCACCATTTTAAAAGTGTCCGTACTTTCTACTTCAAAGTGAATGGTAACTCATCATGCACCACAGCACGTGAACGTGCCAGGGTGTCGAGTGGCAGACAAATGCAAACAACTCACCAACTCACCCTTCTTTTGTTCTTTGGATGTGGACCATACGAACCTCTTCCACTTGGTCTTGTTCTCTCTATTTACAAGGAAACCATGTAGTAAAATTATGTAAATAAAATTAAAATGATATAAATAATTAGAGGATTGAATTTTTTTAATAAAATAGGTAAAGTCGAATAGATGGTACGATTATTTTATTACCATAAAAAAATAGAACCTTGTACTGAAACTCTACAAGAGCATCAAGAGAATTTGCAGACCTGATTAGGATGTTAAATGTTTTGGTCTTGCTTTGTCCCCAAGCGCATTTATTCTCATGGTTTTTATTAGACTTTCCTAGACGTCAAGTCGAGTGATGAATTCGGTTCGCATTTAACGTCATTCATCAGACGATTATTTTTGGGTTAAAACCTTAAAAATAAATCCGTTAGCATTAGGGCCAATTCCTACTATTTCTTCAAAACTATAATGTTTTTAATAATTCTTTGCAATATTATTATCTATTAGAGCATGCCTAAAATACATTATTTATCTATTTTCACAAAAATTCTCTTGTCGCAAAAGTATATTAGTATATCATACATAAGAATAAGATTAACTAAAAAAAGCATATTTCTCGATTGCAAAAAAAAAAAAGAAAAAGGAAAAGCACATTTCTTACCCAAAAGACTGAATATTTATATTCTGCATGTATGTTTATATTGCATATAACATGTGTGCATTGTGTTTATAGATGCTTGATATATATGCTTGTATATATAATGTGCAAATATAATTAAACTAATAAGTGTGGATAAAAAAAAAATTAATAAGTACAAATTAAGGGAAAAATCAAATAATCAGCTCGGTAATTGAAATGGTAGAAGCTATCGTTTTTGCATGAGATCCATGACACAAACCCTAGAATCTCCTATATACTTCTTTTTTACTTTTCAAGAAAATCCTCTGTCAGGTCGACGCATGGACATGAGTGAATTAGATGGAACTCAAAAATTTTTGAATTGTTCGAGTTCAGGATACTTCGGGATTCAGTTGAAAATACAAGACTATGACTATAACTTTCTTATGCGAATTAGGGTTGGTTACCACTAGTGGCTAGCTCCCGTCAATTCCAACACCCAGTTGGCACAAACACTAAAAAAGAAAAGAAAAGAAAGTGATAAATTTTAGCCTAACCATCAAAATCGGTGTAAGGGCGGAATTCGATCGGTCACCTAAAAAAACAAAGAAAACATCATAAATTGTAAAAGTTTCAAAAGGGGCGCCTACAATTGAATAGTTAAGTCCTTTGTTTCTTTAGTGGATCTGCCAGTTGTTGGATAAGTCTTTGTTTTATATAAACACTAATTGTGTTTAATTAACTCAAAAAAGGTATGTACAAAGCCAAATCAAAGAGAACTTCTAACCCTTGCACGGTATCACCTAATCAAAAATAATATTTATAATCACATACAAGTCATTTTGTGTCACATTAGCCATCCAACTTCACGACGACCACCTAATATGCAATGAGCTCGGTTGATTCAATTTTCAAATTCAAGAGATTAAGTTGCAAGTACAACTAAAGATTAAAAGAAAGGAAGATTATCGCATAGCCTCACTAGTGTTTTATGACACAGACAAGCGTTACAAAAAATAGAAAAAATAAAGTCACTATATACATTGACCATTTTTACAAAGGTTATTTAAATGTCGTTTTTATCAACGTCACTAAATGTTAAAAGGGACGTTTCCAAGAATATTTCCATCAAGAAGAGTAGAACATATTAAGGTTTCAAACATAGAAGGTAGAAAATCAACTAGCGATATTCCTTTAACTTCTAAGACAATTAATAATCTTTTAGCTGAAGTAGATTTTCAAAACAAGATTCCTTACCCATACTATCAAACTCCTAGTACTAATCAAAACATTCCTATTAGAGAAACATCGCCTTCCTCTTCACCTACAGCAAGTGATATGCATTTCTCAAATCAGTTGAATTAAAATGGAATTCAAAATAAATAAAGAAATTTAAAAAAAAGGATTTTATTTGTATAAAAATGAAAATAAACGGAATTGGTTTTTTAAAACTTATTCATCTGAATAGCGAAATGAAATTCAAGAACAGTATTATAGTGATTTAAAGAAATATAAGAAACATATACATTTTTTTGAATGGTATAAATAGTAAAAGATGAAAACATAAATGTTCTATCAAAAGCTGAAACTGATTATCAAGAAGAAGAGATAGAAAACTTGTTATTACAATTCAAAGAAGACTTAGGCATAAATAAATATACGAAAATAACAGAAACAATTGGCCTAAACATAAAGTTAAACATTTTTATCTACAACCTTCTTTTCCTAGCGTCATGTTTGAAGAAAAATCATATTCAGCAATAACAAATTTTGTAGAAAGTGGTATATATGAATGGTATTTAGATGGATATAGTGAACATAATATACTTCAAATGATAAAGGAAATGATAATTTGTGCAATAATATAAAAAAAAAATAAAGGAAATACTAATAAAACATGTGCATGGAACTTAATATCCAGTTTCACATGTTCATTAAAAGGATAGTGGAATAACTATTTAACTGAGTCAGAAAGGCAACTAATAATAAATGCACAGAAACGGTTCATGATACCAGCTCAAGAAACTTCAACATCGACAGTAGAAATCAAAGAAGAAATTCAAGAGAATGTTGTAACAATTCTTATATTTACCATAACTAAACACTTTCTAGGAGAACCTAGACAATTACATAAAAAAATCATCAGAAATATTGTCAAACCTTAGATGTCCTACGCAACAAGATTTTAGGTAGTATAAAGATATGTTCCTAATTAAGGTATTTACTAAAACTGACTGTAATCATTCATACTAAAAGGAAAAATTCAGAACAACTTTGCCCAAATTGTTTAGTGAGAAGGTCAAACAAAAAATAAGAGATGCTCATAATAATCATATACCCTATGATTCATTATCTTATAGAGATTTAATAACATATATCAATAATAAAGGATTAAGTTTATTTACAGATATGAAATTAAAATCAAAAATAAAAAAAGAATTAAAAGAAAGTAGAAGGAAATTAGGGTCATTTTGTGCACAATATGGATATAAAACAATCATAGCACCTTTAAAAAAGAAAAAACAAGCAAATAAAAAATATAAGAGAAACAAATCATATAATAAGCCTGCATATAACAAATCCTATAAAAGATATCGAAAGAATAAATATCAGCTTTCAAAAGGAAATACAGAATTTTCAAATAAAGAAAAACTTTTCAAAAAAAAAAAAAGAAACATAGTATGCTATAAATGTGGAAAACTAGGTCATTATAAGAGTCAATGCAAATTAAAAAAAAAAATTCAAATGTTAGAATTAGATGATAAGATAAAAAAATAGAATAATAGCACTCATTGAAGAAAACATAGATACAGAGAAAGAGAATTTAGATGATGAAACTGGAGACGAAATATTTCAAATTCAAGAAGATTCTTCATATTATGGTTCAGATAATAGTGAAATTCATTATGGTATATGTTGTAATAATAATTGTGAACATATAAATGTCATAACAAATGATACAAGTTTATCATTAGAAGTACTAGATAAAATATTTGATCTTGATATAAAATGAGAATACCTGCTAAAACTAAAAGAATTAGTAACAGAAAAAACAGTAACTAAACCTTATATTGAATCCTATTCATTGCATAAAATTTGGGAAGAAGGAAATTCATCTAAAGAAAATATAACTTTAAAAGATTTACAGGATGAAGTAAAATATCAAAAATTGGAAATAGAAATATTAAAAAGAGATGTTCAAAGATTAAAACTTAAAGTAATAAAAGAAGAAATAATTGAGAAATCTTTAAAAGAAGATAATTTTATAAATGCTATTACAAAAATGGAATTTTAAAAATGGTATATTGAAATTGATTTGGTCATAGGACAAGATATTTCAAAAAGAATAGTTACCTAGGTAGATTCAGGCGCTAATTTAAATTATATTCAAGAAGGCATAATTCTCACAAAATATTATGAAAAAACAACAACCTCATTAAGAAGCGCAAATAATAAAAAATTTAAAATTAATTATAAATTATCAAATGCCCATATATGTAATCAAGGAATTTACTTAAAAAATACATTCATACTTGTTAAAGATTTATCACAAGCAGTTATCCTAGGGACACCATTACTAACACAGATATATCCAATTAAAGTTACAACAAAAGGAATAATAACCACTATAGTAGAAGAAGAGGTGTGTTTTAGATTTCTAACCAAACCTAATATATTAGAAATAAATACATTAGAGACTAATACCATATATAAAGAAAAAGAATTAATGTTAATACAAAAACAGAAACATATTCATTTTTTAAATTAAGAAATTAATTATAAACGAATTGAAGAACAAGAAAACTAAACAATAATTGAAAAATTTATAAAACAATTTGAAATGGAAGTTTGTTCAAATTTGCCCAATGCATTTTGGCATAAGAAGAAACATATAATTAAACTACCATAGATAAAAGGATTTGATGAAAGAAATATTCCTACAAAAGCTAAACCAATTCAAATGAATAAAGAACTATTAGAATATTGTAAAAAAAATAAATGATTTATTAGAAAATGTGTAATATGACCTAGAAAATCCCCTTGGTCATGTTCCACTTTTTATGTTAATAATCAACCTGAGATAAAAAGAGGTGCTTCTAAACTTGTCATAAATTATAAACCATTGAATAAAGTTCTAGAATGAATAAAGTACCCAATTCCTAACAAAAGAGATTTGATTAAAATCTTATCAAGTGCAATTATATTTTCAAAATTTGATATGAAATCAGGGTTTTAGCAAATTCAAATTGATGAAAATGATAAATATAAAATAACTTTCACAGTACCTTTTGATCATTATGAATGGAATGTCATGCCATTTGATCTTAAAAACACTCCATCAAAATTTCAAATTGTCATGAATGATATATTTAATCTTTATTGAAAATTTATTATTGTTTATATTGATGATGTCTTAGTATTTTCAAAATCCATAACTTAACATTTCCAACACCTAAGAAAATTTCTAAATATCAAAAAAGCCAATGGACTTCTCTGCCAGTAAAATGAAGCTATGTGAAGTTAAAACCAGATTCTTGAGTTATAACATTTATCAAGGAACAATAACACCAATTCATAGATCCATTGAGTTTGCTAATAAGTTTCCTAATGAAATTAAAGATAAACAACAATTACAACATTTCCTAGGATGTTTAAATTTTGTTTCTGATTTTATTTCTAAGCCTAAAACTGTATGTCATCCTTTATACAAAAGACTTAGTAAAAAGCCTCTTGAGCGGAGTCAAGAAATGACTCAAATAGTCATATAGGTCAAATCCTTAGTCAAAAACTTACCTTGTTTAGGGATTCCTGATCTAGAAGCTTATCTTATAGTTCGAACAAATGCTTCAAACTTAGGTTATGGAGAACTACTAAAGCAACGTATAAATTCAAAGGAGTCCATATTATATATCATTGAGGTATTTGGCATGGACCTCAAGTCAATTATTCAACTGTCAAAAAGGAAGTCTTATATATAGTATTATGTATAATAGTTTTTCAAGATGATATTTTCAATGAAAAGAAATTATTAAAAATAGATTGCCAACCAGCTTAAGATCCATGAGATATCAAATATGATTAAAAAAGTACCAACATATGTCCACAGGAGGACTATGAAATTTTCAGTTCAATTTTGTTCAATTTTTTTGATTAACTGAAATTTTTGATTTTTTTGAACACTCCTAAATGTAGGGACTCGAACCCAAGTTGTTGTGAAGGAAGATGTGTTAGACAACTATCAGACTACGATCTCGGGTGGTTACCTTGTTTATTGTAATTGTGAAACTTCTTCTATGTGCTAGCTGCATACTTAATGTGCGCCATCGTTCGTTCTCCCATGCACATCAAAATATGACTCCAAACATGCTTAACGGTGAACTATGGGAAATTTTCTGAAGACAAGTGGAGAAATTCCAAAACTACATTGGTACATGAGGCTGGTATTCTCTCCTCAACTCAGGACTGTAAGTTATTAAGGTTACTTTTTCAATCATTAATTATTTGGGTTAAAAGCTACCCAATAACCAAATAAAAAATTTGATGTGTCTCTTCCCTTATTAGCTCGAGTTTGAGGCCTCGCAGCCTTACCATAGTATGCCAGCAAAGCTGTGTTAGCACTCTGTATGGGTTCATGACTCGTTAATAATACTGTGGCTGGGTGTGGGATAGGCCCACTAAACCCAACAGTACTCAAATGGTAAGTCTACCCTTATTAGAGCAATTGAACGGAGCATTCAAAAATATGGATTACTTTAACTTAAGTCTACAGATGCTATCACTAATATTCCCGCGAATATCTTTTTTCTTGGTCAAAAAAAAAACAAAATAAAAATTTAATCAAATACTCTTTTCTCTTTTTTTTATAAATAAAATATAAATATTCCTCTTAAAAAATTAAATTAAACCCCCCTAAGTCCTATAGGACAATAAAACTTTTACGAGTTTGAAATTTACGTTCCAAAAGTATGTTCATAGTCATCTAAAAAAGTAAAAGGCACTAAAAAAAAAAAAAAATTACTGTACATTTTGGGTGGGGGAAAATGTTTTTGTTAAAAAAAATTTTTACTTCATTGCCTTTCCAGAGATATTCTAACAATCTATATATATATAAATATACATACTAAGCTATCATAATTACTAACAAATTTGCAAATTATAAAAATAATCTTATATGATTTGCAACCTTTCTAACAATTATTATCGTAACTTATTACATAAAAAGATAATGAGAGAAAAAAAAAAGCAATAAACTAATATCTATTAATTAATTAATTAATTAGTATAAAAAAGAAGTTTAGAGAAAGCTCTCCCTTAAGTTTAGCTTCCACATGACATTTTTCTTTAAATTTTCTAATATTTTCAAAATTATTTTAATTACCCATATTCTGAATTTTTTTTCCTTTTTTGGCTACCTAACTAATTAATAAAAATGGGACCAGATGATTTGCTTGGGAACGAATGGATAAATTCTGAGTTTCTTTCCTCATTCTTCAGTTTTGATTTGCTATATTTTAACAGAAATATGTTCCGTTTTGCAAATGATTAATTACCCATTATATCAGTCAGATTAACATTTTTCGAAGGCATCAAAGATAGAAGGGAATAATATGGTAACATTTTGCAAAAAATAATTAGTCATAATTAAGACAATTACATATAATTAATCAAATGATTAATTGCCCATTCATCCATCATATCAGTTATACATTTAAAGACAAGATGGCATAATATGGTAACGTTTTTAAGAGATTTTCTTTTATTATTGAGCCTACTATATAAGAAATACATTGTGCCATTGCAAATTCAACAAAAGATGTTATTAGGATGCTCCCAAGATTCTAATTGACCTAGGATTCAATCAAAAGCAGGAAAACCACATTGGAATCATCAACAGCAAAAAAAAAAGACACAATATATGACAGTAAAAGAAGAACAAAGGACAAATTTTGGCCAAAAAAAATAGTGCCAATTTAAAATTGAAAGTTGTCCTTTGCACTATCAGCCAAAAATTGGTCCTTTGTTTCCATTTCTATCTTTCAATCAAATTATTGTTCTTAATTTTATGTCAAGTTTCCGTTTCTTCTGAATATCAAAAGCTTTGACCTCCAGTATTGTATCAGATTAGTTTGTACAACTTATCGTCAAGTTCATCTTCAATCAAAACAAGGCATCTTCTAATCTTCTCTTGTGCCAGGTAAACCATTAATTCGACATGAAATCAATTGAGTTTTTTGTAGATAGTTAAAATGATTTAAGATCTTCATATTGAAGAAAATCAAATGTGGCCATTGATTAGAAATTTGCTGCAACTGAAGGGGAGGAAAATAAAAAGATGGCATCAAGAAAATATCCTATAACGCATGATTATGATCAGAGGAAGTATCAATGCATAAACGAAATTTTATTTTATATATATGCAGATTGGGGTAATATGATCAAACGAATAGTAAAATCACTCTCAATTAGAGGCGTACAATGGGTTTAATAAGGCGTGTGTGGGTGAGATCAAATTTACAATCACTCTCAATTAGAGGCGTACAATGGGTTTGATAGGGCGTGTGTGGGTCAGATCAACTTTTCTTTCACATATTTAACATTTGTAAATTTTATAGGTTTCGTATACAAATAAGATTGACAGTGGATTTTGGATTTTTTTGGTGCAGATAGACAAAAGTAGCAAGACACAACCCGAATGTTAGAAGACTAAAGGAACTAAAGGAGACCACCATATTAAAGGAAAAAAGTAAGCTAAACAATTTGTCCAAAAAATGAAAAATGAAATATTAATTCTATTCAAATTAGTGTTCAATTAGTCTTCTTCAGTGACTATTAATTAATCTATCATAGAATTTGAATATATAAATGTTGATTTTTGCCAAAATTGGTCATAGGAATTTGGACGAATTTTTATAATTAGAGGTTTTGTTGAATTCAAGAAAGATATCATGCACATTAACTTTGCAAGTCTATATTGAGATTCTTTTTCGGAAATATGCTTCTTCTCCGATTATATGCTTTCGAAAAAAATCAATAGATAGCATTAACATCTAAACTTACGTAATTGTCTAGATATTATCTATAGAAAATTATTAACAAATCAAACACTAAAATTTATGTCATTTCAATTAAAATTATTTGAAAAATATTTAAAACCTGCATAATGCGGGAGCTAACCTCTATATATATATATATATATATATATATATATATATATATATATATTAAGCTTGAAGATTGGGAATGCCATGTGGCATACTGCTTAAGCTTCTTTGCCCATTTTTGTTCTACTTTTTTTTTTTTGTTAACTTTTACAAAAGTGTCTCTCTCTATATGTTAAATTATTAAACTTCTTCTGTCATCACTAATAACCTATTAATGATATTATTTTTGAATTTATACTTTTCAACTTCCAATACATGCATTTGAAGTATTATGTTGTCACACTTCTCAATTTCCAACGTTTTTAAGGGGGTGTTTGTTTTTGGGGTAGGAGGCTGCCATTGCTGCTGCTGTTATGAAAAATAGGAATTTAGGTACTTGGTAAAAATTTTTAGACTGCTGTTTACGTTGCATTTGGCTCTTATTAGCTGCTGTCGACAAAACTGGATGAAGGTTACTTTTCGAACTTATCAACAAACGATAGTTTTTGTTTTGACACAATTGTCCGCTGTGTAATAGCATACAAACTTTACAAACCCACACCTGTGGGGCCACCGTTAAAACAATAGACGAACCAATAATAATAGTGGGTCAGAAACTTTTAAGTAATAAACAAATAGGGAGAATGAGGCAACATAAATAAAAAAAAAAAGCTAGTTTTTTTTGGCCCCGGGGGGGGGTGGGGGTTGGTGTTCCACCATTTAAGAAATAATTTTTTATTTTTTTATTTTTTTCAAAATTAATAAAACATAATTAAACTTAAATTTTGTCAAGATATGTCAATTTCTCGTCTTAAATAGTAGCATTATTTTTTTTACGGTATAAAGAGTAAGTTACATAATAAAAAATAATATTATTTTGGAGACACATTCATAATACTTATTTTTATTGTGTAAACGATGAATATGATTTTTTTATACATTTATTATAAATTATAATTGATTTTCAAGTCACATGAATTTTTATTTATAAATAGCTCACAAGATTAATTTATATTAACTTTAGTTTAAAAGATTATCTCTTATAATATAACAGAAATAGAATGTTTATAATAGTCATTTTATTATTTAATCAGTAACATAAAGTCTTAATTTAATCAAACACTAGAATTCATTTTGTTCAACAACAACAGCAAAAGCAATAGCAACAGTAAAAAAGCAATAACAATTAATAATAAATAATAGTAATTAATAATTAACAATCAGTAATAGCAATTAGTAACAGATAAATCAAATACCCCCTAAAAGAGTAATAACTTATTAATGATATTATTCAACTTCTAATGCATGTGTTATGTTGTGGTTGTGCTAGCAGATTTGTAAATATTGAAGGAGAACAGTTTTATATTGACGCGCTTTGTGTGTTTGTTTATGATTATGATATGCATGCTAAGATGTTTACTTTCCCATTTGAGGTTTTGGCTTTTTTCAACATTGTGAGTTTGATCAACCCTTTGTTTAAAAAACGTGTACAAGTTAGGTTTTTCAACCTTAAGACCGCAATTACGATGAGAAATTTCGACCTTTTTGGTGAGTTTTTTTTTCAATCTTTTTCTTTGATCTTCAATTAGGTTTTTTCTTTTTTAACTTCCTTGTCGTATCTCTACTTGATTTTAACTATCTACTGTATGTTAAAGATATAGAGTCCCTTGTATTTGAACCATTTTTTATGTCTCTTTGGTTGGATATCGAAAAGAATGTGTTGTTGAAGAAAATGATAATTTGGTGTAGTTCCATAATATGAAGTTCAAAGAAGCAGTATCATGTTTCATCTCTTTAGGTATATTTACTTAGTTTAGACTTTATCTCAGTTAATTCTTTCATATTTGTTCTTATTTCTAGCACATATATACAGTTGAAGCTACAATAGCTCATCAAGAAGAATCACTCTTTGTTCCATTCAATGGCCTTTCTAGGTAATTTGGAATTTCTTTTTTGTTTTTTTTTTTTTTTTTTTTGTATTTGAGGCAAAAAGAATATGACAAATTTCTTACTTGATGAGTATGTATTTGTAATATAGGAAAAAAATTAACAAGAAATTCATACATATTGGTGAAGGAAAAATATTGGTGAGAAGATATTCATATCAAGATATTATTTTTTATTTAACATTTGACAGTCAAGTGCCCATTGCTTATAATTTCTTTTTTTGGTTAAATTGCTTATAATTTCTTTTATATGCATATGTATACATTAGTTCATTTTTACTTATAAATGGCTAAATGAAAAGAAAACTGTTTTTTTTTTTTCAAATTTATAGCTTTTTTGGTTGTTAATGGTACATTATAATTCAAATATTGTATTTGCAGATCCATAGATAATTGGTTCAATCAATTTGATTTTGATAATGAAAGGAGATACTATATGACTAATGAATTAGTTTTTTTTTTTTGCTAAAAGTAAGAAGGGAACAAAAGTAAAAATATTAGAATCTTCAATTGTATTAATACTAGACATTGAGTTTTTTTTTTTTTTTAATTTATTGTTTCTATTTTACAAATTATAATTTCTCTTTTTCTTTATGGTCGGTAAGACTAAGGCATGATAATTTCTTCTTTTGGCATTTGTGTGGACTTTTGGTGAGAGTACCTTGTAACATGTTTACATATTAATTATCTAATAAATTAATTTTTTTTACAAAATAATAAAAATTAAAATGAATTTCACACGTAACATGAATGTGTTGCTAATTAAGAATATGTTTAAGATTTATGAAAAAAAATTATTTTTATTATATAATTTGTAACTGATGAACCTATTAATTAAAAAAAAATTCTTAGAATAATGAAGGCCACGATTGTTGGAATGGAGCTTATTAGGACCTCATATGCAAGAACTTTTTTTTTCACTTTAATAATGCATCCAAAATCCAAATGGAATCATAGCGCAGGCACAAAAAACAACAGTCAGTGGCAACTGGCAAGCAGTCGCACTCACGTGATTCGCGACAATCACCCACTGAATCTGCCAAAGATACTTCATATATTCTGCCTGTCCCACTCAAAATCTCAAATTGACGCTTTATTTTATTTGATTTTATTTTATCTTTAATGCTTGATAAGATTCCCATCCTTTGCTGATATTATCACTTGTCATTACGTGCACTTCTCTTGCTCGCACGACCGCCCCCATTATTATTTGGAAAAAATTTAATGATTTTATTTAAATAATTTTAAAATATTTATAAAATAATATAAATTATTAAATAATTAAATTTATTTAAAAAAATAATAAATTATTAAAACTATTAAATAAGAGTGTGTAAATAATTATCACTATCTATCTAAAATCATATAGTATTATCTCATTATTTTCCTTTCAAAACTTCCAAAAAAAATAAAAAAACACCATAAAATTGTTAATCAGTGGCTTGTGAGTTTAAGTTGAGTTACTCGTTAACCTTTTATTAAGAAAATAAATAACGATGATACTGAACAAAAATTTATTTATAAATAATCATAACGATTATTAAATTTAGAATTTAACATCTATGCTAATACTCAGTATCATCCTTTTTTATTCGAGGAAAGCACAATTGAGAGAATTCGAACCTGTGTTACTCAAAGCTTTTGAAAACTGGCTTGAATCAGGTTGTTTGACCAAAAAACTGAGAACTGACCAGCGATTCTGTCTAGTTAGCTCTTGAAACCTGAGCTCTTTAGTATTACCCAAAACTTATTGAACCGATTCCACTGTGAATCAATTACAATTTTTTTAGTTTGGTCGATTTCTGTCGTCATGATGTGACACTTTACTAGACTGCCACGTCGCCCAAAATAAACAGCAAAATTTCTACCAATTTGCATGCAAATTAGGTTTCAAACCTCTAATTTCAAAATTGTTATGCATCAATCGTATTCATAAGTAAGTTATACTTTAAAAATTATGAGTAAAAATAACGAGAGTATTGAATAATAATAAAATTAAATACAAGTTCTTTGGCAAGTTCTGCTTGAAAAACCCAAGCCAAAACATTTTTTTTGTAAAATATTAATATCTCATAATTATTTTATTTTTTCTTAAAGGACATTCTAATAATTAAAATTTAATTTTTTTAATAATTTTACGTTTTAATTTTAAAAAAAAAGACGTGATATTTATAAAAAGAGAATTACTTATTATTTAACTCACTTCTGATAAACCTAAAAAAAAAAAAATTATCCATGTTTTATTACTCTGTGTGCCTCTCGAGATTTGAACTGTGGTAAACTAGTTTTGCAAACATTGAGGCAGGGATTACGGACAAACACTAGCTAATAATGCATTCACAAAAGTTGAATGCGTGCTTCATGTTGTTCGTTTCTCCATAATGCGTGCGACGACATGATCTATATAATATATTGCTGCCAAACATAATATAATAATGTCTATTGTCATTGTGGTTCAGAATCCGTAGTGGTACAGCATCGATGATATGTCAAAAAAAAAAAAAAAAAAAACTGCCTCTATGTATAGGTATTACAAGACATGCTCACTTTTTTTTTCTTTTTTGATATAACACATTTATTATCTTGAATGAAGAAAATATATTTTGCTTTTTCTTATGTTAATTCTATCTCTCTTAAATTTTGGATTTTCTCACATATAATATCAAGTTAATTGGACTCGTTTAAAAGGTAAGTCTAATTACAAATCTCTTAATTAGTACGATGAAATGAGGCCTAAAAAGAAGGGCAAATCTAATGTAGAAACACAAGTGAACCTGTGAGACTTGTCAGTGGCGGAAGTCACTTATAAAAGAGCGGGGGCAAATGCCCCTACTAAAGTTTTCAAAGAAGTTAGTTTGTATGTAACATTTTTTTATATTATTAGGTTAAAAATAAACTTGATCCCCAACACTATCCAAATTCAAGACTAAGTACTAAGTAGAGAGAATACTATCATACGTCGAGAACTTAAGTTAACATGCGCTAGGTACTTCTCCTCTTTTTATGTCGGTATCTTCAGGTATGAGTGCTCTTTTGTGAACGTGTTTGTTCGACACTGTAGTCGCTCTATCCCGTTTTCTGTTAGTTTTTAGTTGTTATTTGTGTTTTAGTTTGGGTGTCATTTGAGCTCTCATTGTTGTGGTTGTTGCTATTGGGTTCTTAGTGGTGGGTTGCTGGTTTCGTGACTGGTACTTATTTGGTGTCGTTTGGTTAGTGTTTCTTCGTTGTCCGAACGACTATCATTTGGTTTGCCTTTGGGGGTTTCTTTTCTTCCCTACCATTCCTGATCGTCTTGGTGGTCAGTGTGATGGTACGGAAGGTTCTCTGCTTTTGGTCTAGTTGGGCCGTGTACAGTGGTTTCTATAGTCGTCCAGTGATTCCGGTGGTTTGTTGTCTCTTGGGGTTTGGACTCCTAGTGGTAGGCGCATCGATGGCTTGGAGTTTCCGCTCATCCCCTGGTGCTTGCAGTCAATTTGCTGGTGGTTCGAGCAAGTTTGTTTATTTTTAGTGTAGCCTTGATGGCGTGCTGCGCCTTGTGACGGTGTTGGCTCTCACTGGCATTTCACCGGTGTCGATCCTTCCTGCTTATGGGGTGCAACTGTGGAGCTATATGGGGTGCTTTTGCCCTACGACTTGTGAGTCATCTCTATCAGACCAGTGGGCCTAGTCAGTAATGCAAGCCTTGTTATAGCCTTGTTGTATCCAGTGCTAGCGTTTTTTCTCCCTTTGGGCCTTTGGTTTGTGTGGAGTCGTTTTGGGCTTATGTATGTACTGGTTTTTTGATCCCTGACTATGTAATGCTAGTTTAATGAAATGCATCATCTTTGTTGTTTGTTCAAAAAAAAAAAAAAAACTATCCCTATTAAAAAAAAAGGTTTTTCCTTTCTTAAAAATAATTTTTTCTCCACTTACTTTAAAAGGTATTGATAAAAAGAATTATTGGTAGATAAAAAGTAATTAAGAGGTACAAAAATTTTAATAAACTCAATTTTCTTATCTCTTCTTTATCAATATGTATTTATTGTTTGCTACGACTTTTATTCTCAAATTCTAGTGCCACATTTGGCCTTTTTATTTATATATTAGTACTCATTTGCATGTCTTATAAATAGAAGGGTTCTTACCCTCTTATGCAGGTAATGTATAGATCACACGCACTACTCTCTCTGGACACATACATTCCTCTAGACTTCTAATACTAATTTAGACATCAAAGTGTTAACATTTGACAGACTCCGACCCTCTATAGCAATACTTCATTTTGCAGGTTTTAGATCCCTATCGACCATCTTCAACTAGGTAACTTCATCTGAATTACGTCCAGTACTTTTTTATGACAATCAATTTTCCTCGGTAGTACCCAATACTCCCAATTTTTCTCCATTGTTATGTTAATTGGGTGGAATTTACATATAAAACCAATATATCTATTGGATGTTTATTGTAAAATTTTTATTTATTTATTTATTTTTGTTACAAATATGAAAAAGTAAAATTGACACCTCACAGTTTTATTAAAGAAAATTACGTTGTTTTTACTATGCATTGTGAACAAAGGTCATTACACTGAGGATAAACTCTTAAGTCCCTAATAAAAATCATTAAGTCATGTTCACAATTATATAAAAATGAATATACATTTAACCCCACTTTATGTCTTGAAGTGCTCAAACCTGTGTCCAAAATGCTAGCAACGGTGGCTTTTGCCGCTGCACTGCAACGCGAGGTTGTAATTTTTAGTAAAATATTGATATAGCGGAAGGAAATTGGTATTTGCAAGAATAGAAGGTTTCATACACGCACATTTGACGAAGAAAACTTGGAACCCACAATGCTTTATTACGTGCATAAAGCTTGTTTTTTCGTGTATATAGTGTCTGACTCTCTGCCATATCGGAGTTGTCCATTTTTTTATTGTACTGTGTGTTTCTCGAGATTTGAACTGCAATCAACCAGTTTTCCAGACATGGAGGCAGGGATCACGGACAAACACTAGCCAGTCATATTCACAAAGTCGGAAGCGTTCTTCATGTTGTTCGTTTGTCCATAATGTTTGGAATGACATGATCTATATAATATATAACTGCAAACATAATATAGTAATGTCCATTGTCATTGTGGTCCACTGCATAGTGTTGTAGCATATATGAAATATTAAAAAACAATGCCTGTTAAAAAAATATTGGAAATCTAGAATATGAACTGCTTTAAGTTGTTTAGTAAAACTTATTGTCCTTGAAACAATATTTGCATTTTAATTATTGTACTATAAACAATACGAATTCCTTCTTGAGATAAAATAAAGCTTTTATTTGCACTTATGCATATATGAAATTAAGATAGAAGAAAAGAATGTGTATTACAGAATTTTTGGTACTGATTTTATTTTTCTACAATAAAACAAAACTCGTATGAATACTTTAAATAGATTCTGTTGGCAAAGTTAAGTTTGAGGCATATTCATTTAGACAATTAATTGTTTTAGATTGTATCAGTTCAAATATAACTGCTTTTAGCAGTAAATTAGACAAAATGTGTCTAATTGTTAATTAATGGAAAACAAATTTGAAGAGATTTGATTATTACATAACCTTAATTAATTAAAAATATAATTAATTAGTTAATGTAATAATCTTCCACGCATTTGCCTAAGTGCCAAAAGTGCCTAAAATGTGCCTATACGTAGCATGTGTGCGCTTCTTTATAGAGTTTCCTTTAGACCAACTAAACATATGTGAACTTTAACATTGTGTTTGGGAAGAGGGAAAAAGGGAGGAAGGAGAGGAAATGAGAGGATTAAGGTATTATTGTGTTTGGAAAATGTTTAAAAAATAGGAGAAAGAAAAGTTTCTAATTCTTATAATGCTCCCTATTCCACAAAAAACAATCCTCCTTTTTGAGAGGAAAGTTGTTCGTTCAAGTACTAAATTTATTAAATGACTTAATTACTCCTCATATAATTTAAAATTTATAAATTTCCCTATCAACACAATGTATCGAGGCTCAACAGGAAATGCGAGCCCAATGTAAAGACCCAAGCGAACTTGTGAGACTTTATAGCACTTAAGCTACATATAATGGACTCTTTTTTTTTTTTTTTATCAAAGCATATAATGGACTCAAACAATATCAATTGAGACAAGAATTCTGATGCCTGATGGGCTAATCAAACATTAAGACTTTCACATGCCAAGTTGTTTCAATATATATATATAAATTTCTTTTTTTTCTTGGGAGACAAGTTGTTTCAAGACTAAAGTTTGATTTGTGCTGCACTAAAACTACACCATTCTTCTCAAGAATTTAGAACATATAAATAATAACAAAAGAAATAGACATAATCTTTCCTTCCATAACTTCATGATCTTTGTTGATAATGTATAAAATATAACAGCAATAATCAAGATTCATGAAGCGAAAAACAAAAGAAATAAAAATAGTCCTTAAAGAGGAACATAGGAAAAAAAAAAACCCCCATGTCCACACAACATCTTAAAAATTACTAGAGGTGAGGAATATTTCATTTTGGGTTTCATGGTATATATATCAATGCAACTTGAATTAGTCTTAATTAGCAATTCCTCTTCATTAGCGTAGTCCGTAGTCCAACGTTCTTGCTTACTTATTCATGGGCTTCTAAATTCCAAGCCCAATCCAGCTTTCTGGAAAGGACAAAAAGGCATAATTGAGAATGGTGTCTGGAAAAATCACTGAAAAAAAGAACACAGAGAATGATGTCTGGGAAAAACTGGAACGGGTAACCGGTCATAAGCCCAATATAATTTTCTTTTGTAATCGAAGCAAAATATGGATCAGTGGCAGCCCTTATACTTGCTAAAAATCAGCTTACTCCAGTTAGCACCAAATTGAAAAGCAACCAGAGAAAATGCTATTCCTTATCATCAGCCTCTCTAAAAAGTCCAAAGTAACAAATTCTAATCTCTGAAAACTTGATGGGGTTGGACATTCTAGGCTGCAAAAAGTTGACCACACGAATCCTTTATGTCCTCTCTTGCAGATGATTAGTTGCCGCCAATCTAAAAATGATTTGGGTTCCACCCAACTGGGACCCAAGCATTGCCTGGGGACACCTAATATGCAGCAATTGTCCCCATCTTTCTGCACATAAAAAAGGGACATTTGAGGCCTAAAAGTCGTTTGACAGAGCTTATATTAGCTACAACTTCGATCTAATGGCACGGCCCAGGTCCCACCCCAGAGAAAATCTGTATGCAGTCATGCAAGGCGCATTGGTTGGAGAATTGGCCAACCTACCCCACACTTCTAGGACCACACTGCTCCCATTAAAAACCCTGCTACTGTTCGCTGTCTCCTTGGCTTTTCTTTTGATCTTTTCTTCCTTATGTTTGTCTGTAAATAAATTATGCAAGCTTTTCTTATATATATATATATATATATATATATATATATATATATATGCCACACCCCTATGCTTATAGATGGATAGATTGTTGCGGAACAAATTATTAAAAATGACCCATGCTTCACATTTGTTAGACGTGGATTGGATACGAATATTTCTCCCTTCATTATACTAACATTGGCTCGACTAATTAGAATAAGAGTAATCTCCTCGAAACCCAAAGCTTCACCCACTGCATTACTGGCTATTGATATCAAACACTTGGGAAGCATTCGGCTGTTGAAATTAGACCCATAGCTTTTGAACCAGATCCAGATGTCATTCGAAGGCTGACCACAATTGGACCACCTGCAGAGGCCTGGCATAACTGGTTTGGCTACAAATAATAAAGCGTGCCTCCACCATACATCTCTTCTATTCTCCCCATCCAACACCCAGATCATGAACATGGTTTTTTTTCTTTGTTTTCTTTTTTTTTTTCAAAAAGGGAAAAGAAAAAGCAAAAGAAAAGCAGAACTAAATGCAGAGGTTGTCTTTGCCTGGCAAGTGTGTCTGACTTGCAACTTTGGCATTGCCTGAGATGTTGACAGTACCTAAAAGGCAGGGACCAGCTGCCGAGCCCAGACCAATAGCCTATCGGATACTCATCCTGTGGTGCAAAACGTTATCAACTACTCCTGCAACAAAGCCTGGAAACAAAATTGTAGTATCTTCTGGTCGGTACATATTTGTCCATTCCTCCCGAACAAACAATTATACTACTCACGGATGGAATGTGGCTTTCCTGCCAACCAGACACTAGAGATTAACAGAACAATCTCATTCCCATCAATTCTTGTTTCCACCATATTATGATCTCATATTCTCAGTGTAATGGACCCACTCCATAAAATCATCCAGCCCAATTCTTCTTCTTCTTCTTCCGTTTCTTCCTGCTTTGATTGTCCTCTTTTTTTGTCCCAAGCAGTCATTATTATTTTGCCTGCTGACAAGAAACCATTTTAAACTTAAGTTGTCCAGCGAGACTAGGAATGAATCATAGACTTGTAAAGATTCATAATCAAATATGAAAATATCGTGATTCGAACACAAGATTTCTCAATAATAAAACTCTGATACTATCAAGAGATCATTTCACTCGAAAATTTAAATTGTTTGATAAATTTTATAAATAGATCATATATTACGTCAAGAGAGGACTTTGGATTGCTTCACTCAATAATGTTTCTCCAAAGTTGATGCCCCTATAAATTAATCATTTGTTAATATAACCTGAAGATAATGTATTGGGGGTGAAATAATAATGATCTGGTCTTAAACTTGATTGTTTCTATTCAGATAGTATATATAGTTATGTAGTTAAGCTTTCTCCCATAGTAAATCGGATGTGAGACTAATTGAAATATAGAGCATCATCTCAAAAAAAAATATATATATATATATAGAGTAGAAAAACTTCTTGGACACACAACAGTGAGAATGCAGTGAATACGCAGTGATCTATACCGTTTGATTGTAAAAAATATGTTAACTATATACCTCACTAAACTAGTTTACGTAGTCTTGCTCAATATAGAATCGTGGGAAATGAATGGAAAGCCTGAGTTGTTGTAAATGACTTCCCTGCCAACGATTTAATGGGCCAACATCTTTTAGAAAGGTTTGCATTATATATCATCAAATAATAAATGACTAGATTGTTGACAAGAAAAAAAAAACAAACAAATACATACATCTAGACTAGATGCAAAAACATTTTGAAATATTTTCCACTTTGTTAAAAAAAACAAAAGACTAGATGCAAGTGCATCGTCACGATGCCCTTTTTCACAACACCATTAACATTTTGAAATATTGGATCGAAGCCTACTTTGAGAAATCGTTTATGGCAAATACCAAATAGAACACATAGTATACACATAATGATATAGACCATTGTATTTTAAAAAATATATTAAATTAAAAAATTATAAATAAATCATTAAATATCGTTCAATAAATTGTTTGTTTTTTGCGTGTCCTATCTTCCCGTGTTCAAGCTGGCCTCCTTTTTTGAGATGGTTGGTTACGTCTTAATACATCAAATGCATGTGCCTATCAGCTCCGTGTTTGTGATTGCGACTAGCTGGTGAACCCCATAGGTAGCTTAACCAATTTTGGAGCAATGACCTCTCTGTATCGAAGCAGTCAAATTAACTGGCACGCATAAAAATTTATTAATCGTTTCCTATATGTAAACATCTTATTCAATTATTGTAAGATGCACCTCTCTGTCAAGCCTATAAACAACTTAACTAGTTTATAATTATTCTTCTACTATTGTGATCGCACTTTGGAAGGGAAGATGGGAGGAATGCTGACTTTGCTCAAGCAAGCTCCTTATGTCTGATCACGGGACTATTTTCCAATATGATCCCATGCTTGGTTTGAGTTATAATTGGTACTAGAATCATTTTCAGGATTGAATATCTGGAGTTTGAGTTGCAGCAGGAGCTAGTTAGCTTAAAAAAAATAAAAGTCTAAAAGCTTGGCCTAGTTGAAAAACCAAATGGTACATCAACAAAATGAAAGCGCAATTGTGAATGGACCAAGTGTGAGCGTCTTCTTCTTGTTCGAATTCTTCTTCTTGTGTTTTGTTTTTCACTTTTTTAATATTACCGTGAACAACTTTAGAAAATATCAAGGCTCCCCAAGGTCAAAAGACTAGTGTGCTCCGAGGAGATTAGAGATGGTGGGTATCCATAAAAGAAGAGAGGATATTCACTTGACCCAATTATCAACTCTTTCATCTCATGATTACTCGCCCACATGGTTGCCTTTTCCTTTTCCTTTTTTGAGTTGAAATTCCGTTGCTCCTAACTAATCAAAAGCAAAGAGCAAAAGATCAAAAAAAAAAAAAACAGAGACAGAGACATTACAAACGAATTGAAAAGATTTTCTTCCCAATTTCAACATTCCTTTACCTTTAACCTTTAACCTTTTTCTCCTTCATGTTAGCTGTTTTTTTTTTTTTTGGTTTTTAACTTTAACTTGATCTAAATTGTGTCTAAAATCTCTTTTAATCATCTCTTGTTTCTCCTGTTATGTGGCTAAACTTATTCCTGTACTTTCTTTCTACGGTTAAATTCATTTAACCCTTTTATAATTTAGTCATTTTGCGTTTTATCTTTTCATAGTTTTAATTTAGGTAATAAACTTCCTTATAAATTTCGATTTTGGCAATTAATCCCCAACAACTTGTTAAATCTATTAATAGAAATTAGTTACAATTACCTTATTTTGTGGTTACATAAATTTCATTATATTTTTACGTAGAAATTGATCATAGATTCTCTTTCAGCTTTCTTTATATTAACATATACAGTACACTAAAAATAATAAAAATTGTGAATGATATAACGTAGAATGCAATTAAAGTACACAGCAAAATTTAATTTAAGTGATATATAAAATATTTTTATAATTTTGATAGACAAAAATATTAATAATTATAAAAAGATGTAATTTTGACCAATTTTTATTAATAAATTAAACAAAATCTTAATCAATGAAATAAATTATAAAAATTGAAAATCATTAAAAAACTTTAACCTCAATATAAATCATAAAAAAAAGAAAATACAAAACAACTAAAATACAAAAAAGTTAAATATATTTAATCCTCTTTTTACGTCCTCTGTATTTTAGTCCTTCCCCCACCACCCTAACCCCACCAAGCCTCAAGCCATTTTGCCCGCTGTGTTTATCTCGCGAGAGCTTGATATATCATTGAACACCTCGACTAAATCCATATACCAGTCGTCAAAAACTATCTGATGATGACAATCTAAGGTGTCTCTCTTTGTATATTGATGTGAGTTTGAATCTTTTCGTTGACATATATACTCTCTCTAATATGTGGATTTACGTTAAAAATACAATACAGTATTAAATTTTAAATTAATTAATATTATAATTTAATTGAGTGAAAGTATGTTAAAATCTAATAATATTTGAATTAATATATAAAAATATCACTAATTTTATTTAAAGTAATTAATGTAACATAAATTTTAAAAAGTAATAAATTTAGTATCAACTTTATTTAAAATAATAAATATAACACATTGTAAAATTTTTTGAACTGAATTTATCTATTTTGATAATGTGATACTAATTTATATGATTATCGTGTCATCGAAACAGATATATATATTTTTATAAATCTATTATCGAAATTGACAAATTTTATTTATATAAAATCATTTCTTATTAGATTTATTATTTTAAATAAAGTTGATATTACATTTGTTATTTTTTAAAATTAATATTAAATTTATTATTTTAAATAAAATTAATGATATTTTTATATATTAACCCTTAATACTTGAGTAGTGAGTCCGTTATTTTAAAAAAAAATATTGATGAGGTATGACTAAATATGTTAGTATTAACTCACAAATAATATAATTAGCATATATTCTAATACCTTTTTTAGTGGTCAAATAAGCCGTTGGAAAGGACATTATCCAGCTTAACCCTATGTTTAGATTTGTTGTTAGAAAAGAAAATGAAAGAAAATGGATTGAATTTATTGTTTAGTTGATTGAAAATTGTGAGAAAAAAATAATTAGAAAGTTGTGAAAAAGAAAATAAATAGTAATCTATAAGATAAAAAATAAAAAATAATTATTTAGATTGATAAAAAATAAATAAATAAAAATTGTGAGAAAATAATACATTAATAATAATATTTAATTTTTCTTTTGATTTTCTTTTCTCTTCAAAATCCATCAATCCAAACAAGGCATAACTGATTGTTCTCTTTTTCGATAACGGAAATGCTAGGGGGACGGGGGGGTGTTTAGGCCTTTAGGGAGGAGAGAGATAGAGAGAAAGAAAGAGAGAGGAGAGAGGAAGTGCGCGTTTCATTAAGTTTTTGTTTTTTTGAAAGAGTAGTACCTGTGCATAAACAATAAAATTAATGTATAAGAGACAGTAAGAATAGATAATATTTAAGTTTATACGTAATAAATTTAAAAATAATATATAAATATATGTATAATAATTAAAATTAATGTACAACACGCTCAAATTTAATGTATAACTGGGCTGAAAAAAAAATTATTTTATTATAAATATTAATCGTTAAATTATATAAATTACTCTATTAATAATTCTATTATAATTATTTATCGTTTGTAAATTTTTTGCGTTTTTTTTTTTTTTATTTTGAGTTTGCAAATAAAGCCAAGTGATGATTCCCTTCAATTTTAAAGCGCACATGACACGCAGGCCTTGTTGACCAGAGAGGTGATATTCCTGCCACCCAGCCACATCTAGTAGGAACACGTTCAAGATTGCAATTGAAAGCATCTAAAGACGATGATCAACAAGGCTCAATTGAAAGCATTCTTGATTCTGTTACATTCTTTCTTTCTTTTTTTGTTTTTTTTTTTTTTTTGTACATCGCAGATAAATACTACTCTATTCTTTGTTGCATTCAATTATATTATTAGTGCAGCATAGCCTGGCATTTTTTTGAACAAACTATCAATATATAATTGTCTTTAATACACCTATCGACCAGTAGTTACATCTTACCCGATGCTCCATCTCCTTCCCCTATCAATGTTTAGTCACCCATTTTCTTTGCCCATTTGAACTGGGACTTTTTATCTGCTTTTGAGATCAAACTCGGTAGTTGAAGAAAAAATGGAGTCCCCTTTATCACTCGCCGTAAATATAATATAACAATATTTAGAAATACAAATTAAGTTGTTAAATCTCTAAACTTTGTTAATTTACGTTGCATATTTTGATTAGGTTAGATTTGGATTATAAACTTATAGAATTCGGACAAGCTGAGTGGCATACTTTAATTTTTGTCGATTTGAATTTTATACCTTTTAGAGTTCGATTAATGGAAGTCAATCAATAACAGTTCTTAGTAATCATCTGTTAATACCGATGAATGACTTGGCAATTTGAATTGACATTAAAATATCACAAGGAGAATTAATACTAAAAAAAAAAAAATTTGTGGGTATACGTGAATTTTTAAATTGCGTCCATACGTATGTAATTTATGAATTACGAATATTTTTTATTTAACCATAACAATAAAAGGTGATATAAAAAAGTATTACCGTTTTTTCTGTCTCATATTTTTAATTATGATTGTAAAAAAAATTTATAATTATATAAATTAAATCGTGTGTAAATATAATTTAAAATTTTATATTTGTCCATATAATGGGACCTATAAAAAAATTACGTCTGAAGTCAAGCTCTCATGTCACTTTCCACGTCAATATCGACACACAAATTAAAACGATAATTATCGGTTGACCTAAATTAACTGAACATTAAAAATTCAACCAAAATTAAAATGGGCGACTCAAATTGATCAAATTCTTAAATTTTTAACTCAAATCGACAAAAATTAAAATATGCCATTCCAATTAGCAAAATTAAAAAAATAATTGAAAATAATTCAAATGTTTACGCTACTGAAAATAATCGAATTTTTATTTTTCTTTTCAATTATTAAAAGAATGATAGTGAAAGGAACTTATGGTCAACAAAATAACCGAAAATGAGAGCTAATGGCCATTTGGGATCAACTTTGCCGGTGGATATGTCACTATTGAGCACTGTTTTGCATGTAAAAGTGAAAAAATCAAAAGGGTTGGTGTAGTTACAGGTTTACAGCCGGATGACTTCCAACTACGACTGTCACATTCAACGGACAACACGTCAAAACAACAGTCAAAAAAATGAAAAATAATAAAGCTCTTCTGAGGAAGTCAAACACCAGAGGAGCATTACACAAGGAAATGAAATAAATTAAGAAAATATCATTATTATAATATATTTTATGAAAGAAAGTTATTATTTTTGCTCTCTATTTGGCTCCTTACACGCACAAAAAATCATTGTAAGCCCCACTTTAGCTTTACTACATGCGCGTAAGGAGCAAAAATAATGGTGTGTAATTATAATAATAAAATATAAAAAATATTGTTATTTTTTAATTTAAATTTTTATTATAATTATATAAAATATATTAATTATTATAATATAATTTTTTACATATATATATATATATATATATATAAGAAAACCTATTAATTAAACAACTAGATTAAGTAATAATGCAATAAACGATCGTGCCACACATAATATATTTAATAATATATATATATATTTTAAAATTTAATAAATTTTTTATTAAATTACGTAACACATCAATGCACACTGTATTGTTCAAGTTTTTCAGATAACTAAGTCCCTTTATGTTTTGCCAATGGCTAACCATGTGCTTTTCCTTCACATGCGACCCAAAAAATAATAGAAAATTCTCCCCTTCTACAATTCCATTTTTCCCTGTTGCTGATTTCAATCAGAGTTTTTTTTTTTTTGGATAAAAAAAAAAGCACATGGGATGTAACATTTTCTAGGGACTATAAGAAACTTGTAATATTAGAAGGATATAACATATTAAATGGATAAGCTCATTGGATTTTTTTTATTTGTAGAATCTATATGTCACATAAGATTATATTTCACTATGATGAAAGGAACTAAGCATACAAGTCGGAGATAACTGGACCAGGACATCTTGGTACTTCAAGGACTATTCTTCATTGGTTTTGTTCGTATTCTTCATTTCCTTCAGGAGAAAGTGCCATGCCAACCATCTCTTCTTCCAAATCCCATTTAAACTTAGTCGGATTGGAATCTGGCGGGATTGAGAAAAGCAGAGATTGTAGGCAATTTAACTTGTACATAAAAAGACCCCAGATAATTGTTTACCCGAACAAAGCTAGTCCATAATCCTGAAAGGAGGGAAAAAAAAAAATGGATAGGGGGAATGGTGGCGCTAGCGAGGAATGCTGAGAAAATCAGCAGATGCATTGTTTAGAGCTCTGCATTGACCTGCTCTTCTTGGACAGACGTTCTGGTGAGGATGAAACAGAAGATGCCGCTGACCATGAATCTTTGGAGCTATCTGAGCTAAACGACGCGTCCATTACGCCGTTTGGACTGCCCGGAATGGAACCAAACTTACGTTTGTTTGACTGCTGCCTGCAATGGTCTCTCGATGCCAATTCCCCTATGAGCTTACTGCAATCTTCTACCTTGTCCTGTTCAGACGCAATCAAAATCATCATGATTCAGTAAAAGTACAGATTTTCTGATTCAAATGTTGAATACGGCAAATGGATTGCAAAATAAGAGAGAAGAGGCCCACTAGGCCAAATGACTGTCAAAAAGCAGTGACCTTGTCAATTCTGAGAATACCCAATAGTTGGCTTTGGTATTCAGCTTTAAGGTAAGGCTCCATTCCATTAATAACGCACAACATCGTAGCGGTAGCCATTGTAGATGGGAGACAGTTCATAGACCTCGAATCTGAAGCCATTTTATGTAAGGAGGATAATAAAGTCAATATTTGAGGCCCAAAACCAAGAAACAATGAAAAAAGAGGAAAAACAAAAAAAAAAATCCAATCTTTGTCCAAGACAAATTCAATAAGTCTAATTTATGAATCAGTAAGTTACGAGGAAAAAATTTGTGAAGGCTTGCCTGAGATGACAGATAGGATAATGCGTTCACACCTTCTCAGAAATTCCCAACAGAGATAGTCCCTTAAACCAAGCCTCCTCGTAATGTAATCAAGAAAAGATATTGGGGTTACAGGATTCATTTTCCATTGAAGAGTAGATAGCACCAGAATCTCCATTCTTTGGATCGTTTTGGCCTCAAAGATGTATCTGCTATCCTGCACCTGTACAAATTCAAGCAAACCCACATTAAGGAACTAAGTGCTATATCCATTGATCTCCAGTATTTCATTCAATTAAGAAAATGGGACATCAAAATAAGGCTCTTTGTATGCGTAATTAACCGAAACACATATGTGTACCTGAAGGTCCAATAGAAGGGGAACATGGGTCTCCTCCATTTTGGCGGCAAGGGACAGACAAGCCACAGCAGCCAACTGGGTCATCCACGGGTTCTCTGTCTGTGCACGGAAGCTACATAGGAACCTGTCCAGATAGTTGACGGCCAAAACTGCAGTTAATGCGGTGAAAGAATAGTGGGAATTGACCTTGAGCATCCAATCCACGGCCTCACGGCGAGCCCCACCAGCAAGAAACGGATTGTTTTCTAAGTTATTGTACAAAAGATTTTGTTCCTCTTTGGCAAAAAGACCAGAAAGTTCCTCATCGTCCCAACACAAGCCGTGCTCAAGCAAGATTGGAACAGAGTTCCCATTGTCATTGTTATTAACGTAACTGCAATACCCTTCTTCTGCTTCTGCTCTAAAATAATCTTCTGTACAGTAGAGAGCATCATTGGGAAAGTTGGAATTTTGTTGACAAAGCGATTGTGGTAAGAACGCATCTAATTTATGATAATGACGATGATTTTCCATCTTCTTCCAAGAAGAAGAGGTTCAGATATTGGTTCATTTGGGACAAGAAAAGAATGTGAATTGACAGGAAGCACCTAAAGGCCTAGCTTTGGCCATCTCTCTCTCTCTTTCTCTCTCTTCCCAAAGTATCTCAACGAAAGAAAGAAGAGCGGGTGAAGAGGAGAACGGGGAAGTGAGCAGTGGCAAGGGACTGTCCTTTATAATTCTTGTGCGTTTCCAGCTGGTGGGCCTTTTTTATTTTCAAGTTTTATTATCATTATTATTTTTTAGAGCAGCAACTTTTTAGTATTTATTAAAGGTAAGTTTTGTTTTTTTTTTTTTGGTTGGAAGAAAAAATGGGGAGGCCTGTGTCTGTCGTCCTACTAGAGGTGTATCATGGACCGTGCTTGCAGTGCAATCACTCGAAACAGGACGCTCCGTACAATTCAGGGCGTTTTCCATTGAATTTCGATAGGATTTACAGAACGGAACGAGTAGTTATATATTTTAAAATATTTTATGATATTATATTTTTAGTATATATTATTATATGTTGTAAGAAGAGTAGATTGTTAAGGGTTGATGTGGCACGTAGGATTATATACTACATTTTCTTTTTTTGTGAAATTTCCATCAAAACATTCGTAATTTTGCAGCCTGAGAACATCCTTTTGTAACAAATATGGCAGCATTTTGCAACAAAATAGCAAAAGAATGTTATTTAGGTATGTTGTAATTTGTGTTTATATCTCTTGTAAATTGTACTGTTTTTAATGCACATCAGGTATTTTCGAACGATAAACTCAAATTTTTTTTGAAAAAATGATTTTTTTATATGGTTTAGCCACTGCCACGTAATTTGACTCTGCTATGGCCAATCTTTCTCTGTAAAATCGTTCTGAATGTTTTCTTAATTTTCGTATCTTCTCTTTATAAAGTTCTGGGCAAATTTGGAAATTTTCAAACGGGGTGGTGGGAGAATATTGGATGAGACCTTTTTTTTTTTGGCGTGACAATAGTGGAGAACATCGTCTCTTATTGGGTTTTTCTGTACTTTTTGCGTGTCAAAATTTTCTACCTTTTCGGTTCATTTGTAATAGTTGCGAATGTGACTTGGCGCGGGCGGGATTAGCTGGCATACACAATAACCCGACGCTTCAAAATAAATTCTGATGCATTGTGCTGATAGATAGAAAGCAAACGAATTTTAGCTTTTTAGAAAAAATAAAGCACTTTAAATTTCTTCAATTAAATAGCATTTTTTTAACACACACCCAAAAAAAAAAAAAGGAGAAGTGTAAGGAAATTAAAATTTGGGTTAAGTGCGTAGATATATATTAGATTACTGCCAAACTCCCAAGTTTTTTGGTAATTAAATAGCATTTAAATAATTTATTTAAATTAACATGTATATTCCCAAGCTTATAACAGATCCAATTAGAGGAGGTACGTTGTGATTCCATTTAATTTTACAGGAAATTGATACATGCATGCTTAGTCATTTATCAGATAAAAAGCATGTTTGCTTAACTTGTTCAATATTACTGTTGTTGATTGTTACTACTGATTACTGATTACTAATTATTGTTGCCTGTTACTGATTATTAAAAAAATTAATGAAGTATTTGGTTAATTTTGTATTTGCTGTTAATGTTAAATAACTAAATGATTAATTTAGAAATTTAATTTATATTAATATATTATATTAAAAAAATTATCTTTATATTCTATAATTATTATTTTTAGAATAAATATTTTATAAATAATATTTAGAATTTTTTCACTTAATTTTTATTTTTTTCAAAAAAATATTAATGTTTACTAGATAATAAAAAATATAAGTTTGAAATATTTTTTTAAATATCAATATTAATGAAAATTTGAAACAAAAAAATATTTACGAATTATTAAAAAATAAAAGTGTTACGTTTATATAAATATTGATGAAATTTAATAACTACTAACAAATTATATTCAAGCGGTAAGTAAAAAAATTATGAATTTATATAAATATTATTTGAGGGTATTTTAAACTATATGAATTATTATTAATAGAAAAATAGAAAAATAACTTAAAAAGTAGTAAAAAGTAACTTTAACATACTTTTCAATCAGTTGTTTTTAGGATGTCATATAAGAAAATAAGTAAAATCAAACAGTAGTTCAAAAAAATTAACTAAATACTCATCTCTCTACTTTTTAAAAATAAAATGTAAATGGATCATTTTAAAAATTAACCAAAACACTCCCAAAACCTCGATTTAAAATGAAGTGCGTCCTAACTTTTTAACTAAAGTGTTTTGTTTTTTTTAGTAGTTGGGAAACTATGTAAATAAATGCCAATATTTGTAAAACGGAGTGTCGCTCAACGCCTAAAACCAACCTAAAATATATCGGTGCATGTCTGCTAAAGTCGATGCCCAAATGAGCCTCCAGTGTGGAGGGTTGCAAACAAACCGAACCGAATTTGTTCAGGTTTGAGTGTTGGTTCATTTATTAAATGAGTCTAAAAATGAGGTTTGGTATCAGTATCATTTACAAACAAGCCGAGTCTTCTATGATCGAACCGAACTTTCGAACTTTTAACAAGTTATATTATTTAATTTTATAATACCAATAAAATAACTAAAATTAAAAAATTTTATTATTATATATAAAATAAAAGGATAAAAACAATTTATTTAAATAAAATAAATAATTAAAAATAAATGTTTAATTTTAATGTATAAATATAAATATATGTAATATATAATTTTGAAAATGAGTTTGATGCAATTATTTTTATAACATAATAAATGTTTTTTTTAATTATTATGTAGACAAATTCTTAAACGAATTGTTTATTAGTTTAACTAAATTTATTTTTACTTAAATTCGATTTATTTATTAAATGAATTTTGAATTTAAACTGATGTATCACTTGTTTAATTGAACAAATGAGTTTTACTCAAATTTTTACCAAATTAAGTCACTAAACTTTTAGCAAAAGTATCGACTTACTACAGTACTAATCACGTATAAGTCTTATTCAAATAACTATATATGTAAAAGATATAACCCTAAATTGGTAATTACTTATATTAAAAGTTAAATGATGCAATTAAGTGTTATTAATATATTAAATAAATTTATAATAATACATATTAAACAAATTATTAATGATATATTTGTCGAACTCTAAACGAGTTTTGAATGAGTTATTTATGAGTTTGAATCGAGCCGAACTTACCTCTATTCAGGTTCAACTCGTTTATTAAATGAGTTTTACTTTTGAACTCGTGTATTGCTCGTTTAGTAAAATGAATGAGTCCGAGTCGAGTTCTTACCGAGTCGAGCCACTGAATTTTTAACAAACGTATCGACTCCTTTGCAATCTTACTTGTGTGATTCTTTTATAAGGGTTTATGCTTGCACATGTCCACCCCCAATTGGTCAGAAAGTGTAGCATTTGGCAATTTAGTTTTTTTTTTTTATCTATTAAGACATTAGTTGAGATATAAGTTATATTACGAGATAATTTTCTCATTCTCACAAAATTTATACTCTTTTCTTAGAATTAAAAATAAATACCTCTAAAATAAAAATAAAAAATCTTAATTATTAGGATATTTATAAAAAAACAATTTAAATTTTTTTAAATGTAATTATATAGTCTTATTTTTATTTAAAAAAAAAAAAAGAAAAGGCCTTGCACGCTTCTGTAATTCCTTACTTTTTCCGATACGGGCAAAAAAGATTGAATGACGTAAGCGGTAAATTCGTAACCATCATCGATCTTTCATTCACTGGTGTTTTGTTCTGATCCCTTTTTCGTGGTCTGGAAATCAAATTGGTATGGTGCATGTCCACTTGAAGAAATTAAAGCGAAAAAACTACACTTCCCAACGCAGTTAGGACAACTCAATATGAAAATATACATCGACCTCTTTTCGTACGTACAAAAGATAAATGCAGTGCATCTCTGCTCCATATGACAGTGTTTCAGCAAAGCGAGCCGCTGAAAAAGGTCTGCGCCCTTGCGCTTGTCTCCAGTTTTTAATCGCTATTCTTCCCTTTGTGCCATTTTTTGTATGTTTGTTTATTGAAAATCTCGTACCGGCGTTGGTAACTTAATTGGCATTGCCCAACCTCGGGGACGCGTCGTAAGTCTTTCTTCTGTTTTTTTTTTTTTTTTTTCTCTTCTCCTCTGATGGGTTGCTTTCTTTTATTTGCTTTTCTTTTCTTTCCTCTCCTTTGTAGGCTCGATCTCCAATAAATAAAGCAAGAAAAATGGAGAGCACTGTGAAAATATGTGAAAAAATAAATTGTTTGAGATGGGTGTCAATGGAAGGATGGAAGGGATTTGCAGGTCTTTTTTTAAGTATAAGTTACACAACTTTTACCACTCAAATTAAACTCAATCCTCTATTCTCCAATATATATATATATATATATATATATATATATATATAATAAATTAAACTCAATCCTCTATTGCGAGCTTTACATGCAACATACATATCTCGGTGGCAGTGGTCGTTTCCAGATCATTTAAAGCGGTAAGACCTTTTTTTTTCGGCAAACATTCAAAGGAAAAAGGTAGGGATCCCGGCATTTTTGTCCCATTTTTTGCTCGAGGATGCATTGAATTGTAGTAAATTGTCAATTTTTTATAATCATATTAATAAACTATGAAACAAAAACAGTACATTTTTTTAATTTAAAAAATATTAATGTGATTATAAAAAAAAATAAAGATTTGTTGTAATTTACATATTATTTGAACAAAAAAAAAAAAAAAAGATAAGATCTTCTAAATTTGTTCCTATGCCCAAATTCAAATCGCACTTTTTTGGGGGTGTTTTTGACCTCTTGCTTATTCATGATTTTAGTCGTACGATCAAAATGTGCAAGTTTTTTTTTTTTTAGCAAAGATTAAAATGTGAAGTCACTAAACAAATTCCAGCTGTTTTGGTCACTATGGGAAAGTTGGGGATGCATTTCAATCGCAAGAAAACGAAACAACAGAACGCAAAACTGACTTTATTGGAAATTTTCACCCATCCCTATTGGCTATTGCACACAACCAGGGACCTACTTCTATACCATATACTGTAGTTGAAGAGACCAACCAAAAGGATTACATTGTCCAGTCAAGTCTGAAACGAGCGAGATTCCATCATCCCTGCCGAGGGAGGGTCAAGATATTATTTAAGGCCCACGTTTATATAATTACTAATTTTGATGTTTTTTTGTCAGTAAAAATTTAGAAATAAGAAGAGCATCACTGTCTTAAAATCAAAAAATGTTTGCAGACTATCATAAGTTTACTGTTGAACTTTGCGCTCAGCTCAGAGAATTGCATATATATTTACAGGGACAAGCCGTCATTGATAATGGACTTTTCAGTGAGGGCACACGTGGATTTGTTGGCCAGCTACATGGAAGACTCCCTAGATGTGAGCCTTCACTCAAATAATTGGAGTGTGGGAGGCTAGCGATCATGCTTGTCTTCCCCTAATACTAGTAGGGGATCAGCATTCTTTTCTTTTATTTTATTTTTTTAACCACAGCAAATATAGATCTTATTTTACAAAGCCCAACAATACACAATCAAGCCCAAAACCACCCCTACATACACACTGAGGCCCAAAAGAACCCAACCAATCCCAAAGCCCGCAAAAATGAAAAATCATAAAGGACTGCCTATGCCTGAGAAAAACCCGAGCCCAAAACTCAGGTGGAAAAAGCCCACAGGCCAAACCTACGGCAAACCAACCCTGAAATCACTCCCCACGGCCCCATCAGTCAACGGACATGAAGGGGCCAGCATCGGAGCAACGTCGATGAAGAGAGCACACCGTCACACGAGCAGCCCATCAAGTGGGAATTAATGCAATGACCATATAGCTCTTTGCTGGACTCAATTACCCATTGGAAATAGGGCGTAAACTACTCAATACATTTGTTAAAAACTCAAGTAATTTAAATAAATAAAAGTCTGCCAGAATGTCGTTTAATAAAAAAATAAAGCATCAACAATGACAAACTTAACAGAGCTAGTTTACAGCCCTCGCTGTAAACTAGGATTGAGGCAAACCAATCAGTTATTGTAACTGAAAATATAGCGGGGATCCCTCAAGACAACTAGAAGAGTGGCTATTAACTTTAGAAAATAATTAGTGAGATTCTTCAAATGATATCAAAATAATATAAATTATTGAATAATTAAAATAAATAAATAAATAAATTGTTAGATGTTGTAAACTAAACCGAATGATCGCTCTTATGCCAGATATTTGGTCGCGTCAGCACCGAAGGGGCGAGAAGGAAAGAGATTAGGCTATAAGAAGCATGTGTACCCTGTCGTTAGTGCCATGCGAACACTTCAATTGCTGTCCCTGATGATTGTGTTTCCTGTACCACGCGGGTGGTTTTTGACTACCAGAAACCAAAGAAAACAGTGGGATCCATGATTTCAATATTAGACAAAATTTTCTCTGGCGCCGGAGCTTCCAACTTTTGCTGTTCTTTCTTTTCTTTTCTTTTCTTTTCTCTCTTTGTTTTTTGGGAAGACAGATCACCTCGTGGTTCTTGCCATGTCATTAACTAATAATACAACGAGGGTCCCAACTAAAAGCTTTATTACTATGAGTGGAAACAAGCCCTTCATAAATTGGGCTCCAGAAAATTTAGTAATCTAAAAAATTACAAACAAACAGCATCTCGGTCCGGGGATTTGGTAATGAGCTCATTCCTGCCAGATGGTGCAAATTTTCCGTAGCCAACAAAGGAAAAGGCACAAGTCAACAAAAGTGGAGTCCTTTCAATCATTTTCTATGTCCCCAAGAGTTAACAAACTTAGGTCACCAAAATTATACATTAATTATATTCAGGTCACCAAGAGTTGCCAGATTATCTACTGCATTGACAATGGGATTTGGGTTATCCGATACATTAATTATATTCAGGTCACCCAAATCTGTAGACCATTTCTATGCTCGTAAGGAAAGATGTAAAATATTCAAGGTCACAATCGTCTTAACAAAAGCCAAAATTAAGACTTGGAACCAACACAATTAGTAGGATTGAGACATATTATTTACTGCCACGTTTAAAGTGTTCTCTAATGAAACGTTCCGCATGGGCCGGGTACTTATCTCGAATGTAAGCTCGCAGACATTTCTGATAAGAGAAGTCTATCCATCCGCCATCAGTTCTTACAACAAACAGACACCTTGACTGTCTAAATTGGGGGTGACGATCAACCTTCATTAAGAGAAGCAAAAAGTTTATTAGTTATCCCATAGACCAAGACAATATGGATCAGACAATCATAGAACTTGTACCGATGAAAGATGCATAGAATTGGACGGACAGGTTAACAGCTTTAGAATTGGGCTGGTCCACCTATTAGTCCTGTTGAGACCAGTGTTCCATCTTCTACAATGTTGAGAATGTGACAACAGAATAGACAGAGTTTATGGACCTCATACAACAAAAGCAAGCATACCCAGGCTACGATTCGAGCTATAACAACTACAAGAACAAAGAAAATCCCAGAAAACATGTTGGAAGAACCACGAGACTCTAAAGACTGTAAAGAATGAACATATGTTCCTTTAGATAATTGGAATTGCAGAATTTCCAATAGACAGGCCAAACATTTTGTAGTAGACTCAATTGGGTGCAACACACATTGCCTGTGATGCAATTGACTGTTGGCCCAAAAGCAGATGAAAAATAAATGTTGATTCCTATATAACCACAAATGAAGAAGCTCGATAATGTGAGACCTAAGCACAGCAACTGGAGTCAAATGTGAAAAACTTGAAGCGAAAAGAGTCACTAAATAAACATCTTACCATTATAGAATCAAGTCCACATCCAATTTTATCTTCAGAGTTTGGATGATAAGCAAGAAGCTTCTCTACAATAACTTCCTCATCTTTGACTGTTAGACATTCCCCATCCATATACCTAAAAGCAAGAGAATCAGCAAAATTAAATAAACTTTCACAGGCCCAGCGAGTTGGCATGAATCTTACGGAAATTCTGATACATCTTAACATACACAGATTCTTGCATCGGTTCAACCCTTATAAGCCTGTGGTAACTAATTAGATATTAGTCAGCATTAAAATACATGCACAACAATGAGATCTTGCTATGAGTACAGCCAATGAATTGATCCACTCCTTCTAATAAAACAAGAATCGACACCACTTCACCACAAAAACCATGCACAGGTAACTTGCACTAAAATATACTGCTGCCATTTCATTTCACAACAATGATTTTAGCACAAAAGGCATTAATTAGCTTCACTTGGGGCTATTATGCTTGTCAATTTTTGATTTATTTTTCTAGAATTTTGACAGTTTACTATCAAGTTCCCACAACATCTACCTTGTTTGGATAAACAAACATTCGCAGCCACTAACATATCAGCCTTTAAGAACCAATACCAGCGGACATCATTTCCATTTCCTATATTTCGACATGAACAACAAAAGTAACCAAAGGATCGTTGAGTATAGCAACATGACAGGATTCATGCCAAATACTTCTAAGCCCTGCCAAATACTTGCCATGCTGTGTACACAAGAAAAAGTTATAATTATAACTAAAATGGTAAGATGATTGGAATGCCAAGAAAGGAAAAGAATCCTACTTAGGATTGGCATAAGGCCATAAGAGACAAAAATTTGGTGCTCTAATTTCCAAAGCAGTTTTCAGACATATATCCAAAAAAGAAGCTCAATATTGGATCTAATACAGAGTATTATGAATGCAAATTTTACTTTCAAACTGAAGTGTCTTTAGCTAGCAGAGGGTAGTAGATGAATTACATTGTCATAGAGGTCACCAATGACAGCTGTTAATAACAGCTATGTTAGAGTTAAATGTGTGATCTGTCTCTGCCATTACTTATAAGTTTAAGCTTTTGAGTCACAAAGTTTCTTAACATGATATAAGGGCATTTATAACCAAGTACTAAAGCTGATCCCATTCTTCAAATTCAAATTTGTAAATCTTTGAAGCAAGCTAACTAGGTAATAATTCAACATATTATATATTCTTGGGCCTCACGCACAAACTAGGCAATGCCCTACAAGTTCAAAGGCATATCTGCCATATCAATCCATTCCGGAAAGCATCATAAAACGTCTAAAAATTTAAGAATTGAAATTGAGTAGCATAGGGAGATTAAGAAAATAGCAATTGTTACCAACTGAACGAGGAACAAGAGACAAATAAAATGGATTGAAGGTGAAATCGGTGGCTGTTGAATCTGCAGTCTTAAGCACTAGAAAATTACGACACGGTCACAAGATTCGCACTTCCCCTAGTCACAACTGACAACCCAACCTGACCAACCCACTCCCAAAAATGTTATAGCACCGATATAGTCCATAGAAACAGCACCCCAAAACACAACCAACACACTAAAAATTCAAGCAAAGTTACGAAATTTATAAGCTTCGCTGGACCACCACTGAAACAAAACACAGAAAGTTCTCAACAGTATTAAATGTATCAATTTTTAGCTAGTCCAACCGCAACTGATTAAGAACCAACATCGTTTGTCAGAGACCAAACGGAAGCATGCAACAACTAAAAGGCAAAACAAAACGAGCACAATTGCACCAATAAACCCACTCAACTAAGCGCTAGCGAGCATTCAAATTTCCCAGTTCGATTTGATAAGCTATTTTAGCAGAGGGGAGTGGACAAAAGGGACCTGTCGGAGTGGAGAATTTCTTTACAGAGCGCAACGATAGGCTCGATATCTTTCAAAATCTCCTCTTCTTTGTCTTTCCACTTCCGGTACTCGGATTCGTCCCAAGCCGTTGGCTTGGGTGGGTCCCCCGACTTCAACGCGGCTGCCGTCTTCTCCGAGGAGGACGCGTCCTCGTCCAGCCGGTTAGATTCCGCCGCTGCGCACCACGGCCGGCGAAGCCGCAGCAGGGCTCCAACGGCGGGGCGTTGGTGCTGAAGGTGAAGACCATGGCCAAGGCGAAGGGGAAGGCGAAGGCGGAGGAGGGGACTGGCGCCCCTGCTAAGCATAGCCGCTGCGGCCATTTTTGTTTTCGGTTTTTTTTTTTTTTTTTAAATTTTCTCCGGATTGAGTGGAGTGGATCAAAATGGAATTTATTTATTTTTTTTCTTTTTTACTTCAAATGAAATTTAATTGAGATGACAGGACCGGAAATATATATAAGAATTATATAATTAATTTAATAATATTTAAATATTTATTTATTTTTTTATTATTTAATATGTTCTTTACTATAATATAAATTACTGTATTTTTATTTTTGCTTAACTAAGTATGTGTTCCTATTAAGCATTTTTCGATCAAGATATTGCCGTCGGAGTCTCCTGCGTCGCAGCGTTGATAAGTGAAAGTCTGAAACGTGGCAGCATACTTATTTGCCACGTGCACCAATTCGTCGGCGGAAGGAAACGGGGGATATTTGAAGGAAAGTAAAACAATTTTTCGTTAGTATTTGGTAACAATGCAACACAAACAATGTAGATACCATCATAATTTGTTGAAATATTTGTTAAATTCAACAAATATTTATATAAAGGTCGTTAGACAAATAGGGGATTCTTTCATACTTTTTATTATATTGTTATATAATTAAATTCAAATTTTTTATTAAAATATTATTATCTAATAATTCTTGACCTTATAGTAGGCAAAAATAAAGTAAAGTAAAATAAAATTATTTTTTGATACTTAATTTTATTTATTTATAAGATTAAATGAGATATAATTAACTTGAGTTTTTTTTTCTCATTATTGTTACTATCTACCTTACATTTTTTTTTTTGTTTTAATCTTTTTAGAGTTAATAACAACAGTGGAGGGATAGAGGATGATTAGAAATATTTAAAGTTCAAATCTCATATATCTTTTTTTTTTAATTTATTAAAAAACTCGTTCGATCATAAGTTATATAATGAGATATTTCTTTATGGTTTTATAAACTCTATACTATTTTTTCAAAATTAGAAAAAAAAAACTCTAAAATGAAAATTTTAAGTGGACGTTCCTAAAAGACAAGGAAAAAAAAATGAGGGGTTGTGTTAGTCCCTTGAACATTTAGCATGCTGAAGTTGGTGGTACCTTACGTCAATTCCTAGCATGAGACTTTGGAGTGATTGAGGCACTCATTGAGGTAGGATGAAAGTCGAGAGGTTTCAGTATAGGTACGGGCTTACATGTGAGTCATAAGGTGGACCAAGGCATAGGCTGGACAAAGGATGTTGGGCTGTATGTTCATGCGCTCTATCAGATGGGTCATGGGTTTAGGCTAAGAGGTTCAAACACAAAGATTAAGTCCTGTCCAAGTCTACATGACACTGCGTGATACCAAATTTCTTACAACATGTAGAATATAGAGACGTGTGGATGTGGTTTTATCATGTTGGCCAAGTATCGTAATAATCCTCATCAGATCGTACATGGTTGAGGATCATGAGTAGATAAAACTTATCGAGATCAAGTGATAAATGATTGTGGGAGATAAGGCTTATAAGGTTTGAATCATGGATGAGATCGCGAGAAGATAAGGATTATCAGTTATGATAAAGATCATGGAGAGATGATGTTTATCTCCAAACCCTAAATAATTGAAGGTATCAACTATATATAGACCCTACGAGTTTGTCATTTTTACTCAGTGAGAGAGAAATCACTCAAAGAGAAAGTGAAACACTATCGAGAGTTTAATGACTATTGTTCTTTTGTATACTTTGTGATAAAATAATAAAGTTTGGGAAAGGTTCCTATATGCTCTTGTGTCTCTTATTAAATGTCTGAGTTGTCTGCTTGTTTACAAAGTTCTAGTGTGCATTCCTTGTGTGTGCGAGCTGGCTGAAACTAAGTACGACTTAGTACCATCACAAAATGAACATTTGAATGAGAAATTTAGCCTTGTGACAGCTAGTATTATAGCATACAAGTTTAACCAATGGCAGGTGGTTCAAGTCTTGATGTAGTTCGTGAGCGCGTAGCCAAACTTTTTAAAGTACTCGGTGATCTTTCGAAGAATTCAAATTTCATTGTGTTCTAAACGTTGGCTCTCCATAAACAATATATAATCGATCTGCAGTGGCAATATGAGGTTGTGGGTTCTATAAATACAATTTTTCAGCTTAATGAGATGACAGTAGAAATAACCATCCTTAAAAAAGCTGTAAGCCCTCAACCAGGTAAAGGTGCTATAGATGACTTGACCAAGATAAAGGTATCAAAGCCTAAAGCCTTCGAGAGAGCTAGGGATGCCAAAAAAATTGATAAATTTTTGTGGGACACGGAGCTGTATTTCAAAGGATAGTGGAGTCACTGAGACTGAAAGTCACCAAAACTGAGAGTCTGACGAAGGCAATCAACTTGACAGTGTAGGAGGTGCTTGGCTCGACATTAGATATGAAGGTAACTATTGGTACTTAGTCTGGTAAACTTAACTTTACTATGGTGCTTTTAGATGATTTTGATATAATACTGAGAGTTAATTTTTTTGTGAGTACAAAAGTTGTTCTATTGTCTCACTTGGGTGGTCTCATGATTATGCAGAAGGATTATTCTTGCTTTATGTCTAAAACGTTCACTCCTTCTTCTAGTATTGGTGGAAAGTCTGGTAGTATGTTGTCTACTATGCAGGTGGAGTATGGTTTGAAGAAATGAGAAGTTACTTACCTTACAGCTTTAATGGAGATCAAAGAATATATTATTGCGGAGGTGTCTAAGAGAATTGTGGATCTGTTGAGTTAGTTCACTGATGTGATGCCTCCTAAACTCCCCAAGTATCTTCCTCCAAGACGTGTCACTAACCACAAGATCGATTTGGTGCTTAGTTTTAAACCCCAAGCACAAGCCTCCTATAGTATGAGTCCGTTAAAATTGACAGAATTGAGAAAACAGTTGATGGAGTTACTAGATGCAAGCCTAATTTAGCCATTCAAAGCCCCATATGGTGCCCTGGTGTTGTTTCAGAAGAAACACAATAGCTCCTTACTGATGTGTGTGGATTATAGGGTACTGAATAAAGTAACAGTGAAGAACAAGTATCTTATCCTATTAATAGTAGGCTTGTTCGATAGGCTGGCCAATGCCTCGTATTTTACCAAGATAGATCTGATATCTAGATATCGGTATGTTAGAATTACAGAAGAATATGAAGAGAAAACCACATGTATCACTCTCTATGACTCTTATGAATTCTTGGTGATGCTATTTTGTTTGACTAATTCCCCTGCTACTTATTGCTTTTTAATGAATGATGTATTTTATGACGTTATTGATTGTTTTGTGGTCGTATATCTTAATGATATTGTTGTATATAATGAGTCCTTGGAGGATTATTTGTCTCACATCAGGTTAGTGTTGTCTAGGTTAAAAAGCACCAATTATATGTAAAGAAAAAAAATGTGAGTTTGTCCGACATGAGATTATGTTCCTTGGGTATAAGGTGAGTCAAAGGTAAGTAAAAATGGATAAGAGAAAACTCCAAACAATAGTAGAATGGTCAGCCCCTATAAAAGTGTCGGAGTTGAGATCATTTCTTGACTTATCTAACTACTACAAGAAGTTTTTGTAAGATACTCCAAAAAAGTAGCTCATTGACAGACTTACTCAAAAAAGACAGACTATAGAGGTGGACCACAGAGTGCCAAGAAGTTTTTGACAAGTCGAATGCAACAATGTCCATAAAACTGATCTTGAGGCTGCCAAGCTTTGAGTTATCTTTTAGTGTGGTAATTGAAGTCTCAGACAAAGATATTGGAGGTGTGTTGGTGCAAGAAGGCTACCCTATTTTCGGCTTAGCAATGGTACTCAGCTCACAAAAAAGATATGCTCGCAGTGGTGAATTGCCTTCGCATATAGAGGGTGTAATTGCTGAGTACTAGGTTCATGGTTTGGACTGACAATATAGCTAACACATTCTTTCATATTCAAAAGAAGCTTTCTAAACGGTAGGCTCGGTGTCAAGAGTGCTTGATTGAGTATGATTTCACATGGGAACACAAGTCATGAAGGCACAATCAAGTTATAGATGCCCTAAATTATCGACAAGTGTAAAAGACAGTTGTTGCCCTCACTCAAGTACACAGTGACTTGCTGAACAAATCAAAGCACAGGCTGAACATGATGCCACATATCAGTAAGTGATATAGCAAGTTAATAAGGGTGTGGTATGACGATATTGACTCGATGATAGTTTATTGCATGTCAAAGGTAATCGTGTGTATGTTCTTAGTGGTGCAGGCCTTAGAAGGAGATATTGCATGAGTATTATGATTTACAGTGGGCTGGTCATCCTGGTGTCGAGGGGATGATGACCTTATTGTTCTGCAATTACTATAACTCGAAGATGGAAGATGACGTCGAGGCATACGTCAAAACGTGTATCACTTACCAACAGGACAAGACAGATTAGTAAAAGGAGGCAAGTTTGTTGTAGCCTCTACCCATTCTTACGAAGTCATGGGTGTCGGTTTTAATGGATTTCATTGGCGGGTTCCTGAAGGTTGATGGCATAGGATCTATCATGGTAGTGGTAGATCGATGCTTCAAGTATGCAGTGTCCATTCCTGCCCCCTTTCATGTCAAACAAAAACAGGTGAGGAACTTTTCAACAAGCAAGTAGTAAAATACTTTGGTTTGCTAGAAGATATTGTGAGCGATAAATATCCTTGTTTCACTGGCAGGTTCTAGACCTCATTATTCAATATGTTGAGTTCAGAATTGAAGTTGTCTACTGCCAACCATCCTCAAACTGATGGGCAGAAGAAGTGGATCAATGGCTTACTAGAAGAGTATCTTCAGCATTATGTGACTATAAGTCAGAGGAATCAGCTTGAGTTATTGGATTCAAACCAATTCTATTATAATTCTCTTCCACAGTTATGAGTTCCTTTGAGTTAGTTATGAGACAGTAGGCCCTTATTCCTAACGATGTGGTCAAGACTAGTTTAAGAGAGAAATGTCCAACAACGCACTGATTTGCACGTTCCAAGTAAGAGCGGCTTGAAGAGGCTCAGGATAGTTTGAATAAGGCAGTCAAATGGATAAGAAAGTATGCTGATAAAAAGAGGAGGGACATGCAATTCCAAGTTGGGAATAAAGTGTTGCTGAAACTTACTCTCTAAATTTGAAAGAAGATTAATAGTAAGTCAGTGCATCGTGAGTTAGTTCCAAAATATGATAGTTCCTTTACAGTGATGAAGAAGATTGACAATGTTGTATACAAATTACAGCTCCCAAAAAAGTTAAAGATGCATCCAATCTTCCATGTGAGCTTCTTAAAGCTCTTCCACTAGGAAGCAAACGATGAGCCTCTAAGGGAACAAGCATGACATGCTCCCCTTACAATTAGAACTGAGTTTCAGCATGAAGTGGAAATAATTCTAGACCATAGAACGCATGGGCAAAGTAAGAAGAACAGGTAGGTTGAATACTTGATCAAGTGAAAGAATGCCCCGGATGGTGAAGTGAGCTGGGAAAGAGATATTACTCTCTAACAATTTGAGAAGCATGTTGAAGACTACAAATCTACTCTATCAACAAGGACGTTAGCTTCAACAGGTGATGGTAGTTTGTTAGTCCCTTAAACAATTAGCATGTTGGAGTTAGTGATACCTTACGTCAATTCCTAGCTCCTTGAGGGAGGGTGAAAGTTGAGAGGTTTTAGTGTAGGCCTCGTCTACATATGGGTCCTAGGGTGGACCAAGGTATAGATTGGATAGGAGATGTTGGGCCGCATGTTCATGGGTAAATCAGATGGGTTATGAGCTTGGACCAAGAGAACTGAACACAAACTGGGTCTTGGCCAAGTCTGTATGGCACTGCGTGGCACAAAGTTTCATACGACATGTGGAACGTGCGGACATGTAGGTGTGGCTCTATCCTATTGGGCAAATATCGAGATAATGTTTACCAGATCATGTATGACTAAGGATCGTGGATAAATAAAATTTATCGAGATCAAGTGATAGATGATCGTGGGAGATAAAGTTTATCAGGATCTAGTCGTGGATAAAATTATGAGAAGATGAGGATTATCAATTATGATGAAAATTATAGGGAGATAACGTTTATCTCCAAACTCTGTATAGTTGGAAGTGTCAAGCTAAAGAAAAAAAAAATCACGTGAGAAAAAAAATTAAGACTAAAATGTTAAATTGGTGCCTAACATTTGTATTAAGTATATTTAATGACGTTGGTTTTCTCAAAAGAAATAAAAAAAGACATTGTTCTCACAGGAGTTTTAATTTAAAAATGAGTCACGCTAACTAAGTATTGAATGGAATAAAAATAAAAGATTTAAATATATTTAAATAAATTTGTTTAGTCTTGCTTAAGAAACCAAATTTATTTAGTCTAAAATTATCTTATGTTATATTTATAAAAAAAATTGAATAAGTATTACCACCGTCTCCCTTTTAACTCTTTGTTTTGGGAAGACAATAATGATTTAAATAAAAAAGGTTTTTTCTTTTTTCCTGCATCGTGAGTTGAATTCAAAGAAAATAATCATGTATTTTGATATAGATTTTTGGTTTTTTGTCTAAAGAAATAATTGTCTAAACTTCGACTCATGGGCTTTTGTTCGTTAACCAACAGGGTAGGAAAATTTTATTTTTTGACATTAAAAGATTATTTAAATTATAAAATATACAATTCATAGTTCTTTTCTCTGTTTTTATAAGTTTCATATTATTATTTTTTTCAAAATTAAAATCTAAGATCTTTTAGTTAGAATTTAAAAATCTAAACTTTATGTTTCTTTTCATCAACACTGATTTTCAAAAATAAAGGCTCTGGGGGCTGGCATGAAATCATATTATTATTTTGCCGATTAAGCGTGACACAACTAATAGACAACAAATTATCTGCTCCCCATGCAAACGCAGTTACTTGGACTTATTTCTTATTATTGTAGTCACTATTTCATATAAAAGTTTTTAGGTTATTTCTTTAAATTCTTATCTTTATTTCAGAACATTCTGGTAATGAAACATATTGTCAAGTGATAACTTTGTCACAAATTAAAATATGATTTCTTTTTTTTTTATGACAAGAACATTAATAAAAGAGGAATCACAAATGGTAAAAAATAAATATGATTATAGCTTTAAAAAATAAATAATTGATGCCACCCGTTTAAAAAATAAACCTAAAAGAAATCAATTAAGTACAGCAAAAGGTTTCACCGCTGTAAAGTTAAATTAACATTCTTGGCAGCTTTCGAAGACTGATTATAACTTTTTTTTTTGGAGGAAAGATGGTTGATTTTTTCATTTTACGCATTTTAGAAAGCCATACTCGATTTCGATTTGTTGCACACGGTTAATCGGAGACGCTGAACATTTGTTGACCCGACTGGGAAAAATACAAAGTTTTAAAACAAGATCTTTCTCACTGCAGAGAAGAGTTTAGGGGGGTACTTCAGTTAGATTTTTAGGGAGTATATTTACATTTTATTTTTAAAAAGTAAGACGATAAGAGTTTAGTAATTTTTTAATATTACTGTTTGATTTTAATTATTTCTTTATATGGCTTACTAACAGCAGTTAATTGAAAAATAGTTCAGAAATACTTTTTGCTCTTTTTTAGGTTACTTTTCACTTTTTAATATTAATAATAATTTATATAAACTAAATTACATTTAAAGAATATTTATGTAATTTTATTATTATTATTTTTTCACTTACTACATAAATTAGACATGTTAATATATTTTATTAATATGTGTATAAATACAATATTTTTTTCGAATATTTTTAAATAATATTTTTTTCACTTCAATTTTTTTTAATATTGACACTTATAAAAAAAATCTCGAAGAATATTTTTTTTACTATTTAATAATAATTAATACTTTTTTAAAAAATTAAAAATTAAATGAAAAAATTTTCAATGTTATTTATAGAATATTATTCTAAGAATATAAAATTATAAAATATAAAAATAAAATTTTTAATATAATATATCTATATAAATTAAATGTCTAAATTAAATATTTTAGTATGCAACAATAACAACAGTTATAAAATCTATCAAACACTTTATTAGTTTTATTAATAATCAGTAATAAAAAATATAAATAAGTAATTAGTAATTAATAGCAGCAATCAATAACAGTAATATTCAACAGCTGACATTTGAACTGTTCAACCCCTAATTCAATGTGACTACACAAAATCAAAAGGACATAGAATAAGTGCGTAGAATAACAATTGGCCAATTAGTCACAGTCTGCAGAAAAATTTCCTTTTTCGTTTAAAAATTGATTCAAGAAAAGCTTCGTTAATTTTTGAAAATTGTTTTAATGTGCAGCACAAAAAGTAATTCAAATATTATGCAAGATAATAGCTCAGCTTGTTTAAATATTTCATTTTTACGGCCATTTTGGTCAAACTAATTCAACTTAATGTTGTGGTTTTTTATAATCTTATCAAAAAAAGGTTACGCTTTCAGATTACTGGGTGGATCCAAAAATATTTTTCAATCCGAGCAATATAATATGCATATCTAAAAAGAGACTTAGTTGTACAAGAAATGTTATACACTTGACAAGTGATGACATTCTTTGTATACATATAAGAGTCGGCATGCTTTTCATACTTGTGATTTAGGTTCGAGTTTCTGTACCTGCATTTTTTCTTAGTAAAAAGTTAAGTAATATTTAAAATGGTTAAAAATTATAATACAGTAATAAGTTTCAGACTTAATAATTACTGTAATCTCTTATAATAAAGACGCGCTCAATTCTATTAGTACTCAGACGGTGAGCTTGTCCCTTTAAATGTAGTTGAATGAAACGTTACAAGCATGTGTTACTTTTATCTCGACTCATAAATTTAATAACTGATATATCCGTAATTAATTTTTTTTTATTGTTCAAACAGAAAGAAGAAAAAAAGAAGTGTACATATAAGGGCACAAAACTTAAATAAATAAGAGAAGTTACTATTATTCGACTCCCATACCTTCAATCCAAGGCTACTTTCTTAGATCAATAAAATTTTAGTCAAAATATTGATTAATTATTTTAAATTTAAAAATAAATTATGCAAAAAAGATACCTCGTGAAATGTTGTTGTTATTTCCATATTCCCACAAAAAAGTCAAACGATCTCAATTTAATAAGCGAAATATTTATTTTAAAATATTTGATTAGAAAGAAACAACAAATTGAAGAAAATACATAACAATATCACAAATATTATGTGTACACAAGTACAATAATTAAAACCATTATTTTTAAACTTTTAAAGAGATCATGTAAAGAAAAAAAAAAATTTTTGTTCAATTTTTCAAAGGAAAAAGCACCACCCATATGTTAGCAAAAAATGGATTTAAAAAAAAAAAACAAGATTTAGAGTTCAATTAAATATATTTAAATAATATTAAGTACAACTTAAAATTTATTTTTTAAAAAAATAAAATAAAATAAGAAACAAAAAATATTTCTTGCTGACGTCAGGAAGTTGGTAAGGGCTGAGACTGCCTCTGCGCCCCTTTTCAAACTAATGGGGGCAAAAATTAATTTTAGTGAGAATAAATATAAAAATTCATATAATATATTTTTTAATTTTTTTGGGGGGGGGAATTGTCCCCGTTCCACTAAATATATATCTCTCTCTATTACTGAATTTATATAAAGACAAATTTTATAACACTTAATAATACAATTTAATCAATTGTATAAGTTTAGAACATAAATTTATGACTTAACATTTTAATTGAGAGTCGAATCTAATATTTTATTTATAATTAACTGTCATATTTATTATTTCATTTATTGTTTGAGCGACTATCATTGCTACTAGCTACTAGGTCACAACATTAAGTCGTTGTGAGTTGTGAGGTAAAATTCTATGTAAACATCATCGTTGACATGAAAGTGAGTCCATAATCAGCGCAAACCAACGGTTCCTCAGCAATATGATCGTAAATCCTGAATGACTCTTTAGCCCTTTTCTATATCAGACAAGGTAAGGATGTTAAAAAAGTCATGTTTAATGACTTAGCTTTTTTTTTTTTTTTTAGTGAGAAAGAAAAAATATTATAAGAATTTTAATCATATCATCTGTATCATGAAATTAAAAATAATTTATTAATATTTTTATTTAATTTTTTATAAAAAAAATTTATCACTCGATTGTAAGTGAAACTGAGTAAAATTTTGTTGCAAGCAAGCATTGCGGTGGTTGAAATTGAAACTAAATGTAACTTGCATTTTTTTTTTGAAACAACGAAAAACAGTTAGAACATTGCATTACTTTGAAAATTCTTAGATTCAACAAGTGAGAAGTGCGTTTTGAGTTAGTGAAATATGATTTAAATATAATGCCAAGATTTGGTAGAAGAAATGAGAAGATTAGATTTGTTTATAATCTTAAGTAAACAATAGATATAAGAGTAATGTTAAATATTTTGAAAATTATATCATAAAATATTTTAAAATATATAATCATAAAAATAATCGTTAATTTTTTTTGATTTAACAATATTTAAAAAATTAACGATTTTTTTCATAATTATAAATTTTGAAATATTTTACGACACGATTTTCAAAATGTTTAACATTACTCCAAGCATAATTCTCAGACTAATCTTACCATCTTAATTGCAGATTGTTTCTTTTGTTTTTTCTTTTTGGCTACAAAACACAAAAAAATAGAAATAATATTTTACAAATTAAAAAAAAATATTTGAATTAAACAATGTTATAAAAATGGGACCGATCATTGAACTAGAAAATTTAGTAATTCAAAATCCAATCGATTCAATCGATTTAACCAAAAATTGAATTGGTAAAATCGGTATTTAATATTAAATATATAAAAAATAAATATTTATATACATTACACATAAAAATTTATATGTAAAATGTAATACTATAATATATATGTATGTATTGAAACATTTATATTTATAAATTTAAAATAAATGATTAATAATTTATTATAAGATAAAATTAATAAATTAAGAAATTTAATAATTGTCCTAACAAAGAGAAAAAATAGTAAGTGTTAATGTATTAGTTATATAGGATGATGTATGGATTATATAAGAAATATGAGAAAATAATATGTAAAAAAAAAATTTACAACAAACTATTAGTTGCTCTAGTAGTGTACGGCTCAATTTTTTTGTTGGAGGTCAGAGTTTCAAAACTCAATTCTTTAAAATTATTGAATTCGGTCAATCCGGTGAAACTAAGACTAATTCACCGGTCTGACAAGTTGAATCGATTCGTTGACCGGATTTTGACTGGTCCAATCTAATATCAATTTTAAAATATAACTCAGACTGAACCTCTAATTAATTATCAATCTAACTAATTAAACCGGTCAATCTCATCTGAATTTAACAAGATTGTATTGAGCTCACTGATAGATGTAGCCGCCGCATTTTCCACCACAATGTTTTTACGAAGATTTCAACTCAGGACGAAGAAAATCCTCAAAACATTAGAATGGAGATTTTTCCCAGTCCAATAACTTTATTCTTAGAGCACTTCACATGGTAGCGGAGGCCAGAGCGTAAAAGACTATTCCATTCAAAATGTCAATCAAAATCAAAGAAAGAAACTAGAGAAAGAAAAAAAACAAAAGAAATAAAAAGGAAAAAAGGAAAAAAAAAAAGGCAAACATAAATCACGACAAAAACACGAAGACAGAGAAAAGAGACGGGACAACAAACAAAAGGCAAATGAAATGCGATTTCATGTCCGTCTCTGAACATCCGCAGGAGGTCGGAGGAGAAACACCAACACCAACACCACCAACAACAACAACCGACCTTTGTGTGGCACTAGTAGTTGCATGCTTAGCTGATGCTGCGGCGGAACACAGGATAAGTACCTAAGAATCTTTGGACTCTGCAAATCTCGACAGTTCATTGTTTTTCTCTCTTTCTATAATCTGCGTGGATGGGCCAGTCAGCCTCCATGGCTGCAGTCCCGAGCCGCCGCGAGTCCATCCACCACCACCACCACCACCACAACCGTTCCACGGCGAAACCAACGGTCACCGTTGCTCCGGTGCAAGCTGAAGAATGGAACGACGACTGGGAGTTCATTGATGGAGCGCGTGACTATACGTCGGATCTACCCGACGAGTGCCTGGCTTGCATTTTCCAGTCTCTCGGCTCCGGCGACCGAAACCGATGCTCTTTGGTGTGCCGCCGGTGGAGGAGGATAGAAGGACAGAGCCGTCAACGGCTGTCTCTCAACGCGCTGGCGGATCTCCTCCCTGTGATACCTTCTCTATTCTCTCGGTTCGATGCAGTCACCAAGCTCGCCCTCAAATGCGACCGTAAATCCATCAGCATCGGCGACGACGCGCTCGTATCCATATCAAGTCGGTGCACGAACCTCACGCGCCTGAAGCTCCGCGCTTGCCGGGAGATCACCGACGCCGGCATGGCAGCTTTTGCTAAGAATTGTAAAGCACTGAAGAAGCTTTCCTGTGGATCTTGCACTTTTGGTGCCAAAGGCATGAACGCCGTGCTCGAAAACTGCGCGTCTCTCGAAGAGCTGTCGGTGAAGCGGCTCCGCGGAATCACCGACGCCGCCGAGCCGATTGGTCCGGGAATGGCCGCATCGTCGCTGAAAACGATATGCTTAAAGGAGCTTTACAACGGACAGTGTTTTGGTCCGCTTATAAGCGGGTCAAAGAATCTGAGGACTTTGAAGCTTTTTAGGTGCTCTGGTGATTGGGACAGGCTTCTTCAAGCGATTGCGGATCGGGTCATGGGCATGGTGGAGATCCATCTCGAGAGGATTCAGGTCAGCGACGTTGGCCTCGCGGCAATCTCAGTTTGTGCGGATCTGGAGATTTTGCATCTTGTCAAAACACCAGAGTGCAGTAATATCGGTCTCATCTCCATCGCGGAGCGCTGCAAACTGTTGAGGAAGCTTCATATTGATGGATGTAAGGCCAACCGGATAGGGGATGAAGGGCTGATAGCTGTTTCCAAGAATTGTCCTAATTTGCAGGAACTGGTTCTCATTGGTGTCAATCCCACAAAGTCTAGTCTAGAAATGTTGGCTTCGAATTGCCAGAATTTAGAGCGTTTGGCGCTGTGTAGCAGCGACACTGTTGGTGATGTTGAGATGTCCTGTATTGCAGCCAAATGCGTGGCGTTAAAAAAGCTTTGCATCAAAAGTTGCCCCGTCTCGGATCATGGAATGGAAGCACTCGCTAGCGGATGCCCAAATTTGGTTAAAGTAAAGGTGAAAAAGTGTAGGGCTGTAACTTGTGAGGGTGCAGATTGGTTAAGAGCAGCTAGGGGGTCACTGGCAGTGAACTTAGATAGCTGTGAACCTGAGCTTCAAGATGGTAGTGCTAGTGATGGTGGTGCACAGGATAATGCAGGTGAATTGCCTCCAGCAGCAAATCACGTGGTGGAGCAGAATATCCCACCTCGCAATACGGCACGATCAATGTCATTCAAGGCAAGGTTAGGGATTTTGAGTGGGAGGGGTTTAGTAGCTTGCTCATTGAGAAGGTGGTCTGGTGGTAGTAGCAGTTCAAGAAGGTGTAATATCAGTTGAGAAGCTAATTGTACTAAAGACTCAAAACAATATTGTCAAAAAAAAAGCTTCCGGTCAGGGTTCTGTTTGCATTTGTATCATTTAATCTCTCCTTTATGTACTTAATTTGATTCCCGTGTTCTGTTTGTTGCCTTCCCATTGAATCTTTGGTGTGAAAAGTAATCTTTTATGCTTTCTCATATTCTCACTGTTGCTCTATTTGATTTCGAGTTTATTTTGTTGCTGCTATAATGTTGTAACAGTGGTGTAATATGATATAACTACTATAGGTTTAAAGTTGTCTCTGTTTATTTTACTTGTAACTTCTGTTGAAAGTTGTGAATCATACTAAGGAGGCTTATATGGCTTTAGACTTGGGAAAATGGACTTGTATGATGGAATTCAACTCGTCAAATATCCTTCATTTTATTCATACAATATAAATTATATCAAGTTCTGTAATTACTCTATGATGTCTGTCACTCTAAGCTCAATTTGTTTCTCACGTTCTTTGGTGCATTATTAAATGCATCTTGTTTTGGGAGAATCTACTTTGTTCAACTGCTGGTGGGCACATCTATCCATCACAGTTAATACAATTATGGGATGTATGTATGTTTGTTGACACTTGATTCTTCGGAGACAATTGACATTTATTTGTTTATTTCATAACATTATTGATCAAGATCAATAGGTAGTTTATTTTGGTTTTCAAATTGGCTGGCTCTTTTTTTTTTCCTCCCTTGCTTCGTATAGTGTCTGCGTACACTGTCGCAGGTGCTTGTGCATGTGCACCTCACAAACAAAAGCTTTAGTAGAATAAAATTTTGTGTTTGATTTTGATGATTCCTGGTGTGACAATTTTTAGCGTCTATTTTGGAGCATGCGAACTATTCACATAGTTTCATCTACAAGTGATTTTTATAATTTTACTTTTAGTGATCTTTTTGGTTATCGTTGGACACAGAACTCTGAATTTTGTCCTGGTGTAGTTATTTATGCCATGTGATCCATTTTCTCTCTGCTTTGGTAACTCACCGGCTGAAGGTCCATTAGGTTAGATCGACCTAAAGTGGGTTTCATCCTATAGTCTGATGTATGTAGTGTAGTAAATGGATATTATATTTCCAGCATATGTTACAAGTACAAGGAGGAAACTGTGCTCTGATGTTATCATTTGAGTTAGCATAAATCAGCTTCAGAACAACTAACTGCTTGATGGGCTTCTTCTCAACTAAGCCACTTTAGGGCTGCAACAGGATGCTTGTTGGTCTCTCTGACTACCTCCTAGTGTTGTTACTGCAAAAATGTATAGTCTGAGTTTGTTTATATTCCTCTCTGGTGGTCCTTTTAGTTGGCTTGCTTCGGGGTTACAATTTGTAAACTTTTTACTCCAAAGTTGGCTTCTATGCAATTAAGCAGGTTCTTGCCACCTTAAGTGCAACCTAAAGCACAGTTTATTCTGTGTAATATCACGAAACTTGTGACTTGACCGTTTTGTGCTGCGTGTCTTATAGCAACTCCGAGTTCCATAAAAGTATACTGCTTGGATCATTCTTGAATTTCCTCTCTCTCTCTCTTTTTTTGAATAATCCATTCTCAGTTATACCGTAATTGAGCTGTTTAATTATGTTTTTTGGTTTTAAAGAGTTACTATTCTCCTGTTTACTGCAACACAATTGCTGGGGCTGTCAATTCTGAACAAGCTTGTTTAGTAATTGCTGCATTAGTCATTTCAGCCGGTGGTGAAATTCAATTTCCAAGTTTGGGCTGCCCATCGAACTCTCGATTTTGACTGCTTAACTTTCTGACTTCAGGTCAATGATGCTGCTTTTACTCCAGGTCATTTAAGCAATGAATGTGTATAGCAAGGCAGAATGTTTTTCCTGAACCTGACACGATGGGATGAACGGTTCGAATGAAGTCCGGACAGGATTTTGGAGCGGTTATCGCGAAGATAGAAGAAATGTGAAAGAACTAATTTGTTTCTGCCTGGCAATACTAAAATTCCCTTCTTTTTTGAGGGGTTTATTAAAAGCTATCTAGTGGTGTATGGTTCACATTTTCTGGTACAGTTTGGTCGCCTAACGCCGTCCATATGGGAATGTCGACGAAACTGTCATCACCTTGATGGATATATAGCACATTGGATTAGGTTGGAGAACAGTGTCAATTGTTTTGTTAGGCGGACAATGCAACCCGTCTAGCTTGAGTCGTACTCTTGTCCTTCAGTTTGTGGCATGTCGTGTGTGGCACTCTTCTCCAAAGAAAAATCCAATTGTTTCCCAAAGAGGCAAGGAGAGACTATTTGCCAGAAATGCAGTGACTTTACCTCTCAACTTTGCATTCGGCTTTGTCCGGAAAATATTGAAAAATGGAGGACTTGAGCCTGCTCAATTGATGATTCTGAAGGAAGCGATCTGCACTCGTAATTACGCTGTTGGGTTTTAATTTTGGAGGGAGGGCGTTTGTGAGAGAATCGGCTCTTTTTAAATTAAGGAATCACCACGTGACCACAAGATGTTGTGGACACAAAATGACCATAAAAACATTTTATACTAATGTAAACACAATTTTTGTTCAACAAACTCTATATACTCATGATAATAGTTTGGTTGGTATTTAGTGTATCTTCTCTTTTATTGACTTATGTTTGAATTCCTACGCCGATGCTTCTCCTCCAATGTAGTGATTGTAGATGTGGTACAGTGCTCTATTAGAGGTTAATGAATTTCAAATTTGTTAATGTCACAATTTAATGTACGAGAAATTCACTCAGATCCAATAATTCTTAAGTAAAAGATTTATTTTATAAGAAATTACTAAATAAAAATAATAACAGGTGAATCCTAATTTTAACTTGTAAATACGATGATCGATATACTCATGATATATCTTTTTTTTTATTAAAAAAATAAACCCCATAAAATTTAATTACCGAGTTCTTTTTTTGGTCTCCCAAGTTTTTTATGCACTACGCGTGCTTTGTCTTCAAAGGAATTAATTACAATATGAACCTTGCTATAAAGGAAATGAACTTTTCAAGAATTGAATACATGTAGGCAACGTAGGCAGAGCCGTGTACTTCTGATTTCTTAAGCATAAAAATCGGCTATAAGGTTTTCACAACCACGACACTCATTTCGGGCGTGCACATGGTGAGACACAAGCATTTGTGTTTTTGGTCATTCTTTTGACCCTCCAAATGAGATGGTAGCATAAGCCGTGAAGCAACAAACTTGATCCCAGTACAGAATTCCGTTACTAATCTAAGTTTCAGGGAAGAAGAGTACAAGCATGAATCAAAATGGAAAAACAGCAATTGAGACGGAAAGCATATGCCGTGAAGCAACTACAAAGAATTTTCTGTTAATGTTCTCGGCATCCTAAAATGCTTCCCAAAAACCTTTTACATAAACTTGGGATAACTTACATTGATGCTTCCACAACTAAAGCAAGCTTGAATCAACTAGCAAAATATGTATATATGAGAAATAAACGATTGTAATTGTACTTTTTTCATGTCAAAGAATGACAATGCCTGCCTTTTAGTTCATCCAACACTCACTCCCATGACCCAGGCCTGCTGGAAATTCCGTTAAATGCTGAAGCCTGGCTTGCTGTCAATTTACCTTCTTTTCTTTCTTGGTTTCTGGCTTTCTGTACAATATTATCTGACTGAGAATTGTGCCATTTGTGACGGCACCAAGTGCAGAGCCCAGAACAACTAGAGAACAATTAAGGGCAGCAACCAAATGAACAGAAAAATAATATGCAAAGTAATGCACTCCCGTTCTGTGCAAGGCACTAAGGTGATAGGAAAAGAGAAAAAAGAAAAGTAACCAGTAAGTTAACAAGAAGACAGCAAACAGTTATGAAATAGGAAAACATTGACAAGGATACCACTTTGTGGAGCTTTTTCCTGCATGCTAGTGAAAACTCTAACTGGAAAACAAACAAGGAAACAAAAAAGGAGTCAATTTTGATTGATAATACAACCACATGCATACATTTCTAATTTCTGAAAGAGATGGTCATGGCGGCAAACTCACCGATAGACCCACCAAGGTTCATAAAGCATGTTAGAAAGCTGAGTTCCCCAGTACTTTTGTTCTGCTCAAAGGATAACTTTTAATTACTATCACAAGGATAATAGACATAAACATTTTCAGCATTCATAAACTCAACAGAGAAAGATTGCCCATTAGACGGCAGGTAGGGCACACTACTCTCACCTCTCAAAGGATAAGTACTGATGACTACATTCTACTGTCTTCTGCTCATTTAACCATCCAAAATATCATTATTTAAGTAACAAGAAGCCCGATCAAACAGCTCAGAAGCACCAACGTATTGACTTTAAAACCAGAGAACCTAAAGTATAATGGGTGAAGAATGCAGCCTCATTATAGGCATAGAGCCAGTTGGACAGTTAAGAGCTCTCTGATATTGCTATGAGAGCCTCAGTAGATAATTATTGGTTTAATCTGTCATATAGAATTGCAACTACTTATAATCTTCAATCCAGGGACAAGTTGTACATTTAGCTTTGGGACACTGTGAAATATGACCTTTCAGCAAGAAGCGAATTAAGAGGTAAAATTATAATACTTTAATAGATAGTTCACTTTGGAGTTTCTCCAACTAACAGCAGCAAGGAATAGCCGTGTATTCCTACTTACAGAAAAGTTCTTCCATATCTGCGGAATCCTAGCTAAGAGAAAAATTGCATGTTGAGATGCCTGCAATCGATATTGCCTCCTATTAGACCAGACACAAACACATGAAAGATAGAAAAATCAACACGAAAGGTTCATGAACATTGGTTGTGCATATGCAGCCTTGTTACTACAGCTTTAAAGGCAATGAGAAGAAGAATCCAAAGACAGCCTAGATAACGAAAAAGCTACTTACATATAGAGCTTCAAAAAGAAGAGGATCAATTCGACCGGCTAAAACAGTTGGTGCTAGAGCACCATATCTGAAATGATGTAGAAAGGAAAGCATTGGCTAAATTCATAAATTATAATTCTTGCAGATAGAAATTTCAAAATATGGAGCGAGCAGGATACATTAAAGGCCTGATCCATGTCATGATACCCATAGGTTGAGAATAGTAGTAGATGATAGCAACTAAAATTATTGCTGCAAGGCACAAGCAAAAAGGGACTGACATTAGAAACAGTCATGAAAATAGTAACTTTCACATTTAACTGGTCAAAAGAACCCAACGAAACTGGAGCTGACAGTACTTGATGAAAGCTTGGCACAGGAAAATCCAAATTCAATGTGCACCTCTACAAATAAACTAAGTGATTAATCAACTTGATCCCAAAAAAGTAATTTGACCACAAAACTGATCTTGCCAGCCACAGTTCTACCGTATATGAAGCATCGATGCAATTGAATACAATAATTCTGCCTCATGTCTCACACTTCCTACCAAGCCCATGCATTCATAAAATTTGTGCAAAAACAAAATTCAAATTTACATCAAGCATTTTGTTCTCCTGCGCAAATCATAGATAATCAGATTTTACCTCTTGAAATTTATACCAACCAGTTCTGCACCCAAATTCAAATACGGTTGATAAAATTCTAGTTACCGAACTAGACCATGTAATTTGTTTCATATCACAAATACTTATCCTTTGGAAAAAGCATTAACAAAGTTCAACAAACAGAATCATCCATTAACAACAGTTAACAAGGTCCAAGTGATTACTACAATCAATTCAAGTTCATTAATCTGATACTCCAAGCTGCAGCCCATGCTCGGTCAGAAGATAAAAATAGACTCCAATTGCACAAGAAGTCAGACACTAGCATTAATCATTGACTTGTGCTTACCCTCAACTAATCATAATCTATTGGAGTGGGAAAAAACAGCTAACTTCATTTCACAAGAGTGTCATTTGCCCACAAAGGAAAAAAGACAAAGTGCATCACTATGTAGCGTACTCTCAAGGGAGCACAAATGAGTATGCGGGTTCATCTAACGGCATCAAACAACTTATCTTTTTTTTTTTTTTTTCTTCTAAATTCAACTATCGCCCATATCACTGCATGCCTATATATGCTATCAATAAGGGTGAGCTTAAAAACAGAGAAGGAGAAAAGGGAAGGATAATTGAGAATAAAATTAAACCTTGAATCAAAAGAAAAGCCAATTCGCCATAAGCAGAGAAAGGGAGGCCTTTGTGAAGGCAATAGGCCAGAGCTATTGTATAGCCTACCACTTCAAGCTCAAACGCCACAACACTAAGCCCTCTCACACTTCTGTGCTTCAAAATTTTCATTATCTGCCCAAAGGGGAAAAAAAAAAAGGAATTCTTTTAAAAAAAAATCAAATGGCAATTAAAATTAAATCCATAACTAACAACCAATACAATACAATTACGAGCATATAAGCATAAGAGCGAAACGGATAATTTGATGGTGATGATGGGATGAGTAAGAGGAAGACCTGAGGGAGCTTAACGGTGGTGGAGGCGGCGACGATGGCGTAGCCAAGCAGCTTAGAGATTAGAGGAAGAAGACATTCTTTGTCTGGGAACTTGCCGTCGTGCAGAGATCCGACTGTGCAGCTCAAATCTATCCCTAAATACTCCATTCTTTTCCTCCTTCTTTTCTGCTCTTTGCCGCTGCTGTGTTGATAATAGACGCTATTTGACACAACGGAGGCCAAGACGGAGGGTTTTATTAGATCCGTCGGCCGGACTGATGCAAACAATTTCTCTGCCAACCGGCGGCGATGGCCGCGCCCTTTTCCTTTTGTTTTTCTTTAGAAGACTAATTAGCAGTTGGGCCGGAGGACCCATTAAAGGCCCATTATTGGACCAATTCTAAAAAGACGCAACCTTTAGAATATAATCAGGTGAACTAACAATTGTTGATTCTAAAGACAAGGAGTTCGTTATTTTTTAAATAAAATTTTGAATTTAAATCTCATAAATAAAAAAAATGGTGTTGGAAGAGTTCTCTGCAAAGGTTCTCAGTATACTCGAAACGAATTAATCGAAACTTCATCACAAGCTTCCGAATACTGAGAGCTCACACAAATAAAAAAAATGATCACGTGATTTTTGCTGCATTAATTCTCATCGCGCACCACGTCTCACTTTTATAGAACAACGCTCTAGTTAAGATTTGCAAAATGTCAAAAAAAGTAGCACACAAAACAGAAGGATGAGAAGCTGCGGCCTGTATCAAAAGCCTTCATAAAACGAAATCGTAAATTTAAGGCTCCATTTGGTATAGATTAAATTTTTTATTTTTAATTTATTTTTTTATGAAAAAATAGAAAATATATTTGGTATTGATTTTGTTTTCTATTTTTTGTTAAAAAGTTAAAAGTGTTTTTCAAAGAAAAAAATAAATTAAAAAAATAATAAAAAATAGCTTTTCCATTTTTTTTTTACTTTCTTTTCTATAGTTTTTCTCACAATCTTTTCTTTCTCTATCCCTCATCTTTACCATATCTGTCTTTACTCATCCTCTCTCTATCCGTCTATATTTTTTTTTTCTCTCTACTTATTCTCTCTCTACATTCTCTCTCCTTTTCAATCTCTACTATTATCTTTCTATCATCTCTCTCATTTTTCTCTATCTGCAATTCTCTCTACTCATTCTTTCCCTACCCTCTCTCTCCTTTCTCTCTCTACATTCTCTCTACTCATTCTCTTTATACCCTCTCTCTCTCTCATTTTTCTCTCTCTATCATGCTCTCTCTACTCACTCTCTCTCCTTTTTCTTACTCTACCATTCTCTCTACTCGTTCTCTCTCTACCGTCTCTCTCTCTCTCTCTTTTTTCTCTACCATTCTCTGTCTACCCACACTCTCTCTCGTTTTTCTCTCTTTACCACTCTCTCTCTGCCCTCTCTCTTTCCTTTTTCTCTTTCTACTATTTTTTCTACTCATTCTCTCTCTACCCTCTCTCTCTCTCATTTTTTTCTCTCTATTGTTCTCTTTACTCATTCTTTCTCTACCCTCTTTCCCTCTTTTCTCGCTCTGTCATTCTCTCTACTCATTCTCTCTCTACCCTCTTTCTCTCTCATTTTTCTCTCTCTATCATTATGTTTACTCATTCTTTCTCTACCATTTCTCTCTCTGTTGTTTTCTTTACTCATTCTCTTTCTACTCTCTTTCTCTCTCTCTACCATTCTCTCTCTATTCATACTCTTTTTACCAATTTTCTCATTATCCTTTTTCTATCTACTTTTTTATTCTTATAAAAAAAATAAAAATTGACAATAATAAATACAAAAATTTGAAAATAGTAAAAACAAAAAAACAAAAACTAAGAAACAGAAATAAAAAATTGATAGCGTCTCCAAACGGGCCCTAAATTAGCAATCTCGCATTTCAGCTTAAGTTAATTTGTTCTCATGAACCAACAATACTGGCATTAATTTGTTCCTACTCATTCTACTTCAAAGGCCTCCCAATGTATCGAGAAATACACATTTAGCCCATGAGTTAGGAAATATATTCATCTACATATTATATATGAACAATATGTGTTTGTCCTTATTAGGATAAAAATCAGCACTTCTCCTAATAGATCAAATAAAGGAACATTCCTCCTCTATATAACGTTAGTACACAAGGCAAAATAAACCATCATATCAGCAACACACATATTATAAATATTTACCTGGTCCATAATTCTTGAGGGATGCATTTATCGCTCACTCCTTACATCACTCATCACTTTCTACTAGTCCACCACTGACTTAAGTATCATAGTGTTAAGCCTATCTGTTTTGTAAGTGGTAAGTCCATCCAGTTTGGAGCTTCAGCTTAGTCAGCCCAAATCACCATCTCGAATTTTGACCGATCAGCCCCTATGCGTGGCAAATCGAAAGAAATCGAGAGGCATATATATGTGAAAAATATATATGCACGATAAAATCAAATCGAGAGGCAAATGCGTTGTTGCAGCCTAAAGTTGCAAATTAGTTGACAAATCAATTGCCATCTCTTAGATGGTTAACCTTGTTACAGGCAAACGAATTTATAGCGTTGATGACTGGTCGTTCTTGTTCCATTTCTGTGTCTTCTTTTTTGTACAGTGAAGGAGTTCGACTCAAAATTTTTGTACAGTGAAGGAGTTCGACTCAAAATTTATCACAATGTTCCGAAGCAATCAAGCAAAGACACTCCTGGGCCGATACGAGCCTCCTTGATCCCCCTTAGATCCTGAGTTTTATTTTTACTCAAATGTAAATGAATCATTACCAGAGTTTGGTCCTGCGGCGGGCAGATTGTGCTGTGTCCAATAGGATTTAGATCTCGTAAAGCCATACAAAAGCTCGGGCTTAGACATCATCGGTTAGCCAGGTAATTCACTGTACGGTAGGTTTTTAGGGTAACAGGGGCTTAGGCTGCCGTTTCGAGTTCCAATCTGCATCGAAAAAGTCTCATTTCGGTCGCTAACTATAAAGTCTAGTAGTAAAATACTTGAATTCTTACTTTAGGTTCAATCTTCAGCTCTTATAAATGTGAAAAAAAAAAAAATCACTCTTTTAGTTTAGGCATTTAGTTTGACCAGATTGTTAGCAAAAATCATTTAAGGGAAAACTCAAATATTCCTGGCAACTTGTTCCGTATTAATTCGTTGAAAAAATAAAATCAGTTGGATTATTTGCTAAAGTGGATTACAATTGATTTGATTTTGTAACTGAATTCTGTGCATTGAAAGAAGTTGGTTTTAATGCTTAAAAGGACTAACCTTGTATAATTCATTGCCTCCATAAACTTCCCAATAATGTTCTTCTTTGATTGAAAGTGCTTAAAACTCTTTTTGGGAGCAGTATAAGAAATTTTGTTGAAAGACACCCTAAAAAATATGGGTGATCAAAACGAAGTATATGTCAAACTTTACAAGACTCCCCAAGCTGTTCTGTAGGAATATTCCAAGAGTTGTTATGCCATACCCTTCTATTCCAAAATTGTAAGCTCTACCAAAAGTCAAAACCTTTACCTATACAGGTCCTTTACCTCAGTAGGGGAATGCATTCATGTGTCTTTAGATTTTCAATTATTGATTTATACCATTGTTTTTATGCAAATCATTATTGATTGAAGACCGAATTCAATAGGTACCTTCAACTCTACTGATCTTATGTTTTACTCCTCATGCATCCTAACCATGTGATTAACGGGGTGTTTGGGTTAACTTTTAAAATGGTGTATTTACGTTTCATTTTCAAAAAGTAATAAGATAGATGTTTAGTAAATTTTTTGGTATTACTGTTTAATTTTACTTATTTTCTTATATGACTCTCTAACAGCAGCTGATTGAAAAACAGATACAGACTATTTTTTTACTATTTTTTGGTTGTTTTTTACTTTTTAATATTAATAATATTTTATATGAACTAAATTATTCTTAAAAAATATTTATATAATTTTATTACTATTCTTTTATTTGCCACATAAATTAAATATATTAATCTATTTTATTAATATTTATATAAATTTAATATTTTCTTTTTTCAACTATTCATAAATAATATTTTTTTTAATTTTAATTTTCTTTAATATTGAAACTTAAAAAAAATTGTCAAACATTATGATTTTTACCATCTAGTAAAAATTAATATTTTTTTTAAAAAATTACAAATTAAGTAGAACAATTCTCAATATTATTTATAAAATAATATTCTAAAAATATAAAATTATAAAATATATAAAAAAAATTTCAATATGATATATTTACATAAATTAGATGTTTGATTTAAATATTTCATTATTTAACAGCAACATCAAGTATATAATTAATTAAACACTTCATTAATTTTATTAACAATCAGTAACACGAAATATGAATTAGCAATTAATAATTAGTAGTAGTAATTAATAACAACAATTAACAATAGTAACATTCAACAATTAATTCAAACAGATTCTAAAATTTAGATATGAGTAATTTAAGCAAGGCCATGAAGTTTAAGGAGAGAGTCACAACCATTGATTGTGCGAACGTCCTTTTTTTTTGTTATTATTATTATTATTATTATTATTATTTGGTTACATCTTTTTTTTCTTTTTGTTATCAAACTGTGCCGAAGATGTCCAAATCTTCACGTTACCTCGTAAGCATTTTGCATTTTTCTCTCTTTTCTTTGTTTCACATCGTGCACATCCTAGATCTGGTTGTTACACAATCTTCTGCTAGACGTTTGTCCAATCGATGTTAGATAAAGGTTTGTTTGTATTGTTATCATATGCATTGTAAATTAACAATTTGGTGACGTAACTTATTATTATTTTTTTTGGTGTGACATAACTTCTTTGGTGTCTGAATTATTCACCTAAACTCTCCCCTAGGAATTGTTTTTTTCTAATTTAGATAGTTTACGCAACACCTAACACTCTAACGAATGCATTATTAGCCGAATTTTTTTTATTGAAAAAAACCATCATAAAGAGAAATTCAATAAATTCTAGACTTTTGCTTACTCGCGACTCGACGGTGTATGACTTCAATAGTAACTTTAATGTTGCACTTGAATGTTCTAATCGTATCATAAAGAATTTTGACCTTGGGAAGTGAGAAAGGTTAATTTTCATCTTGTAGACGTTGCGGTTGCTTGTCAATCTAAAAAACTGAATTTTGCGTAGTCCACGGTGATGCCATTTTTGACAGTTGTGGCATGCCGAAGAACGCACTAATTGCATTGTACATTTGTCTCCTAAATGAAAATCAGATTTTCTCAAGAGATACAGCTGTGGTTTTTTTTAAGGCGTTTGACTAAAAGTATGTCCTTTAAGACCTCGGATATTTTTTTATAATTATTTTTTAACACATAAATAATTAATAATTAATTTATTAAAAATTAATCAAAAAACTTAAATCAAAAATATCACGAGAAGTACTGGAGTACCCAAAACAAAACCATCAAACCTACATACGTGGATATTTTTTAAAGGGGGCTAGCGCAGTGTTGGGCCTGTTGGCTCTTTTTTTTATGTTTCTTCATTTCCATTTTTATCAGCGCGTAGACTTTCCTCAAGGTCTACTTGCTTTAAGCATCAACCATTTGGTACATGCAACTACCTTTTTTTTTTTTTTTTTTATAGAAAAAAAACTCATTTTATTAATATTATTTAATATAATACACAGGATCAATTATAAAGTATTGGGAGTACCTTTATAAAATATGGGAGAAATATGGTTCTAAAAGCCTACAACTCATCAAGTCAATGTAACTTTTCATAAGACAGGCACACAACTCATTAAGACAGAATTTTCTTTTGATAATACAAATTGAGCAATAAGTAAATCAAATCAATTAGTGATTAAAGTTAATCAACTACGAATAACTAATTAAAAATAATTCGGCCAAACGAATTTGCTTTTAACAGAAAAAACCCCACCATAGCAAATCTTTGACAAGAATCGATGAAATATTACTGACGCTGATTTCCAAAACTAAACTACATACAACAACCAGAAAATCAGAACACCCATCAAACACTTTGATGAGGTCCATGCAACTACCAAATGCCATATTCTTGATATTGATATATTTGCAAGTTGAGATGCCTATATATATATATATATATATGTTTACGGTAAGGGCAGTAAGGGAATTTTCTGTCAATTAATATGAAATGATGAAAATGGTCCACCGTAACCAAGGCAAAATAACCAAGGAATCAAGGCAAAATAAGGAATCAAATTTCATAATTAGAAAAAATATTGTTTTCCTAAAAAAAGAAAAAGAAATGTAAAGTTAATAGAAAAATGGGGAAGTGGCTGACGAAGAAAGAGAGAATCCCATGTGACTTAAGGCATGAGGCTTTGACGGAGATTCTGGTGTCTGCTTAAAGACGAACCCTCGTGGGCCCACCACCCACCATTTTTTCCTTACTCCAATATATTGACTTTATGTTTTTTGTTTTTGAACTTTTGTTTAATTTATATAATTTTTTGCATTAAAAGCTTCAAAAGGTCAACTCTTCCTTGCTGTCTCCAACAAACCTCTTCTCCTATCTTTAATTTTTCTCTCTTTCGCACGGATTTCACCGAGCCTTCAATCCAACGGCTCACATTGCAACCTTTTGACCACATTCCTTCAATCTCCCTTTAGTTCATATTCATCACTTCTCTCTATGGTCTTCATGTGGTCCCCACCATTCAAATAGGTCAATGTTTCTGACGATAAATGCAACGTGGCACGAACCCATTTGATCGTGGCTTTGACGGCAAGGGGATACGGAAACGGAACCGACAGCTCTGTCAAACGGCTCAGATTAGAGGGCTGGGCCACCAGTTTGACTCGAATCCTCTTTCTTTAACAATCGTCTTTAATAATAATTTGCTTTTTGTTGTGCCCTTCCCCATTTTCTCACTTTGGTTTTCTTCCTTTGTTTCGTGTTCTGTGGAGTGGGAATCTATTCCTCTCTTAATATAATCCAAACCACCCCTATATTATTTCCAAACAACATAACCTTTTTGTTCTAATTTCTACAAGCTGTCTGCCCATCTACAGAGATCTCTGTATTTTATGGTTTGAAAGATATGGCTGTGGGGCTGATGATGGGGTTTTCTGGTGATAGTTTCGGGGCAAAACTACAAGAAGAAAATGCTGTGAGCGAAGCGGCAACTGCTGGGATCCAGAGCGTGGAAGAGGTGATAAGACTGCTGAAACAGCAGCAGCAGCAGCAGCAATATTACCAGGATTTGCCATCCTCCTCCTCTTCTCCAAGTTCCAATCCTGGGAACGATAATATCGAGGCTGTCACAGACGTTGCTGTTAACAACTTTAAAAAGGTCATTTCTTTGCTGGGTCAGCAAACCAGAACCGGCCACGCCCGCTTTAGAAGGGCCCCTGTGGCCTCTCCTCCTCAACGGCCTCCACCGCCGCCGCAGCAGCCGCAAAAGGAGCAACCTGAACAGAAAGGGCAAGCTCAGGATCAAAAAGCTGCTTCTGTTCAAGTAAATAATAATAATAATTCTCAGCACAAAGAGCCAGTCGTCGTCTCTGCTTTTAAAGTCTACCATCCTACGCCTGTTCATCGTCTCCCTCCCCTGCCGTACAATAACCACCAGCAGCACAAGCCTTCCGGTCTGTCGGTGGCGAAAAATGGGATTTCCGAGAGAAATGAGAGGCCGGCGGCCACAATCAATTTTTCTAATTCCCCATCCGTCTCTGTTGCTACTTCTTTCATTTCTTCGTTAACTGGGGAAACTAGTGTACAACGATCAATCTCCTCCGGTTTTCAGTTTACTCATCCCGGACCGGTCTCATCTTCTGGAAGACCCCCTCTTTCGTCTTCTTCACTGAAGAGAAAGTGTAATTCCATGGATGATGCTGCTGTCAAGTGCGGATCTTCTTCTGGTCGCTGCCATTGCTCCCGCAAAAGGTAGGTTGGTCTTCTATAAGTGTTCAATTATTATCGAATCTTTGTTCTTTGGTTTGGTCAAGCTTGAATTTTTCATAGTAAAAATTGATTGCTTTGACCTTTTACTCTGTCGATTGAATTGGAGCAGGAGGACAAGAATGAAAAGGGTGGTTAAGGTGCCTGCAATCAGTACCAAAATGGCTGATATTCCTCCTGACGATTATTCCTGGAGGAAGTATGGCCAGAAGCCCATCAAAGGCTCCCCTCATCCAAGGTGCTTACTTTTTGCTATCTGGGCTTCATTAATTTCATTCTTTTTCCCTTCATTGTTGTTTGCAACTTTTTGACTGATGTTAATTATCAATTAAATCTATGAAGAATTTGTTGGTCCAATTGGCTTAGTTTTGCTTGTCTCTCTCAGGGGATATTACAAGTGCAGTAGCCTGAGGGGCTGCCCTGCGCGCAAACATGTAGAGCGTGCAGTGGATGATCCAATGATGCTGATTGTCACCTATGAAGGCGAACACAACCACTCCACCTCCGTAGCTGATGGCGCTACCCCTCCAATTCTTGAATCTTCTTAGTCCACTCATATCCAAGGGCTCGGAGTAAAAGTTTTCTCCAAGTCCAAATCACAACCCGTTGAAGGCACAGAGTTGGTGGTGATGCTAATGCTCCTATAGTCAACGCCAAGTGGGCTTAATAGGATTCCGTTTGTTTTTGGCCTTCGCTTCCGTTGGAGAGGAAGACTTTTGTCTAGAAAAATGAAATGATAAACCTAAATAGCGGAAAAGTGTAGAAATTATGGATTTGGTGGAAGTTGAATCATGCAAGTAGTGGGGTTTTTATTGTTTTATATAAATTTATATAATTTTTTATTTTCATAGTGGATTTTGCACGGTTGCCCACTTTACTTTGTTACGAAATCCACTCATGTTGTGTGCATATTTTATGGGTGAATTTTGGGGTCAATGGCATACATAAGAATATTGCATTTCTTAATGGAGGATTTGCCTTTTATGGAATTGTTGACTTTGATGCCTTACAAGAGAGTGGGTAAGCAAGGTATTAGGTTATGGGCGCAGGTTTAGAGAGAGAGAGAGGAATTTTGTTTGAGAAAGTATTTCGACAGTAATAAATTTATAATTTTTAATAATGGTTATATTTTACATAATAAAAAATAAAATAATAAAATTTTGTTATTTAAAGATGAAAATTTGTTACTTAAAAGTATTTACTTGTTACATTACAGACACTTTTCGAATAAAAAAACATTCGGTGCCCAACTTTTTTCCTTAGGTTATACCTTCAGTCCTTTTTTTTTTTCTCTATTTCTTTTAAGTTTCAAAGTCCAATCTGGGTTTTCTGATATATAATTTTCGCTGGCCTGCGATTGACAATAGATAGTTGGAACCATGGTGCAAAGTCAAAGAGGCTGGTCGGGGTTTTGATAAACTGTCCCCCACCCGACTCCTTTTCCATTTTCAATGTGTTTGAATTCCAGATGGTTTCTGTGTAGAATAGGCATTAAGCCCATATATACCATAAATAACAGAAGCCAAAATGCTGGACGGAGAGCATAGGGGCCGGGATTCGATTGAGGTCATGTTTCTGTGAGTACCATGGCTCCTCACACTAGGGAATGGAATTGGAACCGACGAGCCCACTTGGGGCACCTCCTTTACGGCTCTTGACTCTTTCCGTAGTTAGTGGGTCCAATCCATCCACTCGGTGGAGAGGTTGGGTCATTGCTCATCAATTGAGTCTGTACAAATTTGAAGGGTTTGTTTTTTAGGGACACTCTAGATGGTTAAAATTTAAATTTTTATTTTAAAAAACTTAAAGTCGAAGGGTTTGACCGGTTGGTTTTGTTTCCATTAAAAGCTTGGTCCCTAGCGCGTGCGCCAAAGACAGCGTGTGAACTGACCAGCCAGGTTACTTCTTGGTGCGGGGCCCACACATATATTTTCTAACAATTAATTAGAAAAATTATTAATAAAATATTATTACTTTAATATTTTATATAAAAATTTTTATTTTTAAAATAAAAATTTTTTAACGCATAAAATATGCAAGCTATATTTTGAATTTTAAAATAATATTTATATAAATTTAAATTTTAGCTTTACCATTTTATATTTTATTCATTTTATTTTATTTTGTTACTAAGCGGTAAATTTTTTTAAATATATACTATACGAGATTTACACTTTAAATTTTAAAATAATATTTATTTAATTTTAAATTTTAATTTTATTATTTCACGTTTTATCAATTTAATTATATTTTATTAATAAACAATAACTCAAACTTTTTTTATCGAAAGCAAAAAAATTTATAAAATAAAACGTTGGCCAGTATGGAGGAAGAGTTGGGACCCACGGTTGGGGTTTAAACTGGGGCCCGTTTAGTTTTTACAAGACGAGTTAGGTCAAGTTTTAAACAATGCTTCTACTCAGAATAATGTATTTCTGCCTAAGAGGTCGAAAAATATGAAAATGAAACTACAGACAAAATGTGTAATCCCATAAATAATAGCGTACAAATTTGTTTGTTTCTTGTTCTTTAATAAATTAGGAAGGAGGTGGATTGATTGATACCTTAGGAATTCACTTGCTTGACACAGAATCTGCCCTAAAGTATCATTTTGCATACATAATACAATATCAATACGACAATGTGGTATTGTTTAACATATACATTTGGGAGGTCCACAATTGTATTGAAGGCCATATTCACTTCGGATTTCTGTCCCTTTCTTACGACAAAAGAAAAGCTGATGGGTCATAGTAGTTGCTTGTATCGCCGCTTATCCCCCTTTCTTTTATTTCACGGTTGGCTCCCGAAGTCAAAAGCTCTCGAGTTAGGAAAACAACAAAATCAAGAAAAAAAAAATTGAAAGGACAAAAATTAATGATAGGTAGAAAAGTATCTAAAAAAAATTTTAATATGTAATTAGTTAAAAATTATTTATAATTATATGAATTTATTATATAACGAAAAAATAATAATTTTTTTTTCTTTTAATTATATTTATAATAAATATAATTATACAATAAATATAATAAATTGTATTGTAGAAATTTTTTTGATAAAATTTTTTTGGCCATCGTAATGGAATTCAAATTGAAAATGATAAAGAAAAAAGTTGCACTCTTTGCTGGAAAGAACGGTCAAACAATTTTTCTTGTCGTTGACTTAATGACTAGGCCAACAAAAACGATTTTTGGCCTCAGAATTTATCGATTCTTTCATCTATCGTTAACTTTTAATTGTTCTTGCCAAGTAGCATTTTATAACGATAATTTTTATTTGGAAAACAACAAAAATGATAGAAAGTTAGACATAATTAATAAAATAATGTTTATATTATTATAATAATATAAAAAAGTGTGTTAACGAAAAGAGATAATTAAAGAAAGTAACATCTTTTCATTCAATAAAATGGCAAAACTAGGAGTGGTAATCCATAATCTTGATAAAGAATATTATGCTTGTCGAAGAAGTAAATTCTGTGAACATAATTCTAATATTAGCAAACACTTTAATGGAGACTTGAAATTTCAAAATTTTGACTTGAAAATAGACGAGCTTCTCAACGGAGAAAGCATCATTCCTTAACACTGTGTTTGGATAAAATTCTTGAGGGGGAGGAAAGTGAGGGAGAGGAAAGTGGAGGAGAAGATCATTAGAAGAAAAGAATATTTTCTATCCTCTCTTGTATTTGGAAAGAGGTAATAAAAGAATATTTTCTATCCTCTCTTGTGTTTGGAAAGAGGTGATGAGAGCGAGAAAAATTATAAATTCTTTTGTTTGGGAAATGGTGGAAAGTGGAGGAGAAGAATATAAAATGTGTTGAAATAACAAATTTATCCTTCATAATAAATTCTATTAAGATATTTTATTTAGGTAAAATTGTAATTTTTAAATTATGTAAGGGTAATTGAGTCATTTAATAAATTTAGTATGAGAACTAACAACTTTCCTCCCATTTTTGGGAGAATTGATTTTGGTGGGGTATGGAAGATTAGAGGAATTAGAAACTTTCCTCTCCCCCACTTTTCAAACATTTCCCAAACACAACAATTTACCTTAATTCTCTCACTTTCCTCTCCCTCTCCCCACTTTCTCCCCTCCCAAACACAGTGTAAAGCAAGAAATGGGCAACTCAATATTAAATCTGAGAGAAAAAATTTAAGTGGGATGCGGGTGAAACAAAAATATTAAACCCCATTTGGCGAAATTAAAAATCAGTGTCCATTATATTTAAAAACAATGTAAGTAAACGCAGGAACACTCTAAAATAAATGTGTAGGCTCAATCACTTGGGCTGACCCAAGTACCCAACGCATCTTATTGTTTTTAACATATAAAGACGACCACCGTTTGTGGTCGAATTTTTAAAAAATTATATTTGTGTTATGATGTTATGAATTTAAATTCTTTTAAAAGTGTTTATTAGAGTTAAGTATATGTTTAATCTTATAAAATCATAAATAACTTGATGATACTTGTTAAACAGTTTTAGATTTACTCTTTCCAATATTTAGTGCAAATTATCTGACTTAAACTTATAATAAATCAGCACAAACCTCTTAACATATATGTGGGGTGCCGTCCCCTTTTCCTATTTTTGTAATTAAAAAAAATGTGAGACTAAAAAAGAGAGGAGCCGGAAATAACGCGAAGAAAATGTGCCCAGCGGGAAAAAAAATGATCTCCTCCAATCACAAGCGATATTGAAAATTAATATTATTTTTTATTAAAATTTTAAATTAGTGCCTAACGTTTGGACTTTTATCTAATTATAAATATAATAATTTTTTTGTGATAAAATTAGTCCTCCACATTTACAAGTTAGAATAATCATTAACTAACCATTAACTTTATTGAGGTGTACTCATTACGTTGTCAAACTACGACTAGTAAATTGACACGTCATGAAAATGATGCTGACATTACTGATTTTTTGAAAAAATTATTAAAAATTTATATTTTTTTATTATTTAAAAAATATTTAGAAGAACCGAAAAAAAAAAGGAAAGGAAGATTAATGACTCTGCTCAACCCTTACGCTCTTCATCTTTCGCCCCCCTTCCCATTCTGTCAAACTCTTGGCCTTACCCTTTTTCATACATTTACTTGGCATTTGTGTGTGTGTGTGTGCATAGGCAACTTCACGAAAGCAATCTGAAGCACAAATCCTTGAATAGGATCTTCTCTTTTATTAAATGTGTTCATTTATGTTTGCTCCAGTACAAATTAGGAGAGAAAAAAGTACATCTGTTGTGAAAATGAGTTGAGCAAGTAGAGCTTGGGTAGCAGCAGCTAGGATTGCAACTGTAGAGGCCTTGAAAGACCAAGGATTCTGTAGCTGGAACTACAGCATAAGCTCATTGCACTAATATGCCAAGAACCGTGTCAGGTCAATCCCTCAGACCAAGTTGCTCGTCTCCTTCTTCTATCCCCATAAGACCGAAATTTCTAGGCTTTTTATTGCAAATATAAAAAAAGAAGCTCATTGCAAGCAAATGAACAGTTTAAGGAATGGAAGATTATAAGCGAAAAAGAGAAGCACAGTTGCCAATTTCATCTGGAGATTTGACTTGCTAACTTATTTTCTTGGAAACCTGTACCATATCAAATTATAACAATTGAAAAAGTTGGTAGACAGATACTAATTTGTATAATTGTTAGTATATTTTATACAATCGTAATAATAAAAAATAATATAAAAAATTATTATTATTTTATTTACTTTATATTTTTTATTTAAAATTTTATAAAATATATTTATAATTACATGAATCAATGTTTGTTTACAAACATTTGTCGTTTACTCATGCAACAGTGCCCTCAAAACAGATGCCCAAAAAAGAAGCCTCTTAAAGAGGGACCCAAAATGACAAAAAATATGCTGAAAAAATGAGCTTCCACGGACTATTTTAAGTTCTACAATTCTCTAATGGCAATTAGTTTTTCAGACAAGAATGGGCATTTTTCGGCGTGAAATTTTACAAAACGTGTCTTGGTGCGTTGCTTTGCCAATATATACAGTGCTTGTCCATCACCTATAAATTAATAAACTCTTTTTTTAAATAAATAAACAAAGAAAAGTTAAAAAAAAAAAAGATTTAGTCATCATTTTTTTTGTTAGCTTGCAACGCCAATCGTTGCGATTGGAACGGCAGACGACGCGGTTGCTGGCATTGACGGTGGAGAAGAATCTTCTCGAAAGGGATCTCGAATGGCAACGACGCAGTCGTGGCCGAAGGAGATCCAACAACTATATTCCGCTATTCTCTTCATTTGCTGAATCCGCCGCTCCCTCAACGCCTCAGATCGTCGACGTCAAGCCGATCTGGCGCCGCGATCTCCTCGTCCAGCTTGTCTTCCGCGGCCGTCCACTATCATTACCTACTTCTCTACAAGCAGGAAAGAGAGGGCTGCGCGAGCGAACTCAAAATAAGCTGAATGTTTTTTTTTGTTTTTCTTTATTTTTTAAATAATAACAAAACATAAATATTTAATAATTTTTTAAAATTCAGTAATACTTTATCAACATAATTTTAATGACGTGATATTTTATTAAAAGTGATTTAATAACGTGATGAATACACTTTAATAGAGTTAACGGTCAATTAAAAAAAGAGACGAGATTATTATATTTCAAAAATATTGGAGACTAAATTTTTTTTTCAAAAAAAATATTATATTTATAATTAAATAAGAGTCTAAACATTAAATATTAGATATTAATTTAAAATTTTATTTTTTTAATTAAAATAATATTTTAAAGTAAGAGAGGTGTTCTCGCATTAAAATCGGGAGAGCCCACAAACTAATAAATATTTATAATAAAACATATGTGCCATCCTTTTATGAGGGATTTTAATAATAATTAATAAAATTCGGAGTCCAGACAGAGAGCATAACACAGAAAAGAACCATCAGACCCAATTTGGAAGGGTGAAAGCCCTGTCCCATTACTTAAGGCCACGAGGGAAGTGTGTACTGTAAATTACTCCCTCGACCTCGATCGAGGTTGAACATTTACTCAATTGGTTAAGAAATTATTTTTCAATCAATAAGTAAGGATTTAAATCCCACTAAACTTCATTTTCTCCTTTCTAAAAACTCAATAGAGCTTCTTATAAAAAAAAAAAAAAATTGACCTTCAGCCGAAAATGCAGCAAAACAAATTGGGTAATCAAAGGCATATTTAGTGGGTTTTAGACAATGGGCCAAGAGCCAACCAATAGAGAAAGAAGAAGCCCATTGAGACAGTCCAACCAGGACGCGCCAGCTCAGAATTGAAGATCTGAAAAAAAAAAAAAAAACCCTCTGCAACAACAAGAAGAATTTCCTAGAATCGTCTAGGCCAGTGACTCTAAACAGACAATATCCAAATCAATTTCCAAATTATTATGAGGGTAATAATTCCTTGCAATATACTAATAATTTGGAAGCACCTGCAGAAGTGAAGGTGAAGCTGAAATTCCCTACCCGAATTTGAGATTAGGGAGAGAAAGCCCTTTTGGTGGCGCTTTGATTGCTTTTGTAATGCCAGACTGAGAGACGCCCTATGGATCCTAATGACGCCGAGATGAGCGAGAGGGAGGCGGTGGTGGCCGTGGTGGCGCCGCCGCCGCAGCAGCAGCAAGGCCCAAACGACGCCGTGAGAGAGTTACTGGCATTTGCCCGCCTCCTCATCAACCAAGGAAAACCTTCTCAGGCTCTGCAAGCGGTGATTGATTGCCCCTTCAATCTTCTCTATTAATCTTGAATTTTCTTTTTCCCTTTTCTTTTTTTTTGATTAAGAGGTCCATATTTCCATAAATGAGAAGTCTTTGGTTTCTTATCCAAAGTTGTTTGTTTGGACATTTCTTTCTTTTCTTTTGTTTTTTTATTGTATATTTTGTTTTTTTCTTATCCAAACTAATATATTTTCTTATCCAAACTAATATCAACCCCAAAATAAAGTAATTGATTAATTTCTTTGATAACCATTAAGTTAACCTTTTTTCTTGTTTCTTTTTTTTCGGGGGGGGGGGGAGAGGGGTGGTGGGTTCTTGGTTTCTTTTACTGATCAGTTGGATTTTCAATGTCATAGCCTCAAATACCAAAGAAACATATATGGATTGAACATGGAAAAATAGTAAACTTCTCTATAATGTTGAAAAATGATTGATTTGGTTTGGTTCGGTTTGATAATAAGCATTGGTAATTAAAGAGAGGTAAACGAAAGGGATGTACGGGCAGTTACTGCATATCAGAATTTAGAATCGAATATATGGGTTAAGTACTTAGCCAATGATTGGAACAGGTTGTGATGGCAGTGCGGACACAAGGGGGCGACCAGGCTGTGTTTCAACCCCTGAATCGCGCACAGGAGCTTTACAGAAACAGACTGCGAGAGAACACTGCTGTTGATCAGCTGGCTGCTTTGTTTGCTGAGTGTGCAATTGTTGAAGCCCAGCCTCCGGAAAATGATCCTGTGCCCGTTGCTGCAGGCAGTTCATTGGCTGTAGATGTTAACGGAAACTCTATACTTGCAGAAACGGGAAGGATGCAAATTGTGTTGGATGCATTCTCTGATGGGAGCAGCTTCATCTGTCTACAATGTGGTGGTCTTGTCAGTAACAATCGTAAAGACGAGCACTATGCATTCTGGTGTAGCGGACTCTGATGTGCAGGAGTGTGGAATGGGGATTCGCTCTTCTGTTAATATAGCGAGAGGTCCCAACACTTTTGAATTTAGCATACTGTTGTCCTACTTCCATTGCATTTGACTGCATGATACTTCTTCATTTATGGGCATTTTTATCACCCAGCATGCCAGATGTGGTCAGAACAACTTTCATATGCTTGATATATGATTTTGGAAGGGGGAAGGCCGGGGAGGGAAGAGTAGTGGATGGCCTAAGTTTGTTCCCCTATACGAGTGTTCATACTATGTTCACATTGTTGTAGCGATCAATCAAATTATCATATAATGATCTCAGTAATAATAGCATTTTGTGAATGAGATCACTGTATCTGTTGTTAAACAGAGTCCTTGCAGAAACCATAGTTCTCTAATCTCTGGTAGTGTTTCCTTCTGCTTCTTTTTATTGGAGGTTTCTTCGCTGTCTTGGTTTTGTAGCATTTCATATTGGTGTCTTTGCGTACTGCGATAGTGTCAAGTCGTTGTCTTAATGTGCGCAGCAATTAACAATTTTCATGAATGGAAAATCTAGGTGGACACAAAAGTGATGGGCTCAAATAGTTTTATACTACATATAAGATATTTTATACTACATTGATATTTTGCATATGGTATAAAATGTCTTGTATGTAGTATAAAAACTATTTGTATCCACTTGAGTCCACAATTTTTGTGTTCATGCAGTGATTGAAACATGCAAGTTTCCTTTCAAGGACCCCTTTTCTTGTTGTAGTTGGGGAAATGAAAACAAGTTGTGCATGCAGGTGTTGGGATCCAATCTCAAGAAATGTAACTTGCTGTATGAAGTTCACTAAGTGTGTTGCCTATGCCTACGCACACTTTTAATTGTACTCTATAAGAAACTGGCAATACAAATTAGAATAAATTACATAAAAGCTCAGCAGCATATTGAGTGTGCTTCATTATAAATCTTAACTTTTAATGTATTACACATAAAATTTTTTGCCTTAAATCTGTTACAATTTCAAGCATCCTTCTGTCTCATGCCATATTGTGTGCTGTCTCCTCATTTTAAAGAAGTGTGAGTTCCCACTCTTTTGCAACTTCATCATCAATTTCTCTGGAATTACCTGCCATAATAGACAATACTATATGCAACTGAATACTGAACATTGAAATAGGTGTAAGAAATTAAAGGCGTTTGGATTTGGTAAGAAAGTAGTAAATTGCAGGGGTTTTACCTTATAGAGATTCATGCATTTCATAATCTGACTCTACACTTTGCATGAACCTTTTAAGGCCATCGTTTTTCACAGAACAAGGACTACCATCTGGAATGATGAAGTTTCAAATTTACACATTAGCTGATCATTGGTAAGCCTGTACTTACTATAGCAGTTACTCATAGCAGCACGCATTGACAGAAGGAGAGAAGCAATATCCAGAAGCATCTCTAGAATAGCACTCATCACAGAGAGTAGCGTCTGTTTCACGCTGCTCCACAGCAGCCCATCTGCTGTGCTATTCATGAAGTTCTTGGCAGGAATCCTCATTGGCAGCTTCAGGCCAAGCAATTCTTTCCTTGAGAACCTGTATAAACAGGTTACAGCTAAGTTTTATAATCATCTAGATCATACCCCCTACGCTAATAAGGATTAAACCAAGGAAGTACTTTTCATGGAATCTTGCGCAATATCTTCAGTCTGTTCCAGTGACTTCATGGAATGTCAGAAAATCCGGGATATAAGCACGTACCTGAGCTTCTTCAAATGAAAGTCCTCCGCAGGCACAAGTTCTGCCTGCAAATATTTCAGCTGTTGGCGCATAGCTGTTGGCGCATCATTAGCATTTCATTGGACATTGGATATCTGTTGACCTGTAGAAGATTTACAGGATACTGAAATAGAAAGCATATCATCCTGAAAACATACAACGAGGTTATTCAGGATATTGCAAGCACGATTCGTTTACTTGGAGTGTTGTGGGTTTTCTCAGCATTAATATTGGCGGGACCAGTAAATGCTAGCAGGGGATTGGATGATACGACAAAAAAATTGTGGAAGGAAATCAGAAGAAGTAGAAAAGAGGCAGGGGATTCAATTATTACTGTCATGGCATTAGCCTAGATAGAACGGAACTCAGATAAAATTCAATGTCCTGCTCATTTGATGTCCCTTCATCTAAAGCAACAGGTTTGATTCACATAGACTAAGACTAATTACACACACTTAGCAGACTCAAAAAATTTGTAACATAGATTCCCAAAGAGAAGAACATTATTGAAACTCAGAGCCTTTCCATGTCAATCACATATTTTATTGTATCCAATACAAATGAGCTCTAACAACATGGGATTAAGGAACATGAACAACTTCCTTGCGCTTTTTCTCATCACCAAGTGCACTAATGAAATTGTCAGCCGCAAGAAGGCCCTTGTTTACGTGAACTCCTGGTTGAACGATGAAACTGCTCACATGTTTTGAAGTTACGACCAAAAGGAATAGTCGCATGCAATAACCCATAACCAATGCTGCCAACCTTCCTTAAAAAAGCCAACCATCAGGAGCCTGTTCTCTTGGCTCTCCCTGATCCGGCAAGATCTACTAAATGCTAACTGCAATTTGTACAAAGATATTCTTTGTTCATACTCTTTTTTTTTTTTCGGTTTATTAGAAGGTCCATTAGACCATGAGATATATAAAAAGAGTAACTCTCTCCTCCAATAAATCTCACTCTTTCCGTTCCAGGATTTGAATTCAAGACTTTTAAAATAAAAATTTTAAATTTTAACTACTGGGATATCTCCTGAGAGACTTCATTCATACTTTTATTAGGGCTGCTGTCATTTGAGAAAACTTGACTAAGGTTGCACATTTGCTCTACAGTGATAGTGAAGATTGCATATTAACGACTCCGAAAAATGGGGTGCCACAAAAGATCAATGGTATCGATTCCAGCTTTGACATCAAGGATATGCTAATTACATGTCTAAGATGTCTTCAGGTTAGGATTTCTAGTATTGAAAGTTTATCATTGTTATAACATATTCCATTGGCTTCTTCAGCTTAAACAATTATGTGGAATGCGTCCAGCTCTTTTATTAATTCCTATAATCTTACTTTAATTGTAATTAAAATTGTATAATCATAAAATTTTCTAAGACAGAAAAATAAAAGACAAAGAGAGAAAAAACAACTCTCGAATCATTCCTTTTCAAGAAACAATTACAAAAAATTCTTCAAATTCAGCTATTTGTTCTTTAATAGTGTGATTGGATTAGTGTTAAAAAAGAATCAGAAAAAAAAAATTTGAAATTTTCTCTTGTTTGGTAAGTATGACAAAGAGGTTGGAAACAAAAAAATGGTTTGAGTTGTCAAATCAATCAAAAAAATTAAATAAAAAATAGGAGAATAATGACCATAATAAATCACATATATTTTATTAGTGGTAGAGATATTTTTGTAATTTTAATTTAATCTTTTAATTATTTATAAGTGTATTTTCGTAATTTTATTCATACACTTTCTTTCTTATAATTTTCTCATATAATCTAAATATAAAATTTTATTTTCTCATCATTTTTTCATAACTTTCTTTTCTCATAACTTTTTTTTTTCTTACAACTTTCTTTATTACTAAAATTTTATAATCTAAACACACTATAAATCTAATTACATAGTCATAAGAAAAGTGAGACACAGAACATCTGGTCGCTTTACCTAATACTCTTTTTCTACAACAAGAAAATAAATAAAAAATATTTTTATTTTTTATTTTATTTTTAATAACTACTTTCGAACAAAAAAAATAACTACTTTCTTTTATTTTTTTTCTAAAAAATAACTACTTTCAATTTAATTTAATTACCTATTTTTCTAAATTCAAATTAGATGAAAACAAATTTAGTTTAAGTTAGATTTCACAAAAAAAAAAAAAAAAAAAAGTTCACATTTGAATATTTTTTATTTTTAAATTTTAAATAAAATAAAATTTTCACTAAATTTACAAACGCGTGCGTCTAGTACTAATAAACGTGCACGAAAAGCTTTTACTTTGCAAAAGCAAAATCACAACCAAAAGCGACTTCCCCTGCTGCCTCGGCACAGAAAGAAGCAGAGCAGATCAAACAACAAAAAATAGTCGCAAGACATCATGTCGGGAGGCATCGCGCGTAGTCGGCTCACAGAGGAGCGAAAATCCTGGCGTAAGAACCATCCACATGTATGTTCCTTCTCTACTTCTTCAATTTAATCCCTTTTTTTTTTCTTTTTTGTATATATATATATATATATATATATATATATATATATATTGAACTTGATTCCTCAATTATACGTTTTGGGTTGTCGTTAGGGTTTCGTGGCCAAGCCTGACACTGCTGCAGATGGGTCCGTCGATTTGATGATTTGGAAGTGCATTATCCCTGGCAAAGCTGGGGTTAGTTGTTTTTTTGATAAATTTTTTGCTTTGTCTATTTCAACCTCTCTGCAAGCAAAGTTGGGATTTTTTTTTTATTGGTTAAGCGAGCGTAATTCAAGTTTAATCTTATGAATATTTATCAATTTGATTTGTGGAAAAGTTGAATCAATTTGAGTTTGAGCTTAAAATTCTAGGAATTTAGGTTTAATTTTAATTTTAGCATATATCGTGTTGTGCTTAAGTCATTCTATTGGGCTTTCTTAATGCAATGTTTGTGTAAACTGTGTAAGAATGATCATTTGTTCACTATGTGTCCGTTTGTTTGGATTCCAGCTCCTGTATGGATGTTCAACCGAATAACTTTGGTTTCACGCTTGATATTCATGAACGGATTTACTATGTGTTTTCTGGTTTGGGTAGTTAAGTCTGTTCGTTCGTGTAGATAACTACTGCATTGGATCTACATGGTTCAATCAAATTTCGGATATTTGGCATGTGCATGGGTAAAGAGGATTTAGGTATGGTTTGATGCTGATGGGCCAGGTTTCCCAAGTGTCAGGATTTTGGTCAAAATTGATTCCGCATTGCAGCTTCGGTTGCATTGCTGTAAGAAATTAAATAAGACATCTTTTGGGTTGGTGATGACTGAATTCTACACTATAATTTGATGCTTGATTAGGTGTGCATCATGAGAGCACTAACAATCCTTGTAACTTTGCAGACTGATTGGGAGGGTGGCTACTTCCCACTTACACTCCATTTCTCTGAAGACTACCCTAGCAAACCCCCAAAATGCAAGTTCCCACAAGGATTTTTCCATCCTAATGTTTATCCTTCTGGAACTGTATGCTTGTCTATCCTCAATGAGGACAGTGTAAGTACCATGCACAAGTCTTTCATGTACTTGCGAACTATGTTTTACTGGGTTGCAAACTTCTTTCAAAATATAAGCTATCATGTCTTTTACAGGGCTGGAGGCCAGCCATTACTGTGAGGCAAATTTTAGTTGGCATTCAGGATTTGCTTGATCAGCCAAATCCTGCTGATCCTGCTCAAACTGATGGGTATCAGCTGTTCATCCAGGTTTTTGTCCAATCCATTCCTTATGCTTTGACTCATTTTTTGAAGATATCTGATTTCCATCTAAGCAAATTACTGCAACGTTTGCAGGACCCTGCTGAATATAGGAGAAGGGTGCGACAACAGGCCAAGCAGTATCCAGCTGTTATTTAATGTTTCTTTGCACCAATTCATTTGTTAGGCCCCTTCTCGTGTGTCAAAGGCTTATTGCAAGATGAGCCATAGTATTGTTAGTAATTGATCGTCAAACATAACTATGATGCTGTGGAATTGGAAGTAGCTTCAGTACATGCTTTGTCATGATTTTGCTAGATCATATTTCAGCAGCATAACAACTTTGGTTATAGAACTTGTGTGGATTCTTCTGACAAATAAGCTTTTAAATCTTTGATGTGCAGACATGATATCTAGAATGCAATGTGTTAGTGTTGAACTTGGTGTAAGCAAGTCTATTGTGTCTGAAACTGTGGCTGGATGCTGGATATGATCTAAGATGCCATTTGAATAATATTTTTGACATCCATAATTTATTGTCGGAAGGGTCGTGGTAGTAGAAGATTGCTTTTGCCCATTTAGAATTAAACGTGGAGACATTTTAGCTGCTCAGCCAGTTATTACCGGAATCATTGAGCTGAAGAAGATTGTCCTTATGATTTTGGTCCTTTGCTGACAGAATACAAAAGGAATGGAAAATCTTTGGTGTTTGATTTGAGCGAGAGCTATGAACTTCTAATTCCATCTAGGAAGAAGAAGGCTATTGACAAATACTTATTTGGAAAATTTTCTTCTGTGAGTACAATAAGTGATTATCCATATGCATATTGAGAACTCTCTGCATCGCCTTGCAGGAGGTCTGGGCTTATTGATATCAACCATTATCCACTTCAAGGCATCGTGATTTGAGAATGTTGCATTTCTCGCGCCAATGATTCCTTGCCCTCAATTCCCATGGATTGTACTTTCCTGCACTATTACATTCTAATATCTTTAATCAGGGCCTTCATATGATTGGAAGATGACCCATTTTCTTGAACTGCCTTCTTGGCTAATTCTGTCAAGCAATTTGCGCTTCTTCTCATCTCTTCTGATTTGTGCGTTTCTTCCATCATCGTTCCCACTGCCTTCTTAATTTGGTGTCTGCTTTTTATTGTTGATTCCCTAGTTGCCCATACTTTCCAAGTCTCATGGCCAACTGGGACTACAAGCACTTGTGTTATCAGCTTCTCATTGTAAAATTGCTCTGCAAAAGTGGGCCGCGTGACCGGATGCACTCCGGTTCACAGCACGTCCAGAATGGAACTCAACCCACTCTGAGTCACAAACCCCTTCAATTGCTAGATGCTCTAGTATTAGAACCTGCAGAGTCCATCCCTTTACAATCAGCCCTTTGGCACTTTTCCTAATTCTGTCTTCAAACTCCTCTGGAATCCACCATTCTTGCTGCTGATCTTGCCACCGATTCTTGTTATTTTTGTGAAGGTCCACTTCAGACATTAGGATTTTCCCTACGTCGCAAATGAATGTGTCACTGGCAATTCCCCATGTTTGACTCTTGTCGAGTCTGGTTAGGCTGCCAAAACAGATGTACAGAATAGAGTTTGGCTTATTGGAATCAATCCAACTCATGCTGCTGCGATTGCAGACTGGTTTCTGGTCCCTTCTTTCGACTTCATCTACAGTATCTCTCTTGAACATAGATACAGAATCCAGGTGCCCTGCCTTCATACCCGTCGCTCTTGTGAAATGATTGGTGTAGGTTGGCTCCAACACATACTAGCTGTTCATCAGCACTCCAAAGCTTTTCCTTTCAGTCTCCTTGAGTGTCTCAAACAAAGCTGAGAATTCAGTTTTGGCTTTAACAATGTAAGGCAGTTGCGATCTCGCGAGTATTACTTCGTCAGGCAGGCCCGGGACGACAAAGGATTCTGTCTCAGAAGTAGCACCATTGTCGTACAATGCCGTTAGCAAAGAGAGATTGAAGAATCGGCTGCCTCTAAAGGCAGGCCTTGGAATGCCAAGTTCGATGTGTAGGTTGAAAGCGCCAGCCATTTCTTGTTGTCATTTACTCGCAACATCATTGATTTGCTGTTTTTATGACTGATTCTCTGTGATTGTATTTTCAGAAGAAAGTAGGTGTGAATCGAATCCTACATACTTTTATAAATGTGAATGCTTACCAACTCTTAAATAAATGTGCAAATTTTTCTTACAGTTGTAAAAATAGAATTAAACTTATTTGTTTGATTTTTTTTTCATGAAAATGTGATTATTTTAATGCAAATCATAATTTGTATTGTAAGATGCTATACTAAGATAAACTTTGATTGAATTGTAGATTTAATTTGATATTTTAAATATTATGAATTTAAATTTTAAGTATTCTTAGCAATAAAACATTTTAGTACTATATCTTAAAATAAAAGTAGACTGGGAAAATGAAAAAAACTCGAGTGCAGAACACTCAATTGATTGCTAAGCTGACAAGATCAATTTGAGTCGATGGTCCAACTTAATTTTTGAACTGACCGAATCAAATTGAAGTTTAGTTTACTGGTCCGATCAGTTCAAATAGAATTTAATAACTATGAACATATTCATTGATTGTATGAAGTCTATAAAGGTAATTCTTCTTTTGCTTCACGACTAGGAAATTGACATTTAACAACCTGAGTCAATGGTCCAACCTAATTTTTGAAAGAATTGGATCAATTTGGAGTTCAGTTTACTGTTTCGACTAGTACAGATGGACTTTAATAAATATGAACATATCTATTACTTGGAATTATGAAGTCTACAAAACTAATCCTCTTTTGACACAAACATAATCTTTGAAGATAACCTAAAAAAAAATTTGTTACAACTACTTGATGTTTTGTTGGTGCAAAACAATGCTTGGAGATCTACCATCCAAGACAATTTCAAAAAAATCAGCCTCAGAATCCTCATCAAGGTCAACTCCTCGGTCACTAGTGCCATTAAGGTGGCTGGCCTTAGGTGTGCTTCTACTAATCCAACGAGAGTCGATTCTTTCCATTGAGAACAGCTCTTCACTGTCTTCATGCCCCAATAGAGGGGAATTTGCAAGAGGGCCAATGACGGAAGGATTAGGGGTTCTTTCAGCATTTGCTGGGGCATAGCTAAAGACATCTTGCCCAAAATTGACTAGAACTATTATGTCAGTGTTAGCTCCAATGGTTGGATAGAGGGGACTCCCAAATTCATGTGACTTGCAATGAACTGTATGTACAAGCTCCGAGTCCACCGTGAAAAAAATTTTCTTTTGTCTGGGATCAAATCCACAGCCAATTACTTTATCTGTCCGTCCCCATTCTGCTTTCCCGGTTTCAACCACAAGTTTGACACCTGCAACCGAAAAAACAAATTTTTGTGCCATTACTTGAAAGATTCTTGGTGCCAAAACAATTAAATTAAACTGCAATATCTTGAGCCGGAAACAAGCCAAGTCTAATATAATTTGGGAAAATGTCAGTAAGGGAATTCAACCGCACGACATCAAATAGTTAATTTTTTCAAATTTAAATTTTGAAAAAGTATGATGATAGTAATACATATTGAATTTCACAGTTATTATATATTTTATTTCACAACTTAATTCCACCTCCTTTTGAGTCTATTGCCTATTTTGTCTTTTTTCTTTTTCTTTTTTTGTTAATAAAATAAGAAAATAACGGTGATATTATATAATCTTATTAAGAAAAATTATATCGAGTTCACCCCGTATAATAGATAAAAATTACTATACTAAATCAAGGGAGGAACACATTTCTTAATAGTCAGTAAAAATCAAAAAATTATTTTCATAATTATAAAAGAGATACGAATATTTAGTCTCACTTAAGGTTCGGTTGCATTCACCCTCATCCAAACGTAACTGATAGTGGCTTTTGCTACAGCGCCACGATCTGTAGTGGTCCTATTTTGTCATTTTTGTAACTTGTGATGTTTGACAAAAAAAACACTAAAAAGATTAATTAATTTGGGCCACGGCATGACGCTCACCGCCCTTTACTCAGCTGGAAGCAGGGTAGTTGACAAGTCAATAGCCTCACACCTACTCCAAATACATAAAACCAAGAATGCCACAACTAAGCATCTGAAATTATAATCCAACATTATGTCACATAGTCGACTTCTATCCCATTACACATTTTACTAGCGTGGAGTGAGGATAACGTTTTAACGTTTGAATTTGTAAACGGCTGTGCAGTACGTTGTTTCAAATGACAAAATAAGTTACCATAGAGCTTTTCAATTATTTTAGTAGAGAAAATATATATAAGTTAGTATTTAATATGTTAATTTTTGTCTCGAATGAAATCGTGATTGTTATTTTTAAAATGAAAATTGATATTTTTACAATACTTGTTATTTTTACATTTAAAAAATATCAGTTAAGGTTTCAAAAATAACAGCCGCGGTTTATCTCGAGACAAAACTTGAGACATTTTACCCGACGTCGTAAGTTTACTCATATTATTATGCATTTGAAGAAGTTGTATTGCACATTCAAAGCAGTCATTTTCACATTCAAATATATTTTTTTTCGGTAATTTACTTTTTTTTTCAGAAAACATTTTAATGCAGTCATCCGGGTCTTGGAGGGAGGCTAGATCCTCCCTCCATCAACCTTTCCCTTTATTGTATTGGAAAAATTAAGGTGAAGGACTTATCTATTGCTAAATTGTTAACTTTTTATAGCCAGTGCAGACTGCAGAGAACAAACTCTGAAAACTACGTTTCATATATCTAAAAATTGAAACCAGTTAATAACTTAATATCCCTCTCCAGAATGATAATATAAAATTTTGATCTTGGATTTAAAAAAAGAAAAGAAAAACTAAAAATGAAAAGAGAGAGAGAGAAGAATTTACCATTAAGATAAACAGAGCCATTCGAAATGAATCCAATGGAACCCGGATAGCCTCCAGGGAGCTTCAGAGGAAGAGAGCTACCTGCAGTGAGTCCTAAAGATACCACAACTGCATTGTCTTTGCCATCATCTTTGTCACCCAGCTTCAGTTCCTCAACCTCAGCCTGTAATAAAGATTCTGATGAATTCCGTCGAGCATCAGAATTTTCTCGAATAAGTTTGATCTTTTCACTTCCTCCGCGATCCTCGCAGCCGTGACAATACAAGATTGTAATCTCGAAATAGGCCTCCTGGGGAAAAGCTGAATTCCCCAGGGGAGGCCCAGGTAAAGGCAAAGCAGTTCTGATCACAGAGGCAGCAGACAGAAAAGGACTATTTACGCTGACCTTCTTCGTTAAACCCGAATTCAGCCTGATCTTCTGAATGAATTCCGCTGATCCTTGAGACACCTCCCAGGTTATCTCCGGCAGTTCTTTATTTCCACAATCACCAACTGCACAGGACAACAGTGGCGACCTTGAAGACGGAGATGATGATATGTAGCCTTTGAACGCAAATCTTGACCATCCATTCTCAACCGCGTCTTTGATAAGAGACGGATGATCAGCCCAATTGAACAAAGATTTTGTTGACACCCCACGTGGAAAGACATGATGATTTCCTCTTGTTTTGCCGTCTGATTGAATCTGATGCTGATTTGGACTTCCTTGATGAAGCCTTCCGTTCCCAACTTGCAAGTTTCCAGCTGCGGTTCTTGTCGAATCACAGTTTTTGAAACAGAAACGTCGGCAGATTAACACGAGGAGAAGGATGGCCACGATTACACTAGACCCTCCCACCAACAGAATATGTGTCCATCCAAGCATTTCTTCTTACACTAATCCTGTATAATCTCTGCTATGAGTTTTTTTTTTTTATTATAAAATTTCCTCTCTATGAAGATTACTCTTTTGTCTTTTTTCTTTTACGTTATTTGAATTAAGCAGGAATTTCTTCGAAATGGGAAAGAAAAAAAGAAGAGGCCATAACTTGATTATAAAGAAGAAAGACGAGACAACAGGAGGGCGTGGATGTGGAGCGGACTAGTCCTAGAAAGGCAGGAAGCCGCCTGGTGGCCTGAGCCAAGACAAAGAGTGAAAGAAAGTCAAGAACGTGGCATGTTTTTTCAGAAGGCCTGTGTAAGCTATGACCTACTTATTTTAGGTATTTTATTTATGGGCCTTGATACGTGGAAGAGATGGAGCTGATTAGGGAAGAAATACAGATATTGGTTTTACATTATTAATAAATTTATTATGTATCAATGTTAATTATATTATAAATTATAAGGTTTTGTAGAAATATGCACTTTTATTTTCTTAAAATTTTATGATGTATAATATAATTAAAAATTTGATTTTTTTTAAATGAATATAATTTACTTATAATATTATACTACATAATAAGTGAGATCTATTTAATATAAAAAATTAAAAATAATTTTTAAATAATATTAAATTATAAATTAATTTTATTTAAAAATATAAAATTAATAATTACTATTAACAACATAATAACGTGTACAAAAATATTTTCCTTTCTCTGCGTCAGTCAAACCCATTAAAAAACTTGTACATGGGTTCAATTCACTTATGAGGGAGAGGGAGGGAGGGAGAGAGAGAGAGAGAGAGAGAAGTTATTGTAAATGAAAATAAGGATCCTTCTTTTTGTCGCACAGAAAAAACAAAGGAAGAAAAACAATGCAGAACAGGAAGAGTGGTGGGCAAAGACGTCACTTATGAGAGAGAGAGAGAGGGAGAGAAGTTCTTGTAAATGAAAATAAGGATCCTTCTTTTCGTCGCACAGGAAAAAACAAAGGAAGAAAAACAATGCAGAACAGGAAGAGTGGTGGGCAAAGACGAGGATTGCTATGACTATTTTATGGTTATGCCTTATGAAAACGAAAAATGTCCGCTTTTCTGTTTTTCTCTCACATATGGCTGAATAAAAGATATCGTTTCTGTGCTGGAATTGTGTCCCTGACTAAAATTGCTGTCTAGAGCTGAAAGTTCATAGAAAAAATATATTGGACATGCTCGTTTGCAGAGAACATAGCAAACATAGCAGTTGGCATAAGTAAAATCTACCAGGACACGAAGGCGTGAGCAGGCTGCCGGCAACAAAATCTTCATGGACATGGTACTTGGGCCTTTTGATCCACCCTATATAGCCTCTCGGCCCACCCCATTAACCGAACCTGAGTGGATGGAATGGATCGTTGAAGGAATCAGAGCCACAGATATTCTATGGCATACCACATCCTGGTGGGTTGGTACAATTGGCACCAGGGGCATGCTTATGCCTGCCCCTTCGGGCAGGTGGAGGGTTCGACCCCCACCTACCCCCCGGCCTTTTGGTGGTTTTGTTCTGTTCCCTTTCCCTACTGTAATGTTCCTAGTTGACCTCCTCAATGACTAAAAAAAAAAAGAAGAGCATTATATTGTTTTTTAAGAGATATTTTAATAGTTAATATTTAAAATTTTTATTTTAGATGTGTTAAATTCTAATTTTAGAAAAAAAGGTGTAGAGTTTATAAGAATAAAGAAAATTACGAATATTGTATAGTTTACAGTCTAACAAACCATCAAATAGACTAAAAAAAGAGTTAAGGTATTGTGAAAAAAAAAAAAAAGCAAGAAGAAAAAGGAAGACCCACCTTGTGATCATCAATTGCAAAACAAAGCACTCTACTTTTAAACAAAATGTCCAATTAGAAGGGCATAAGGAAATGCACATAGAATAATATAGAATAATATAAAAATGATTTAATTTTTAATAAATAATTAAAAATTTATGTTTTTAAATTAAATCCTAAATGTACTTAATTTAATCTTAAATATACTTAATATTACCCTCAACCTTAATTTTAAAAAAAAATTTATTGTCTGTAACTAATTTATGACTATTTTTTATGTTTTCATAGTGTTTTTCTTTAAAAAAACAATAAGTTAGCAATGATAATTTTTTTTAAACAAATCTATCTTATCGTTAACTCACTCAAACAGAAATTATTGCACCTTGTAACATGACACACTACATAAAAAATCAATAACGTGGTGTGGCACATGACATGCCACATTATCATTTAAACTAAAATTTACGGATACAAAACAAAAAATTATATGAAAAATATAAAGTTCTCTTTCCTATTTTTCTCTTTCCTCCCCTCTGTTTCGTCCCTCTTCCTCTCTCCCTGCAAAATCAATCAACAAACCACAGCTTCAATCCCTGTTCCACATTGAGCGAATGGTTTCAATTGCTACAATTCATGCACCCATATCACCTTTCTTTTTTCTTTTCTCAAAGATTATGACACCAAACGCCCTCTGACTAAATAACTAGGCTTAGTGTTGAAACTATGGGCCAAAGAACCACATGCCAAATAAAAAAAACAAACAGAATTATAGAAGATAGAGCCTTAGCATTGTTTGTGACTAACTCTATCGAGCTCTCTGGCAAGCCAGCGCGGCACATTGGTGCTAGCTATCATTAAGGGGAGAAAAGGTGCTTTCGCAATGGAGTTCCTTCTTATGCAAACTTGCGGTCGACTTATGGTTGGCTCGCAAATGGAGAAGCATCAGAGCAACAATTTTGAGGTGATAAAACAGTATTTTGAGCCCCAAAATAGGCGCGCCGACAGCAGGGATAGATTAAAAATTGGCGAGTCATCCTGGACCCATTTTAATTATCGGAGACAAATGGTAGAGTGGTGGGCCTGACGGCAGTGCAGTGCAAAAGCAATGGATTTTGATAACGTTTTCAATGTTATTCTAGTGCATAGGTGTGAGGGTCGGACTCGGACAGATCGACAAATGGTGATTCTGAACGACGCTATTGTTGACAGTGGCCGGTGGCGAGCAATATGGGGAAAAAAAAAGATTTCTAAATGCCGGGGGGGGGGGGGGGTTGGAGACCAAATCCCAATAGGAAAGTTGGGATTGATAAGGACTAAATTGTAAATTATTAGGAATGTAAGGACTAAATGGTAAATGCAAAAAACGTTCTGGTTCACAATCATAATTTAGGTAAGTTGGGTTGGATTGACTTTGAATAGCCGGATAGCTTGTCTTTCAAGGCAAGTTACGGCCGCCGTATTCCAACGGTCGAAAACGATATCATCAAGCTAAAGAAAACGAAAGAACGGGAATTACGTAGTATTGTGTGCAAGTTTTCGTTTCTAAACATTTCTATGTTGCATGTATAATTGATGAAGTATGTGCACGCATACATGTCTCATGCCTACATTAGAAGGTAAACTCACAAAAAAAAAAAAAAAGAAAAAGAAAAAGGGGGATAAGTCCTAAAATAGGTTAGTAACTCTTCAATTTGATGAATCTAGGTTAGTAACTTTAAAATTGCTAATGTGGGTTAGCATTGTTAAAACATTTACACAATTGAGTCAGAAACGTTACTCTAATAGAATTTTTTATTACGTGATGACGTGAACATCTACGTGGCAGTCTCAGTCACCAATGTTCGTTTATGTGGCATGCTCAACATTGGGATAAGTCCTTAAATATGTTAGTAACTCTTCAATTTGGCGAATCTAGGTTAATAACTTAAAAAATTGTCCATGTGGGTTAGCATTGTTAAAAAAATTACACAATTGAGTCAGAAACGTTACTCTAATAGAATTCTTCCCTTGATTTCTCTCTTCCTTACCACCAGCCGTGATTTCTCTTTATTCGACTTCTTTGTAGAAGAAAGAGCTAGCGGAGGACAGACAGAAGGGAAGGAGAGTGTGACATGAGATCAGAGGTAGCTGGCGGAAGGCCATGATTTCTCTTTCTTCGACTTCTCTGTCGAAGAAAGAGCTAGCGGAGGATAGAGAGAAGGAAGGGAGAGTGCGACATGAGATAAGAGATAACTGGTGGAGGGATATGATTCTCTTTCTTCGACTTCTCTATCAAAGAAAGAGATGGTGGAGGATAGAGAGAAAGAAGGGAGAGTGCTATATGAGATGAGAGGTAGTTGGTGGTGAGGAAGAGAGAAATCAAGGGAAAAATTCTATTAGAGTAACGTTTCTAACTGAATTATGTAATTTTTTTAACGATGCTAGCCCACATTGACAATTTTTAAAGTTATTAACCTAAATTCGCTAAATTGAAGAGTTACTAACCTATTTTAGGACTTATCCCAATGATCGCGTGTGCCAAGTAAGCGAACATTGGTAACTAGGACTGCCATGTAGACGTCCACATTGTCACTTAATGGAAAATTCTATTGTAGTAATGTTTCTGACTCAATTGTGTAAATTTTTTAATGATGCTAACCCACATTGGCAATTTTTAATGTTACTAACCTAGATTCGCGAAATTGAAGAGTTACTAACCTATTTTAGGACTTATCCCATGAAAAAGGCAAGTATTTTTAAGCATGAAAATGTTTTCATTGGGACTTAGTGTATGACATGGTGCTCAAGATTATAGTATCTTGCAACCCCTCACAAACATATGAAATAGGCTCATTGGAATCATGATTTATTGATCGATTTTGTAGGGAGACTAGTAGAGGTATCAAGAAGTGACCCAACCCGATAACCCAACCAAATCCACTCGAAAAAATTGGGTTAAGAAAATTTAGGTTGGATCGAATTGGATCCGAATCACCTATTGTGTTAAGAAAAAGACAAAAGAGTAAAATATTTTTTTGACTTTTTGCCTTTGATTTTTTAGACATTTAGTTCATTATACCACTGAGTTTTGGATTTAATTGAAATATTTTTCTTTAGTAAAAAGCGATTTAAAAAAATAACGGCTCAGTTCGAATTCGATCTGAATCCAACCTGAGACTGAAACGTCCCAACCCGAACTCGAATTAAATGTAACGTGGTCCGAAAGTAACCCAACACATAATGACCTGAACTAAAAACGACCCAACCTAAACCCAACCTAACCTAACTTTTTGACACCTCTGAAGACTAGAACAAGGAGAAGAGAGAGGGAGGCATGGGAGAAAAGGAGTAGAGAAAAGGAAAAAGCAAGACTGGAGAGATTTTTTTTTTCAATTTCTTGTGATTTTGATTGAATATATTTTTATTTTTTGGTTTTAAATTAAATGACACACATGTCATGTGTCCCATTTCTTCAATTTTTCACGTCAGCATCACATGAAAACGGGACTCGTGTCACAACTAATCAAGGTAACAACTGAAGCAGAACTTAACTACAAGTGTCAATATTTTATCTTACTCATTTCAAAACTTAGAAAAATAACTTGCCTAAAAATTAGTTCACTCATATCAAGAGTTTCTTTTAGCTCCTAGAAAGCTTTTCTAAATAAACTCTTTTATTGTACCAAATTGTGAAGTTTACAATTTTGTTTTTTTAAACTGTATAACATATAAATTGTTAGTTTGAATTTTTAAAAATTTTATTTTATTTTTATTTATTTATTATATATATTTTTTTGTCTATTAAGAAGTTTATTGGGGCATTAACGACACAATCGAGATAACTTTCTCCTCTCACAAATTTCACCCCTCCCTTCCCAGATTTAAACCCACGATCTTTACAATAAAAATCTGAATTCTAACCACTAGGATGTCTCCTACGAGACTTAAAGATTTTATTTTTAGTTTGATGTAAGTTAACTCTATCCTTAATTGTATAAACTTGGTCACTCCTTGTGCCTAATTATAGAGAGTTACTTTAACATTTCACGTAAGCATGTATGATGAAAATCTTGCAATGGAAATTTATTTTCAACCTTTAACCAGGCTAATGACTAGAGAAACGGGTATAATAAATTAGAAGAATCAATCAATTATTTTGATATCAAATAAGATGATCAAGAATATAAAAGCTAAGAATCTTGACATACTCAACAAAATCCAATTATAAATCACACTAAATATTAATTGGTTTTGGAAAAATAATAGCAAGAAGTTGTAAATTTAGATGGACGATAGATTTTCAAATAATATTTATGCAGAATTTTAAAATATAACTTTTTTTGCTTAAATTTTAGGACGCGTACTTCAGAAATAGAATAAAAAAATTTTCAACAAACTATCACATAAATATAAATTCAAGATTTAAATGTAAAAAAGTACAACTCATGATAGATTGGAAAAAAATCATAAAATTCATGATTTTTTTTTTGGGTGATGAAACCTTTATGTAACAATAAAAAGATTAAAATTATAAAATCCAAGTTTCACACCAAAATATGATACGACGTGCAACGAACATGATAAGATGTGTAATAACAGTGATAATATACACAAAGCATGACAAAAATTTGAAACAAAATTTAAAAAAGTATAATAAAAATTATATTAAGTGAGCTCAACTCATATGTGTACTTGCATAGTGATCCTTCAAATATTGAACTTTTTTTTTAGATTTTTTGCACATATTTATCGTCGTTGCTACACATTCTGTTATGCTTTTTTTGGTCCCCCGCAAAACCTAACATGCTATGGTAGAAAAATTTTAGAATTTAATGTTTTAATTTTCCAATAGTGTGAAATAACATGAAGTCTCTTTAATTTATCTATGATAAGATCCTATAGCCAACGAATGTCTTCGATTTAACAAAAACTAATGAACATAATAAAATAATTTGAAATTGAATAGGTTGTCAAGTCCATGATAAAGATTTACAAATTTTCCTTAGCTAGTTGGGGTGAGGAGATTTTATAGAGTAGACTTGAGTTCAAACTTCATACCTACCCCGAGCCATTATGAATAGGACCCAACTATTTTGTGTTAAAAAAAAGAGGTCAAAAAAAGAAAAATTTAATGTATATTTGTGATTGATTTTGTTTTTAGGTGATATTCAATTAATTTATTTTTTTCCTTTCAAAATGAAACATTTCATAACTTTTTGAGGTTGTTGAAAACTGAAGGAGATTGTAATTCAAAATGATTTATGGGATTTTAACCAACTCTCTCAACAAAAAAAATAAAAAGAAATTTGGGATGTTTTTTGGTGGCCTTGTAACAGTTTCCTACGCAGTCATGATTCTTTAGAAAGGGTTGGAAGCGAAAGGCTGGTACAGGGGCTACTTCCAGCGTCTTGTTTGGTTTGACATCGTTAGAGGAAGAGAATGAGGAAGAGCCCAAAGAGCCCCTCGTAGGGGTGTTCGCGGGTCTAATTAGTAGGTTTTAGGGGTATGTTCGTATTGACTGATTGGATGATTCTCTATCTGTACTCAATCTGTCATCCTAACCGATCTGTCTAATCCAATCTGCCACTTGTGGATTAGATTGGATTGATGTTGGCAGAATGGCAGAAAGAAAGAATTAAAGAACATCAGCAGGCAAAACAACCATTCAAATAATGGAAAGCCACAAAAAAAATTAAACAAGATTAAACGGTGGATCAAAACTGCAAAGAAAATGTATCCTTTGACTACAAGTTGTAGTCATTTACATAACAGTTCATCTTTAGGCAAGGAATTGTTATAAATTTGAGTTGCAAAACATTAAACAAGAAATTTCCATCAGCTAATCGATGAGCTACACTATAATTTTTAGAAATTAGATGCAAAGCTTCCAAAGATTTTGATTAAAAAATGACCTTTTTATATCCCAAATCTATGATATACAACTTCCAATATGAAATGCGTAAACAATGCACCCATTGATTGTAAAATAACGCTGCAAGCAATTCCTCTACTATGTATAGTCACACTCATTGCAATTTGGACTCTTATGAAATCATGGTTGAACAAACTAGCACCACTAGTCACTAAGGCCATGTTGTCGCAGAGAAACAAAAAAGTAAATATGGTTCTAAAAGTAAATGTAACTTTGGAGGTTCAGAACAGGACATTGCTAGGTTCCAAACCACATTTTTTTTAAAATAATAAAGTAAATGTAACTTTGGAGGTTCATAACAGGACTTTGCTAGGTTTCAAACCACATTTTTTTTTAAAAATAATAAAACGGGCAAATTAGTTCAGATTGGATGAATTTCAAAATCCCTCAATCTGCTCTCAATTCGCCCGTGGAAAATTTTAAAATTTTAAAACTACAACCATTCTAAATCCTTGCGGCTTTGGTGGATACAGGTTTGTGTGGGTCATATTAGACAGATTGGTCAATTTTTTGAACAACCCTAACCTTTCGTATGGAAGAGGAATAGGACTATTGCCGGAATTGCTCGAGTTGTCTTTGGTGAGGAAGCTTTTCTAAAGCCTCTTCGAAAGTCTGGAGGAGTGCTTGACAGTGCTGATCATGGTGGGGAGATGGTCGAGGAGTCAGCTAATATTTCCATTGAGCGAGCTGCTTGTGGTAAGGAGATTATTGGATCATCTCTTCCTAGGCCAGAATTTGCCAACAAGGGCCTTCCCAAGCTGCGTACTAATAGTTTGTCTCCCGTGGCTGGTGATCCTAGTTTGAGACAATGGCTATCAGGTCGAGACTTGGGAGCCTTACTTCTCTCAATTCACTATCCTGCAATTCACAACAAGCTTCGAGGAAGGTCATGACATGTCTTTGTTATGACTCTTTACGTGGGGTCAGTAGAACTGAACACATGTGTGCTTGTGGGGATAGACTATATGAGGAGTCAGGTTGACAAGTGCGACCTCCTTCGTGCTTATAAGAAAGAAGCAGAAGGGATTTTTGCTTCACTAAGGGGAAAACTGAGCACTATCAAGGGTTCACCCAGAGAGAGTTCCCTAGCTGCATCTTAGGATGATGATGTGGCATAGGTAGAATGTCTTCGCGCTGAGATTACTCATTTGATGGAAGGGAAAGCTAGCGCAGAATATTCTATGTCAGAGTTGTGCGAAGAGCTTGCCAAGTCCAGATTTGTTTTAGAGTCTCGAGACAGGGAAGTTGGGAACCTTTACTACGAGCTAGCCAAAACAAGATCCATTTGTGAGTCTTGGGACAAAGAGGTCACAAGCCTCCAGCACGAGATATCCACATCGAGATTTGTTGGAGAGTCTCAAAGCAAAGAGATTGATAAATCAAGTGCCAGAGTGAGCTCCCTAGAATCTGTGCTTGCCGAGAGTCACTCTTCTATGGTCGCTTGGGAGGAGCCCAAGAACGAAGTTTCTGATGTCGAGGAGAGGGCTACAAGAGGGGTGTTGCAAGCATTTTGGGCAAAAGCTCACCACATAATGGAGGAGAGCTGTAAGCGTGGGTACTATGAGGGCGCTCGGTAGGGGTCTACATTGAACTACCCAACCCGCTCAACCCAAGCAACCCAACCAAAGCCAAACCGAAACTACAAAAACTGCCAAAAATGGATTGGTTGTGGTTTGAATTTTACTCAAACCCCACTCTACGGTTTCGTTATGGTTTTGGAAATCTAAAAACTGCAAAAACTAAATTGACTGCCTAATATTACTGAGATTCAAAAATATATATTGTACAGAAAGAGGCCAAATGAAAAAAAATAAAATCATCTCCATATCCAACCAAAAAAAAAAAAAATCAACCATCTTCACATTCTTATGCAATCTAACACTCAATAATATGTATCTGAATAATATAGGTAAGGTTTATTTCACTAAAATAGTAAAACACCTTTCCTTCATTGATAATCAGTAACTACAATTGATTATGGATTCCAATTTATTTTTGAACATAGAAAATATACTGGAGCTTTTTCTACTACTGTCCACATTGAAGATATCATTGGCAAGTTTCATTATTTTGATGCACATGAAGTTAGACAATACCATTAGTTTTTGCATAAAATTTCAAGAAACTATTCATTATGATCACCATAATTTTGTGTTTTGTAGCATCAAAAAAATTTGTTTTTAAAACTATGGTTCAAACCGCAAAACCCACCAAACCAATTCGCAACCGTCAATAACATTTTGGTTAGTTTTGCTCTTATGTTGGTTTGGTTGTGGTTATGAAAATTTTCAAATCACCACCAATGGTGTGGTTTGAATATAAAGAGTAAACCGCCCTAGATTGACCCGTGTACACCCCTAGCATTCGGGACACCTCGTAAGTGTATTCACATTGCGACTTCTCCTCCTTGTTTAATAAGAAGGAGTGGTTGAAGTGGCTTACCTCAATTGCCTCGCCTGTTGGGTTTTTGTAATAGTTTTTTTTGCAGTCCTTGCAATAAAGTTTTAATTATAACAAAATTTGCATTATTACTTCTTACTCCTGACTTTGCTCCCTTTACTTGCTTTATCCTCCTTTCACAATCACACGCTATGCTGTTTTGGCATTCATTGAAAAGCATTGAGAGAGGGCGTTTGCATGAGATTGTGGTTTTAAGATTATGGGAAAGTGGCTCTTGTTAGTTCAGGTCCATTTTTCAAAGTAAGAAATCGAACCAACTTCCTTTTTTGAAAATAAACTACTTATGGAATTATAGCCTTGGGTCTGAAGAGATGGGGTGGTTATTCGGGAGACGGCTTATAAGGGTAAGGACTTGATCTTTTTCTCCTTTTACTGACTTTGGGAGTTTCCTTCTACAAATTTTAGAACACTTTGTAGTCAAAAAAACAAAAAAAGATTGAGAGTTTAAGAAATGCACCAATTAAGGGGGCGAATCCCTTCTTTTTCTATGAATCCTCAAAGAGAGGACGTGCTACGGGGGCTCTCAAAATTCTTCGGTTCACAATTCTGTACGTCCACCTTGCATTTATTATTGTCATACTGGTTGCGTCGCAGGCCAGGTTTCATCCAAATTAGATAGCAAGTTTGTTGTTTTCGATCTTAGGCAAAGATTTTACATTCGTCAAAGGTATAACCTAACTCTTTCTTCTATCACGCAAAGGGCTTTTTGCCCTCTAGAAGGGCATGTGACCTTTTATATAGAACAACTTTACGTCGGATTGTGTCTCTCATTGATCCAAGGAATAAAAGAGCTTTTTTTGAAGTGATTGGGATTGCTCATTGTTAATTTGTTACTGAATGCTAGAGGTGGCTAATAGGCTTGATAGCCTTAGCAATACATAAAGGGTTGAGACAGAAAGGCAAAAACCATTATTTTTTAGTACAAGTAACCCTTACTGTTTCGGGAACTGGCCTTTTTGATGCCACTTTTGGTGGTGAGTTCACATCAAGTCTTATGGCGTGGGTAAGGGAGGACCACACAATGCTACCCTTTAACCCAAAGTACTATTTCTTTGCTTACTTCCCAACGGACAAAGGGGTAAAGTTTCCCAAAGTTTGGAATCCTCATGTCTTTTTTTGGGCAAAGTCACTTACCTGTCCTTGAGATTAGTGAATGAGCATGGATAGATTTCTTTTCGAAGCTAGAGCTGTATAGAGATCTTTCTCACCTCAGGGGTCGTCTTGGGACATTTTCCCATTTTGTTACTAAGGAGGGCTTGATCGATTATAGGGTAATTTCTCTAGTAAGGAAAGGTGAGCCTCAGCCGCTCCCAACCTTTCAATTAGGGTAAGAGTATTTGAGGCTTCTAGGATTCAATGTGCGCTTTGCTGATGCAAATGTAGGAGTAGATGTGCCAAATTTTGGTTCTCTTGGTTCCAAGGGTTCAGAGGGCTTTGAGCTTGATCATGATTCTAATTTAGGTGGGCTAATTTTTACAATTATACTATTTTACTATAATTTTGGGTAATGATACTCAAGTTTTATTTATTTCTTGTTATTTTCATGTAGAAGCTGCAGGTATAGGTACTCTACCCACCGGTGTTGTGGGGACTGTCTTGTATGATCATGGTTTCTCTTTAGATGTCATCGCTGGCCAGTTCTTTGCTAGTGAGATTCCCTCTATGACTCTTGCGAGAGGCACTCAAGTCCTCAACTAACTTGGTAGTTAGATAGAGAGATTGAGTATTGACATCCAAACTTTCAAGAATCAGTGGAGTTGCCATTTTCCTCAGGTTCTTGAGAATATTGCATCAAGTCCTTATTCTCATACTCTCGTTCGACCACTAGTGATGTCTAGTACTTTTGTTCCTTAGACCCTTATATCTGTGGGAGAAGTGGATAGTAGGATGGTTGCTTCCCCTAACATTAATGTGCCTTCTCGAGGTAAAGCTGATGTGATGCTTTTGTAGGTATCGTTGGCCACTATGGCCCCTAGTCAATCTCATAGATTTCCATCTCATGTTCTTCTAACAGTCTTACCTAGGGAGAGCTCTGATCAAGTTAGGGGATCTCTTCCTTTTATGCTAAGAGAGATTGACTCTGGATCCAGGATTGGTATAAGAAAAAGACCTCTGTTGTCTTTAGCCTCATTCTTTTCTAACCCTATTTGTAATCGTTTAGAGAAGCAAGGTATGCCATTCTTGGTTAAACTTTTCTCGAAGGTTAGAAACTCCTTCTTTTAGCCAGCTTGTTGACTAAGCGAGGGAAGTGGACTTGACTACTTTTGGCAAAGTTATTGTGGGGTTGGGGAATATAAAGAAGCTTGCTGTCGACCTTAAGAGTTAGGTAACTGCATACCTTTAGTTGATTACTCATCTTCACATAGATATTGAACGTTTACGTGAGGATGGGAGTGACTTCAGGACATTATTGAAACTTTGGAAAGGAGGTTGAATGAAGCTACCCAAAGTCATCGGCAAATTGTGGACGAGCTGATAGTTGTCTAAGAGGGAAATTTGTAGCTAGAGTTTCAAGTTCGTGAGTTAGAGGAAACTCTGAGGGACGAGGGTCAAACTCACGTGAACTTCAAGGATTTTATGACTTGAGAGCATTCCAGGCTAATTACGAAGATCAAAGTGTCTTAGGAGAAGCCCAAGCGGATAGAATTAAAACAGGAGGGCCAAGTGCTAGACCTAATTTTTGCCATTTGGGGTTATTTCATGTGCCTCATTAGAGATTGGGATCAAGCTAAAAAATGGGGCGTGAGCTTGGATTGGGGTGCCTTGCTTTGGCCCTTTCCTGAGGTTGCTTATTCACCCAAAGTTTCCCTAAGCGAAGCGCCAAGTTCTTCTCAAGTTGTTGCTGCTGAAGCTCATATTTTGGGTATGATGATCCTTCAACTCAGGGAGCTCAATAGGGGCTTAATGACACGTAATAATGCCTATAGGAACACTTTGTATTTTTGTTGTATTTTTGTTTAGTTTTTTTTTTCCTTTTGGAGAAGTGTTGATGTATTATGTTTATGTTGTAATCCCTGTTATGAGTAATTTGATTGACCTGATTTTCCCCTTGCTAGTGTTTTGTTGGTTTGTTGTTCATCTTCTTTTCCTTTTCTCCACAATTGTTTGTTGACATGGGCTTGGTCCGAGGGCCTATTTATTAGATTGATTGGGCTTGGAGTCCAGTCAAAGTATTATTCTACAATTTGACTTGCGAGAGACTATTATTTTTTCAAAATTGCTTGGAACTGAGCACCTTTGTAATAAACGCAATGTTACAATAGTCGGTGTTTGTGCACATTTATTACTGTCGTTGCTTCATGTTGCCTCTTGCTTTTGAGAGGGGGTTTTTTCAGGGAGAGTTCTTTATAAATAGGCAACGCTCAATCCCCATTTTTGTCCCCTAAGTTTGAGAGAGAAATCTCAAGCTTTAAATATAGATTCTTTGGTTCTTTTGGTATTACCCCTTTGGCAAACATCTCCTTAGAGAAAGACCATATTTTAAGGCATTGTCAAAGCATATTAGCTCTTGTTATTCTTCTTTGTAAGGAATGTCGGTTCTTGTTACCTTTGAAAGAAAGGTACCACGGCAACATTGCCTTGCAATCGGGCAGTTTGGTTCCTAGCCAACCTTGGGCATATTGGGCTCTCTATTGTCTTTGGAGCTGGTGTGTTTCTTGAAGGTCTCTCAGGAGCCTAGCCGTCTGTTTTATCTTATAGTAGGATGACTTGTGGGATTTCTAGTGGATGTCGGGTTTGGGGAATCCACTTCATTTTTACCAACTTGTCTTCTTTGCTGGAGTCATCCCATTGGTTGCCTATGCTGCAAGACTCATGTCTTCCCTGGCTGTTGTAGGACATGGGTAACTTCTTGCAAAGGGCTATTCATCATGATCTAGATTTCTTTTGAAAAAGTTCTCGTCCAAAGTTTTCATGTAATAAAGTTCCTTTATTTACTATAATGTTCATGTTATAAAGTTTCTCAATATAATGAATTGTTGATGAGCTTGTTCATGTAATAAATTTTTTTTTTATGTCATAAAATGTTTTTTTACTAGAATCCTTCTTATAATGAAAACATTTATGCGATGAGACCTTTCTCAAATTTTGGATACTTGGAGCGATGCAACTCTCTTTGGAATGGGACGAGGATGAGGTGTTTATAATATCTTTAGCTTATGCAAACTCCATATTCTTGTGCAAGCACTTTATTGTAGGTTTCCGAGATGCAATAGTATTTGCGAGCTCAATCGAACCTTAATTATTTGATAAAACTAGGGTGGTTTGTTTGAAGCGTAACTTTTTAGGACTTTGGGTGTTTGAGATTTTTTTGTTCACAGTCCTTTTTTGTCTTACTAACTCAAACAAAGATCCTGGAGTTCTATTGGGCTTATATTTGCGAGCTGCACTATGAGCTCGAGCTAGGAATAAGCATTTCTGATTACTTGTGGGTATTCTAGAACCTCTATCGATGAGAATAACAAGTGTTTTTTGTGCAACGAGCTGACTGCCACGTGGCTTTGGCTGGGCATTTTGCTCTCTTTTTGTCAGATGTCAAACGGTCACATATTTTTTCATCATCTTTTATGCCTTTCATTTAGCATCATGAAGGTCCTTGTGTTCCAATGATGTTGTAGCCTTTTTATTTCCCATGATCTTATGTAGCCCTTTTCACCACTACTCGATGTCTATCTGTCACTTAAAGATTGGGGAAAGAGCTTATATATATGGGACTTAGCAGTATTTGTCGCCCAATCTCTTTTTCGCTTGATCCTTTTCCCTTGATCTTGAGCCTAACTCCTCATAGTATTTAATTGTGTGGATGTTCGAAGAGTTGGCCTTGTTGGAGCGACATTGAGATTTTTTCAAGGTAGGTCACTCCCTATTAAGCGCTCACCGTGAGCGATCGCGATGTCATGATATTCATTGGCCCAAATGGGGTCTAGCTTCATTGTCCTATGCTACTTATTGACTTAGTATGCTTCCGTGTGTTATCAGGGTGCTTCCCAGTTCTAGTGGATGCTTTGGCAGATAGTGGTAGGCAATCGTCTGACATGCACTGCTTCCGTAGCTTCTCGATTATTGTCTAGGGAGGGAAGCTGAAGGAGTTGGTAGTTTTAGATTATCCTTATTTTGGACGATTTCAGCTAACTACTCCCTGTCAATGGGCTTTATAGGCTATCCATGATGGTGTTGATGGGTTCCATTGGACACCTTGATAACCTATCTAGCTAGGATAGCGTGGTGAAGCTCTTATGGCAGTATTTGTTGTTAGATTTATCCTTCTGGCAATGAGTTTTTTGGCGGCTTCTACAGGAATCGTAATCTCAAGTAAAGAGGGATCCTTTCAAGGGTTTTCCCTACTTTTTCACAATCCTTTGGACTATAGGTTACGCGCCTTGAGTGTTGTAGGCTCCTGGCTTCCTTCTAGGCTTCACTAGCTTAATGGCTTTGGAAGGTCAATTGAGAATGCCTCTATCTTCAGTCACAACTTGTAGTTGGGTTGGACTATTTGCAAAATTTGATGCAACTTTGCAAGATCCATTTGCTTCCAAACTTGAAATACTCTGTACTTCATTTTTATCAATTTATACTTGTTATGTCTATTCAAAGATGCACAAACACTCCATTTTAAAGAGATATACTGTGCCGGATGTGCCTCGGACATAGACAACATGCTTCGGACATGTGTCCAACTCGCTAAAATTTTTTGAAAAAGATTAAAAGAAATCCGAACACATGTGTTAGACATGGGAAGGCTATTTTTGTATTTTTGAGTGTACATATATATATAAGGTAGACACGACAAAAGGTAGACACGACGCAATATCTATAAAAAATTTAGGACACAGATACAAGGTATAATATATATATATATTTATTTATTTATTTATTTATTGTATCGTGTCTACTTTGTATCTATGTCCTAATTTTTTTAAGATTGGCTTATCGACGTGTCCATGTCTGTGTCGCCATGTTTGTGTCTATGCAACCGTTTGTCTATCTGTGATATCTTGTACTGTGTCAATTTTATGAAATAAAGAAAGGTAGCCTGTTCAGAATCTTACCTTGCTTGCTTCCCCTATTACTAACTTTGTTGCCGTAATGTTGATTGCAATCGCCTAGTGAATCGTATGGTTGCTTCAGAATGGTATCTTACTTGTGAACGCTTTCCAATACTTAGACTTAATTGCAGTGTATCTCAGGGTCTTTGAAAAGGTGAGCTTGCACTGTGCTGTTAGAGTCACTTGGATATCATGTCCGTTGGTGGCCCCTTGGACGTTTTTAGGATCCAATCCTATTTGGATTGTAGTCCGTTAGCGGTCCTAGGATGCCTTTAAGAGCCTTTTTTGGGTGATAATCTGTTAGCAGTCAGAAGACATGTTTGGGTGTCAGCTCACTACGACCAACATTCCTTTGACAATCCTTCGACACTTCTAGGTGTTATCCCCACCATCTCTTAGTGTAGGCGGATTGCCATAATTCCCCTGTTCATTTCAATTTGGGATGTAATGTTTCCTTTAGTTGCGAGCTACTTTATGTTTTACTTTAGTTCAGGGCAGCTGTTGGCTTGAAATTCTCTTTCTTCTTAAAAAAGACAATATCTTTCCTTTCTTAGGGATTGTGACTTCTACATTGAACCTGTCTTTGACATGCAACTTCGATTGATTGGAATTTAAAGTGACACATGATTCTCACGGAGCTATAATTGCTATTTTGTTGGGATGTGAATGTCCATAATGGATTTTGTGCCTGATGCCTCAATTCTTGCTTTCAATCATTATTAATTCTAGTCGACATGTCTCTTTGATTTTTGGGCTGGAGTATTATAAATAGAGGGGTTTGTTCTTGAGGATCATCATCATCCTTACTGGTAAACTGCAACTTCTGACTTCTTTTGAGAAATTTCTCCAAAAGGCTTTTTGTTCCAATGTCGTTTTTACTTCAATTATAGTTGGAAGTGTAGATACCTCATCAAAAGAAAGAACTTTCTTGGCTTTGGGAAATTGGTAGATAAATCCTCAATGTAGGTTACCATCTATTAGACCTCTTTCAAGGTAGGTCAGCACCTATTATGTCTGTTGCACATAAATTCAGCGCGTATAGGTGGATAAGGATAAAATCCAGCTATGTCTTTGTTCCTTCCTCCTAGGAAAGGTAGGATGCCACGACAGACGGCCATTTCTTTACCATGGCAGCCATACCTTGCTCACCTTGGAGATCTTATGGACCAGCCATGGGTGTTGCCCTTATATTGTTTCTGCCCCTACAATAGGCATGCCCTGAGAAAGTTTCGATCCCAACTAGGAAGATTTTCGACTCAATGGTAATAAGCTATTTGTTTCGCTTCCTTCGTCACTCACTTTCCCTAGAGGAGTGGTGAAGAGAGGGAAAGAAACCTTCGGCTCAATTCAACGCTTACAATCGATTCTTATAGGAGGCATCTTCAAATTAGCAACTAGAGAACCTTGTGCTGAATTGCTTTGTTTCCAGCTGACCCCTATGCATACATGTACTTCCTGTGCTTTGTACAATTTACTACCTCTGTAACAAAAAGGAATTTTATAATGAGAAACTTACTTATTGCGTCACGTTTTTTTATGATTTTCCAAATTTTTTATGACGTGCTGTTATTGTTGCTCTTGTTTGATTGTTTGATTTTTTTGAGACATAACCCATATGTTGTGAACTCATGTTTGCCAAAAATATGTGTACCTTCTAGAACTGGGCAGTTCCTTTTTAGAGGAACAGGCCTGAGTAACGACCTTGAGTTAGGGTAGCAGCATGCTCAGTTAAGAGTTGAGCTCACGTAGAGCTCACTGTACGCTCCTAGGAACCCAGCTCAGTTTTTACAAGATGAGTTTAAGAACCTATCTCATATTTACTTCGAACTGCCCTGCGATGGCATAAGCTTAATAAAGGCCTCACACTTGTTGTTGCTCTGGACGCATTCCTTTTAATCGACCAATGAATTTTGCGAGTAGGTCTGTAGCTCGTTCCTTTTAGGCATTATGTTATCCAACCTATTAGTAGACTCATTGCTTTTAACCTATCTTAGGCAACCCATGGCTAAGAGGAGGGGCTTTAGTTAGTTGCTGGCTTGTATTGAGCAGCTCATAATATGTTCATCCACTAGGAGGTTGTAAAAAATGCGATTGGTGTCTCATCTAGCTTGATAATTAAATCGGTGATCCAAGCAAATCAACAAGTGGTTCTTCTAGCCCCAACATTTCAAAGGTGCTGGCTCCAAACGAGTGGTTATAGCCTCACCATTGGTGCCTGAAAGAACCTGCCTTGCCCAATGCATTAAGTGTGATTATTTTTATGCAATACACAAGCTTGTTGGTTGGGTGGCTTTTGGGGTTTGTAGATTGAGACTACGTTTCAGCCTGCCTGTCATTCTTGGGGACTAGCCCTCTTTGGACATGTAGTCTTTTGAGTTCATCTACTCATTTGACAAGAAGAGGTCATGATCTGAGTTATGGGTAAGTGGTACTACTTCGAGCTTACAAGATCACTTATATATATATTGTAAGATAGCCATTACGAGGTATATATATGATGCTTTTTGGTTCATAAGCCATAAGTCTTTATTCCTGTGCCTTTGTGAATTAGCCCTAGGTTTGGTACAATTAAGCCTTAAGCGTCATGCAAAGACTCAGTTGGCTAGAAACAATATTTTCTAAGGCTGGCTGAGTTCCAAGCCCATGGAACAAGGGTTCCATCAAGCTGCTTGAGTTTGTAGCTACTAGGGATGATCTCTTCCTTGATTTTATAGGGGTCTTCCCCATTTTGGTCAAGCCTAGTGGTACTATCGTCACTCTTGCTAGGTTCCCAACATTTGAGGACAAGGTCTCCAATAGCAAAGAAGCGTGACCTTACTTTTTTAATATGGTATTGAGTTATTTTTCTATGATAAGCCTCTGCCCGAATAGACTATTGCTCCCTTTTTTCCTCAATTGTGTCGAGTTTGTCTCCCTTAGTAGATTGTTATTGTCCTCTTCCTCAAAGTGAAGGTTGTGCTAGCTTGGTTCTCCAATTTCTGTTAGAACCATGGCGTTAGTTTATAAGCATAGGGAGAAGGTGGTTTTATTTGTTACTTTCCTTAGGGTAGTTCAATACGCCTAGAGGACTTTGGGTAGTAGATCTATCCACTCCCCATTCTTTTATCCCAAGTGCTACTTGAGGTCACAGACGATGTTTCTGTTAGTAAACTCCACTTGTCCATTGGTTTGTGGATGCCAGACAACAACAAATTTGAGGGTGAATTTTGATCCTTGTAGAATATCCGGAAGCGTTCGCTGTCAAATTGCTTTCTATTGTTGATAATGAGTATCTTGCGGACACCGAATCGGCAAATGACTTGCTTCCAAACAAAAGTTTGAATATGAGCAGCAAAGATAGAGGTGAAGGCCTCCTCTTCCGCCTACTCTGTAGAGTAGTCCATGACCACTACCACCTTTTTTTTTTTTGGGGCAAAAGGGAATGCACCGATGATGTCAAGGCCCCACTGAGCAAATGGTCATAGAGAGTGGATTACTATTAGTTTGGTCGTCGGGATGGTCGAGATGTTGCTGGACCTTTGGCAGGTGTTACAACTTTTAACGAACTATTCTATATCTTTGCGCTCGGTGGGCTAATAGTATCCCTACTTGTGAATTTTCTTTTATAGAGTCTGGGCCCCATCATGGTTGCCACAAACTCTTTCATATATTTACTCATTATATAAGAGGCATCTCGTGAGTGAGGCATTTCAGTAGTAACTGGGAGAAAGAATGTTTGTGTAGGTTGTCGTTGAAGAGGACATAGCAAACTGCTCTGTACTGAATTTTCTTAGCCTGTACCTTGTTATCAGGGAGCTCTCTATGTTGTAAGAATGCTAGGATGAGATCTATCTAAGAAGGTTTTTGGAGAATAGGCATGACCTTTGTTGGTACTGTTTTGTAGCTAGGCTAATTAAGGGTTTTAAAAAAGGCCGCTTGATTGAGCCTGTGCTCAGATATGTTTTGTGTCTTTAATAAAGTTCCTGCACAAGAGTTCTTGACCCTTGAGACATAATCAATTGACACTATTACTCAAGCTTGTTCAGTAACCGAGACAAGTGAGTGGACTTTGGAAAGGTATTTGACCTTGGATTCTTCCCTTGGCTCAAATTCCTCTATGAGCTACGAGTCACTTAATCTTAAGAGCCCTAGCAATCTCCATTTTTGTTATGAGAGCTTTGTATTCAACCTTGTAGTTTGAGGCAGGAAATTAAAATCGAAGGGGATTCTCAAGAGTGATTTCACCTAGTCTTACGAAGACTAATCTGGCTCCACTTCCATCCTTGTTGGAAAATCTATCAACATGTAGCATCCAAAGTTTGGGAGGTGCCGACTTGTTCTCATTGACTTTCCTTTCCTGGAACCCAAAGCACTTGCTGATGAAGTCTGCCAAAGCTTGAGACTTGATTATAGTTCAAGGTTGCAAATGGATCTCGAATTTGCTTAGCTCGATAGACCACTGTAGCAGTCTTCCTGCCACTTCAAGTCTATAAAGAACCAAATTGAGAGGCTGGCTCATGTGGGCAATGATCCTATGGCCTTGGAAGTATGGTCGTAATTTTCAAGTCGTTATGACCAAGTCAAAAGCCAGCTTATCGAACTTTGGGTAGCAAAGTTTAATGCCTTGTCAACCTCTAGGACAAAGACAGAAGTGACCACATACTGATTTCCTGCTAGGTCTAGGTAGAGATCCTCTTCAGGGATTGGCTTGCTAAGTAGTGAAAATGGCGACAGGTATTTTTTGAGTTGTTGGAAAACGTCTTCATACTTATCTTTCCACTCAAATTTCAGTGTTTGTTTAACTAGTCAAAAGAATAATAGCTTCTTGTCCCCGAACTTTGGGATGAACCGATTGAGGTATGCAATTATTCCCATCAATATCTAGACATCTCTAATCCATGTTGGAGATTGAAGACATTGGATAGCCTCGATCTTTTTTGGATTGCCCTCAATTCTTTTTTTTAGATATAATGAAACCCAAGAATTTTTCGAGCTAAACTCGAAAGGTGCACTTTGACGAGTTGAGCTTTATACCATAACGATTCAAGGTAGCAAATATTTTATTGAGGTCTAGACGTGCTCGGTAGATTTTATGCTCTTCACTAGCATATCGTCTATGCAGAACTCTTTGTTTCGGCCTATCTAGGACTAGAACACGTCCTTGACGAACCTTTGGTACGTCGCTCTTTCAATCTTGAGACCAAAAGGCATACTATTGTAATAGTATGTGCCTCGTTTTGTGATGAAAGAGGTCTTCTCTTTGTCCAGATAGTACAAGGGGGTCTAATTTTATCTTGACAACGCGTTTATGGACGTCAAGCGTTCGTGCCCAGCGGTCCTGTCTAATGAGCTTTTCAATACAAGGAAGCTGGTAACTATCTTTAGGGTAGGTTTTTTTTAGGTTAGTAAAGTTGACGCACATTCACCACTTGCCATTGTGTTTTCTTGACCATAATAACATTGGCAAGCCAGTCAGGGTACATGATTTTGCGGATGAATCCAGCCTTCATAAGCTTGTCCACTTCTTCCTTAATAGCTGCGAGCTTGTCCGTTAACATGTTACACTTTTTTTGCTTGATTGGGCAGACTGTTTTGTTAACCTCTAGGTTATGGACTGCGACTTCCAAATCAATGCTAGGCATGTTAGCCAATACCTATGCAAAGACTTCCAGGTGCAATTGAAGGAAGTGAATGATGTCATGTTTTACTTTTGCTTACTACCTTTCCTCGATTTGCACAGTCTTAAAGGGGTCGTCTGGTCTCAGGGGGAGCTAGATGAGCCCCTCAGCCTGTATGCCTTGGTCTTCTCTCAAATCAGGGTGATAGTCGAGACTGCCTATATCCACGATGGGTTTTTTCTCTATGCTCTTCATCCACGCAACCCAGAGCTCCTGAGCTTGCTTTTGAGATCCCTTAACTTCTCCGATTCCCTAGAGGGTGGGGAATTTCATTTTCAAGTGCTTAATGGAGACCACAATATTGAGAGCTCGTAGCCCTGGGTGTCTCAATGTTATGTTGTATGAAAAAGGGATGTCAACCACGACGAGCTAAAGTAGAGTTAAGCTCATGGTGGGAACTGTCATATCACTATTGGTAGCTTGGGGGCTTACTGCTTTTCTTGTGAATCCATAGAGGGGTCCCTTGGGTGTCAAGGAAGGCATTCAGGGTTGTATGCAGGACGTCTATGCAGCTCTCCAAGTTGGCAAATCTCTTAGTCAAGGCAGCCTTTGGATTGCAACTTGTTGATGCTTATCCACCAGGTCGCACCTCCATCTGTTGAGTGTCCAAAGCCGAAAAAAAATTAAAGACGACTTTTCTTGGCTCTAATTACTAGATGGTGGGTTTGTCGTGTTTGCATTGCCGATTTGGAAAAGATGAGAAAAGTGACAAGGTTGCTGGTCAACAGAAGGGTAACAAGGATTTTTAGTGGCTCTTCCAATCGAAGGACAACTTATTAAGGAAATAAGAAAGTGATAGAGATACACAACTTTTTGTTTCCCACAAATGGTGCTAGTTGATGGTCGTGGAATTAGCTGCAATGGGGGCCTTCTGCATGGGCTTGCAAAATAGCAAGGCTAAGGCAGGGGGGTTCGCCAGCGTAAGCACTTTGACGCTCAAGTCAGTAGAGGTTAAGCAGAACCGAGAAGGCCTAATAAAGTCCTCATGGGTGGCTTGTAGTGATGAGGCACCAGAGGTGGGTGCTTTATTAGACTGTGTGTGAAGGTGCTCATGAGGAGGGGTGTGTGGTGGAGAAAGTTAGATTTAGATAAATTGCCTGTGAAGGGTTTGGATTGGATCAGTTTTGCTCTTTGCTTAGGCATGAGCCTCTGATATATATACCAGTTTGTGATAATTTGACGTTTGAAAAGGCGTAAGCTCTATGCGTGACAGATGTGACTAGTATCTGTTAGAGGGTAGTTCAGGGTTATAGGAGCATAGGTCTATCCACGGCCTACTTGGTGAGCTCCTTTAGGGAGCTGTACAGAGTTGCGACAGGAGTTGCCGAAATGACTTGCTCACTCTGGCTTTAGGCCCCTGGGGGCCACTTGGCGAGGCCAAAGCTCGAATTCATAACCTATGTGCGTTACTTTGAGCCCACCCGGGGTGATATTTATAAGTATCATATAGTAAACAAGCATAAGATAACATACCTATACAAGCCACATAATACTTGAGCATATTATACATGTTGGATTACTTGTAGTTCATAGGTTTGATCATAGATTAATTAGCCGTGTTATCAATTATGCATCCTCTAGAATCCTTTATTATGCTCAATATCTTGGAATTCACACTAGACATTAAATGCTCTCTTATCTTCAAAATTCTCTATATTGAATATATTAAATGCTATCTTATCCTCTAAAACCTCCACAATAAATATATTAAATACTCGTGATACTTTTCTTTCAAAAATATCATTAATAGGCATTTAATAGATAGTCAACTCCATGATAAAGATTTGCAAATTTTCTTTCATTGATTGGGCAGAGGAGTTTGAATAAGGGCAAACTTGACTTCAAATTGCATACCTACCCTAAAGTCTTGTACCATAAATAGCGCTCAACTTTTCTATGTTAGCAAATCTAATCTAGCCAGTTGTTCTTCTTTCTAGATCAATAACAAATATTTCCAAAAATATATTTCATATGGGTAGCAAAATGAAGGGTTTGTGGGTGTTTGGACTGGTGATTTTATTCATTATGAGTATAGATTTGGCGTTTGCAATTACATGCGCTAAAGTCGAATCTGAATTGGATCCTTGTCTAGAATTTTTACAAGGTCCTATCCCAGAACCCAGCTTTCAATGTTGTCTTGCTTTACGTCCATTGAATAGACAGGCAAAGACTCATAAAAAAGCATGCGAAGACCTTTGTTCATGTTTCAAAGCAACAGCTACAGCTTTTATGTTTGACATCAAAAACTTTAACTTCTTGAACTCATTCTGCCCTGATCAAATTTTTGATGTTCCTATTGATCCTACAGTAGACTGCAAGAAGTAAGACCTCTCTCTCTCTCGCTCTCTATTGTTGTTTTTTAGAGTTGGCATACTAGTGGGTTGAGTCAGATTCCAGTAGGGTTGTTTTGGGCATCGAGTCATTTGGGTTTAAGATAATTCTAGTTATGGGTTCATTAGGTTTATTGGGCTGTCGGTCGATTGAGTTATAGGTATTTTGGATTTTAGATTCATTATGTTTTGAGGTTTATTAGGTTTCAAGTAACTCGAGTTTTAAGTATCTTGAGTTTTGGGTCATTTGGGTTCAAACTAGTAAGGTCTTATATTCTTTGACTTTCAAAATATACTAAGTTTCATGTTTTGAACTTAGGTTCTTTGGGTTTTCTAAGTTTGAGTTCATCAAATTTTGTGCCATTTGAGTTTCAAGCGACTTAGGTTTTAGGTGCTTCGGATTACAAGTAATTGAAAATTTTAATCAATTTGAGTTCGATTGTGTAAGGTTTTGTGTGGTTTAATCAGATTATTTGGGTCGAGTCATTTTTGCCACTTCTATTTTTTTATCTTTTTTTGTAGTTGGATATAGCTACAAATTAAATTTTACGGTAGAGAATTGACCAAGAATTATCCCATCAAACACGAATCTTTTTTATCTATACAAATAGTTTCAAATTTTATAGTCAAGATCTGTAATTGTAAACTTTTCTTTTTTAACTTCTTGTTGTGGGTGAATAGAATCGATGATGCTTAGAAAGTAGCTTGCTAGAATCATACATATTTATTTATTTGGTTGTTTCTTAACATGTGCAGGATTTCATGCACAGGCGAAATTGCCTAAGGCGGGCCTAATGTTTTCTTGGCACAATAATATTGAATAGTTGCTGCAAACAATAATGAAGTGGCCCTTGGATTGTTTTTGAGTAACATTTGTGGGTGGAAAAAAAATTGAATAAGATTATTTATTGTTCTAGTAAAATCTCATTTCAATTTCCTCTGCCTTTATATTATATACAACTTTATTTCAAAACTAGTAACGACAATATCTACAAAGAACTCCGTGGAGACATACTTGATAGTGAATTATCGATAGTAATGTCATTGGATAGGTAATTTTTGCAACAAGGAAAAAGAAAATATAATCTTACAACTCACTCACCCAGACACCACAGAGTATGCAGTTAGAATTCCAATCAATCTTATATATATATATATGTGTGTGTGTGTGTGTGTGTGTGTATGTGTGTAAATTTGAGTTCTACACAACAAAAAATTGAAATTTGAGATCTAATATTTCAACTAAAACATGACATGATGTATAAAAACACTATATGGAACAAAAGATCAAAAAAAGTGTGATAGCAGTGATAATATCCACAGAATATGACAAATATGCAACAAGGTATAAAAAAAAGTGCAATGATATGACATAGGTGAATTTAACATGTCCACGTTAACATACACCAACTGTCGTAACACACCTTTTTTTTTTTGAAATTTCGTTGCACATATATTTTTTTTTTGTCCTTACTGCTTGCTAGCTAATTCACAAGTTTACGAAATCACTCAAGTAATACAGTGAAGAGTAGAGTATTGTTCTCTAAAGGATTGTTTACTAAGTACCAAAATTTTATTAATCCTATTATTATTTAAACTAGAGAAAATAAATTAACATCTAAAGGAATTAACCTAAATAAAAATCGACACAAACAGTCATTGACTAATAATAGTAAACTAACTAAAAATTAACCAATGCAAAATAAGCTTTGGGTATTTCGATCTCACTTGTACCGATCCAACCCAGTTCTAATCCAGTAATAATCACTTTTAATTATTCTTATTATAGCTAAAGAAACCTAAATTCTTTTACAGACTTTCCCAAGACTTATCAAACATATCAATTAATGTCTACTATCTTAGTTCTCAATAATGATAATAATCCTTGATTGATTCATTAAGTTCTACGGCTATTTAGTTAAATCTACAGAGGTCAAGTTATAGTTTCTGCCTGAAACTATGTTCTTATGGAGTTTATCGCCCAAGTCTAATTGTGAAATTTTCTTCCTAGTGCTCATACCCAATCACAGATCAATTGAATAGTGATAAATTTTTTAATGACATTAGATCAACAATAAACTTGTTGTCAAATAATGCCCACCAAAAGTTTAAGCTAAAAGTAGGGGAAACTCAAAGTCATTATAAATCATGTTACATACTTATTTTTTTATGAATACATGACACAATTCACTTTAACACACTCTCTTGACAAATGCTAGACTCAATTAGCATGTGGCATAAGAAAACTGGAATGAATAGGCCAAACTCATAGAAATGGGCCAAATTAGCGAGTGCAAACAAAAGGGGTAAATCAATTTCTAATACCATATCAAATAATGACTATGAGCATCAAAGCCTACCAAAAGCTTAAGTTGAATGTTTGTGAAACTCAAAGTCATTACGAATCATGTTCTATACATTTTTTTTTATCAATATGGGACATAATTCACTTTAACACTCGTAATATAAATCAAAAAAATCAATTGAAATAAAACTGAATCTTATGTTTAATACATATACAAGTACAATTTATAGGTCTAAAATTTTTATCTAATTAGGATAAAACTCATACAGTTTATTTGATGGATAAAAAATTGAAAATCATCCTCTCATAACACAAGATAAGATCCAAGGGATCCCTTACTTCATTCATAGAAAGAAAAAAGAGATTATGGAGTAGACCAATGTATTGTAGAGAAACGCAATTGAATTGTACTTTTGTTGCATTCAATGGAAAAGTGATAAAAGCATCTTCTACATATTGGTCATAAAAGTTAACATCTCTCTCTCTCTCCCTCTTTCGTAAGGCAGAGCAATTAAATGGAAATAAATCAATGGTGGATTTTCAAATTAATTAAAAATGAGAAAAGATGGATTCTACCTGAATTATTAGAAGAGCTCTACTATTTAGTTATACTTTAGATGTTACTAAAGTGATCATGTGATTTATTGGAGGACATCTAACAACTTATCTGTTTTTTTTTTAAGTTCAACTTATCTATTTTTTCTTTTTTTTTTTTTATTAGAAGAGTTCTATAGTTTAGTTATACTTTAAACATTAGGGTTATATATCACGAATTTACAAAAATAACAATTTAGGTTCCGTAAGATTTTTTTGTAAAAAATTTATCACATAATTGATTTTAATAAACGAAAACTGATAAAACTAATAACATGTCGCACTAACTAGATAAAGATGAAGACATGGACATAAGACAAAATGCACATTTGAGTCCAACTCAAATGGGTTATTTGTTGGGCCAAATGGACCTCTTAAGCCTAATAAATTTAATTTTCTTCAATTAAAATGAAAACAGAAATTACAAAAATCTAAAATTAAAATTAGGTGAAATTTTAAATTACAATCAAAGCAAAGAAAAACAAAAACCTAATTTCAAAGTTAAATTAGCTTTCGAGTTGCAGTCTAGTTCAACTCCTTCCCCTACATCCAAAAATTCCAAAGTCAGCCTATCGTCCTCAAGTACGGCGGCGATGCCATGAAGTTTCCGAAGCTTAAGGTCTCCATAGCTAGCGAAGTCATCCTCCTCACCTGCGTTTGCATCTGCCCTGTCCTCGTCCATAGCAGTGGTCTTGAGATCAACCACTGGCTCAAATTTCTCAACATTGAAGAATATTTACAGCCAACATCAAATTTAATGACTTGGATTTCTCGAGATCGCAAAAATCATATGGTTTGGATCTCTTCTTCATCTTTTGGATTTCCAAAATTGGGATCCTTAACATCTATGGTCTCTTATTCGAACCCGATCTCGCCTTGGAAGTAGCCATCGCTGGCTTAAGTGAACTTCCCTCCGTGGCCTCTCTTTTGGGCGATTCGCTTATCCCAGTTTCCGATTTCCTGTCTCTCTTCACGTCGGACTTGGCGTTGTTGCCTTTGTCCCTTCGTTCTTCATTTTCTCGCTTACGCTCGGTTTCTCACTTGCTGGAGAAGGAGGCTCGACTTTGTTAAGTTTTAGTGGAAATATTTTTTTTTCTTTTTTAATGTCTATTTTTTTTTTCAAGTATTTCTTTTTTTTATATAATTTAATTTTTTGCTTTGATTTTAATTTTAAATTTAATCCAATTTCAATTTTAGATTTTTGTAATTTCTGTTTTCATTTTAATTGAAGAAAATTAAATGTATTGGGCTTAAGAGTTCCATTTGGCCTAACAAATAATCCATCTGAGGTGGATCCAAATATGCATTTTGTTTTATGTTCACGTCATCATCTCTATCCAGTCAGTGCGACACGTTGTTAGCTTTAAAAATTTCCATCCATTAAAATCAATTTTGTGATATATTTGTTACAAAAAAATTCTACGAAACCTAAATTGTTATTTTTGTAACGTCGTAATATATTTGTTAATTCAGACAAAAGTGGTGATTTTTTTTAGTAATTAACCCTAAATGTTACTAAAGTGGTCATGGGATTTATCGAACGACATCTAATAGCTTATCTGTTTTTTCCACTGATATATAGTAACATACAAGCTAGACTGCTAGGGTGCGCTTGGTACGCAGACTACATAGTATAGTATAGGATAGTATAGACCTACATAGTATATGATAGGTTAAACCACTGGCCTATACAGCGTTTGGATAACATTCAATAGTATAAAATTGTTATCCTATCTTATGTTTGGAAGATATGAGATAGAATAATATATTACTTTAAAAAGGTTTTTTTTGCCCTTAAAAATAATTAATTTACATTTACTATAAATTTTAACATTTATTATTAAAAATAACAGAAATTAAGCATTAAAATTAATATTTATTTTGCATGTCATTATATATTACAATATTATAAAGTTTCCAATTTATATAAAAAATATTTTTATGAAATTGAGATTTAAATTTATTTATGCAAATAAACCCCACAAGTAGACAAGACAGTGATGGCTACCGTCACGTTCAATGACATGGCTGTCTGTATCTTACTAGCTTTCGTCGTAGACCACATTGAAGATGGATCATCCGCTAGTGGATAAAGGAAAAACCCATTGATATCGTTATCGATTCTCTATTCTAGGGCCTCATTTGTTGCTTTCATGCTGATTTGTATCTGGCCATAATGCATTGGCTTGTGCAGTGGTGCTCGTCGCACTAAGACTCCTTTGATGAAGAATGCATACGTGCCTAGCTGGGGTTATGCTATCAGGGTTCATGGCCAATTTTATTAGAATCCATGCAATTTTTGGTGCTTTTGTCTTTGGTTTGATTATAACTATTTAGGTGAATTCAAAGCGAGGCTAATTAAAAGAATAGAAGATTTTGTGTCCTGTTTGCTTTTTCCACTATCCTAATTGATTGCCCGGCAGGTGTTGACGTGGTTTTCATTACAACCTTAATGCTAGCAAACTAGGTAGTGTTCGTGATAGGGCATGTTGGTTAGCAGCTGAACGACGTGATTTTCGGCCTTTCTTGATTAAGTTCTAGGTGTGGTTGCTCTCGGGGTATAGATCAAACCACAATGATTTTAAAAAGTGGTTTTTGATTGATGCCAGAGACCGATGGTTGGAGGTTGCAGCGTATGCAACGAAGAAGGCGGTGGTCCAACGAGGTCAAAAGATTAAAGAGGATATGTTTTCATTTTTATAAGGGTATTCTGGTAAATGTATAAATTGTCAACAATAACCTATAGGATGAGATAGACTAGTCTATGAAGGTGAGAATAATAATACTATCTCATATTTATGAGATAGTAAGTTTATATTAGTCTATCCTATTAAGCATCCAAACATGAGCTAAGGTAAGATAATTGACTTCTATCATATACTATCTTATCCTAACTCATAAAACAAACGCACAGTAGAGATGCATTTACAGGGGAACTGGCCATCTTCAAGCAGCAGCAAAATGTCTTTTGGGGATGCCAAGGGAAGCAATATAATTCCACTCCATGCCACTTTACTATATGTATTGTGTGTGTTATATGATGTGATGGCTATGGATTCTAGGGCTTGTGGCCTTTGGACAATGCAATATATATATATATATGCACACGCACACACACACCATGCCTTGTTATATGCTAGTTTACCTCTGTGTTTGTTTGTATATAGTGATGTGAATGATGTATTACACGTCACCTCAATCACCTTCAATCAACATCTCTCTTTCTCATGAGGAAGAGTAATTAAATGGAAATAAATCGATTGTGGATTTTTGAAGTAATTAAAAATGGGAAAAGATGGATTCTACCTTAATTATTAGAAGAGCTTTACTATTTAGTTATACTTTAAATATTATTAAAGTGGTCATGTGATTTATCAGACAACATTGATAAGTTCAATATTTGCAAAAATATTGGGTGTAATTTTATGTCTAATTTGATATTGATTTATGAAAATATTATGTTTATCGGCAAATTCTACTTTGATTTGATATTTTACATTTTGTAGGTCAAATGGATGCAACAAGAAGAAATCAGGGGCTAGTTTGTTCTTATTCGGGCAGATTTTATAACTTTGTGCATTGATTGATTTTTCGACCATAACTTCTTACATACAAGTCAGAATTGAGCTATTCTTAAGTCAGATTAAAGCAAAGAGATAGAGTTACAACTTTGTTTTTTTTGACTAAATTTAGATTTTGCCTGGAAGGGGTTGAGAATTAGGCTGAAATCCACTGGGTCAAAACTTTCTAGAATTTTAGAATATTTTCTTACTTCGATTTGAAGTTTTAGGTTTTCTCACTATAACCCTTTTAAGGGTATTTAAGGCCAACGTCGACAGAAGTTTTGGGAGGTTTTTTTTGGGAGTCTTTTCCATGTTCTAGATAGAAAAATAAACCTGAAAAGTGGAGAAGACACGAGGAACACAAAAACAGAGGCTAGGGTTTCGCACCATCTATTGTCTACATAGAGTTTTCTTTATCTTTTTTTTTTATGACTTTTTATCAATTTTACATTATTTCTTTTGGGATTCTTAGCATGTTAGGCTAAAACCCCAAGATATGGTTAGCGACGTAACCTAGCTTAGGGGGTTGGATTACTTAGTTTCCATGAATGATTGACTTATTCTCTTGATTTTATTTACATATTTGTTGGAGAATATTGATTTAATTTATCTATTTTGAGCTTCATGATGCTTTTATGATTGGCCATCATAGAAGTAGTTTTTGGGTTATTTCAAAATTTTGAGAGATAAGATATTAACCGTGCACTAGGTAGATGAATATACAAATTTTGATATCAGAATATAACAGATTTGTATGACGCCAATTATTTCTCTAATCTTAATGGGCTTTATCTATTTTCGTGTGATTTTGGGAGAATATCGTAAGTATATTAGGTATGCCTTAGTTACTCGAAAGACAGCGAAAGTTAAAGTGGTAGAAACAACATTAAAATTGCAAAACCCATAAAATTAATGTAGGTTATACCCTACTAGGTAAAATCCTTAGCCCTAGTCCCTTTTGACTTGAAGAATCCTTAATTTTAGATTTCATTAGCTAGGTTTTTTAATTATTTAAATTCTTTTATTTAATCACCTTTAATTATTCTTTCATTTCAATTTCAAGTTTTGATTTGTAATTTTAGTTTAGTTTAGTTTTAGTTTTATTAATTTTCACAAATTTAAATTGGATTCTATTGCTTGTGGGTTCGCACTTGGTGTACTTGTCAGGTTTATTATTATGATTGGCCTTGTGCACTTGTAGGATTTATTCAATCAAGTTTTTGAGCCCGTTGTCGGGGAACGGAGTTGCTAATTTGGTTTTGTGTTATTTTCTTTATTTTTTCTCTTTTTTTGTTTTAATTTTTCTTTTATTTTTAGCTGTTGTGATTGTAGGTAGTTGATGCTATTGAGGAAATCCAATAACGTAAGCCTATTTTTGTTGAATCCAAAAATTGAAAGTTTTTGTAGTGAGAACCGAGCACAGAAAAAAGCAGAGATGGCTGATCAACAGGTAGTGAATGTCAATCTATAGGTAATTCACGAAAATATTGAGCACCAAGCAACTATTATGGGTGCCAATATTCAAGTCAGGGTGAACATGAAGGACATTCAGAGACTTGTAATTGGTGCTAATCCTTCATGCATTCAGTTAAGTACGAGAGCTCAAAACTATGAGTTGAAAACTCTACACTTCAACATGTTGCCATCCTTTTATAGGTTACCTAGCGAAGACCTTTTGACCTTTATGAGGGAGTTTTACAGCATGATTAAGATCTTTCTCTTATAAGGTTGTCAAGAAGATGAGCTGAGAATATGGTGCTTTTCTTATACCATGAACGACAGAGCTAAAACCTGGCTCCTTACCTTACATGAAAGATCACTCACTACTTGGGAGTAGGTTTACAACAAGTTCATGACTAAGTTCTACTCTCCATACAAGACTGCATAATTGAGAAGCAAGATATGCTCATTCTCTTTGACTGAGGGAGAACCGTTTCATGAGGCATGAGAAAGGTACAAATGTTGTTGGTGCAGTGTCCACATCATCAGTTCCCAAAGCTGTTGCTGATGCCTTTCTTTTATGACGAGTTGAATGCTATTTTCCAGACACTTGTTGATACAGCTGTAGGGAGCTATGTCGGTGATAAAATTGCTGATGAGGTTTATAATATTTATGAGGTTCTGGCCAATAATTCACAACAGCAAGCCATTAAGGGAATAAGAGCACTAGTTAATGAGCATTCAGTTCAATATGATTTGGCACAACAATTTGCTGACCTGACCCAACAAGTCCATCTTTTGGTAAATAGAGTCGATGCCTAGGGACCATTATTTATATAGTAAGCATTCTGGACATATGGAGGCTGCATGTGCATATGATGATTTTCATAGGGAGCCAGCCACAGAATGATCCCTACTCTAACACTTATAATTTAGGGTGGCGCAACCACCCTAATTTTTCTTGGAAAGAGTAAGAGTTTAGATCTAATGCACCACTAGGGTTCTAAGAAAGACAACCAAGCTCAGTCTTCTCAACCTCAAGTGTAGAAGCCACAAATAGAGGACATATTTATGAAGTACATGTCCACGATGGAAGGGAGAATGGGCAACCAGGATGCACAATTAAAGAATCAGCAAACCTCCATTCATAATTTAAAGGAGCAAGTGGGTAATTGGCTAGAGCAATAAGTGCTCAAGGGACAATGCCAAGCAACATTGAGGTTGGCTAATCCGGGTGGAGTTGAGGGTGAGCAATTACCCATCCTCAAATTTCAAGTTATGTATTTTTGGTAAGTAAAATAAAGTTATGTATTTTTAGTAGGTAAAATACAATAAATGCTTGAATTTAGCTTTGTGGTAGGAGCTTTGTGGCCTTTTTCAATTTTTGTATGCCCCCTTCAGATCCTAGGTTATATTCTGTGCTAAATCACTTTCTTTCTTTTTTTTTTTTTCTTCTCACTAATTTCACGCTTCTTCTACTTTAGTTTTTTCTTTTCTTTTTCACTTTCTTTTTTTTTCTCCTTATCTTTTTTTTTTTTTTGCATCTTCAATTTTTCTCCTTCAAAGAATTCTTTTTTTTGGATTTTTTGCTTTCTTTATTTTTTTTAAAGAATTTTTTTCTTTTTTTTTTGTTACTTTGCTTTCTGTCTTATTTTTAAAAAACAACTTTTTTGGCAATTTATTTACAATGTATTTATTAAAATTATTTTTATTTATTTTTAAAATTGTTTCAATAAATTTTTTTATGTTCATATTATCACTTTTTTTAAAAAATATTTTATTTTTTAATGAAATAAATTATTAGTAATAATTTTTTTTTAAAAAGGAAACGAATAAATGTAAACATCACGAAAATTTCTTCATGAAATTTCACGAAAGCTCCTAAATTTTAGGGCAACACTAAGTCCACCTAAAATTTAGTTTTAAAAAATAAAAGTAAAGTTACAAAAAACTCACCAAATCAAGAACAATACAAATTCATGAAGAATCATAAAAAAGCTTTGTGCTATATATCACTATTCAAGGAAAAAGACTTAAAAACACATTATATATCCAAACATGTATTTGTTTACAAATTAACTTCAATTTTACTAGTTATAATAGTTGTAGTAAATTTTTTTTTTTTACAATGAAGATTATAAAGAATCTATTACACAATTACATGTGATAAATAACTGAATATCTAAATGATTATTTGTATAAAAAAATTTATTTGATTTTATAAAAATAAAAATAAAATTTTAAAGTATTATATTTCTGATGATATAATTATAATGTTTATTATTTTGAATAATTAATTTAATTTTTTGTTTCCATTATATATATATTAGTTTTTATTATTATATTTGTATATATTTGCGCTCCTAAAATTTTTTTATAGATCTGCCATCATGCGAAGTGGAAGAGTAATAAAGACTCTAGTGGTATAGAGTAGGGAACAGAAGCTGGATGGAGAAAATGTTAAGAATAATGATAATGTGGAAGAGGTAAAGGGTAGGCAAGAACTGAAGGACAAGGAAAAAGAAGTTGAATATGTTGTACATTATGTAGTTAAGCCTTATGTGTCCCCTATTCCATTCCCACAAAGGCTCAAGAAGAGGGATGACGAGAAGAACTTTAAAAAATTTCGAGAGATGCTCAAGTAGATCAAATTAACATCTCCTTTGCCAAAGCTATAGCTCAGATGCCTGCATATGCCAAATTCTTAAAATACATCATCTCCAACAAGAGTAAGCTTGAGGCGCACGCCATGGTAGCCTTAATGGAGGAGTGTAGTGTGATCATTTAGGATAAATTGCCTCCAAAGCTGAATGATATAGGGAGTTTCATTCTACCTTGTTCTATTGGTAAACTAGACATTGAGAGATATTTTTGTGACTTGGAAGCAAGTGTTAGCCTAATGCCTTTGTCTCTTTTTAGGAAGTTAGGTATGGGAAACTTCAAGCCAACCATAGTGTCTCTGTAGTTAGCAGATCGATCGGTGAAATACTTGATCGCATTATTAAGGACGTGTTGGTGAAGGTGGGAAAGTTCTATTTTCCTACTAACTTCCTAATCCTATAGATGGACAAGGACGTTGAAATCCTTATCATTTTAGGGAGGCCATTCTTAGCTACCGGTAACTCTCTTATTGAAATGGAACAAGGAAAGCTAACATTTAATGTCAACAAGGAAGAGCATGTTTTTAACGTATTCAAAGTATTAAAAAGTCCATCATTAGATGATACATGCTATATGATAGAAACATCGGAGCCACCCAAAGAGGATCCAAAGAGCATAGATATTGATTTGGGAATAGCACCTGAGTTACAATATGAAAAACATCCTGGAGATGTTGAACAAGTAAAGTCAAGCCCAATACTTTCCATCGCAAAGTCGGTTCTTTTAAAGCTCAAACAGCCTCCTCTTCCTTTGGAGAATAATCTGTTGGGAGATGACTTGAAGGAGGGGGTGAAAGTTTTCTATGATTGTTAGGACCATTTAGAATTCGCAAAGTATATCCCCAAGGAGCTGTCGATGTTTGGAGCAAGAAGCCTGCGGTAATCAAGGTCAACAGGGGCAATTTAAGACCTCATCCTCTTGGTGATCATCCTTTTTAGAATCAACGGAAGAACGTCTAGATAGAGACGTTAAATTAAGTGCTTATTGAAAGACAACCCAATCTTTATTTTTATGTTTTTCAATTTTTAGAGTTTAGTTTATTTTACAAGTTTTTCTTTTATTCTTTTTGTAGGTCCATGAGAAAGATTAAGGGACGTTCACTATCTTTCAAAGGGAACATTGGCATTTTAGTTTAGTTCAGTTAATTGTAGTTTTTTAATATTTGAAATCAAAATTGAATTGAAAATTTTTCTTTTCGTTTGATTCAATTAACCTATTAAAATTAGTCCAAGTAACTGATATTTCAATTCTTGCCCTGGTATCTCTCTCCTCCCTTTCCATATACAAGGACATGGTCAATTGGTCGTGGAGGATAACATGGTTATTTGGTTGTTTTTGTTTTTGTTTTTTTTTCTTTATCATGTTACACATCAATTTTGAATTTATTGTACATCAATTATAATCCTTATACACATATTGTATATTATACATGACCTTAAAAATTTTATATCTTTACATCTGTTACACACTAACATTACTCCTCATACAATAAGTCTTTTTTAAAAATAAAAATTAAATAATCAATTGAACCCACCGTTGGTCCCACCCTTTCTCTTCTCTCTTTTTTTTCTCTCCTCTACGTTTGCGCAGTGACGTTTTCTCATTTCCTTCTAACGTTTTTGTTCCTTTTTTTGAGCTGAGACATGAGGGACCTAGCGCCTATCCTTTTTGTTTGCAAAATATAAATAGTCAATAGTTCTCAGTTGAAAGAGGAAAGCTATTGCTCGTCAATATTTTTTTATGGTCTGTTTGTTTTAGAGTGAAAAGGTAGGGAAAGAAAAAAAAAATTATAATTATTATTATAATTATTACCTTATTAATTATTTATCACTTTTTTTTCTCTCAACTTTCACTACTTATTTCAATAATTTATTTTCTTTCTCTATACTTTCTTTCTCATAACTTTCTCCACTTATCTAAATAACTCATTTTCTTTACCACTTTTTATCTCACAAATTATTATTTATTTTTCTTTCTCACAACTTACACTTATCTAAATAATTTTATTTTTTCACAACTTTTTATTTACACTTTTCCTCTTAATCCAAAAACACTATTAATCCGCTGGCCAGCCAAATTGCTTTGGAATAGGAATCCACCATCGGCTAACTTTCATTTTCGGCCACCCAACTTATCCATTCCCTAACTTTCATATGATTTTGTCAATTTGAGTTAATCATTTTAAAGTTGTCTAACTAAAACCAATAGTTCTTTAAACATTGTCAATGATAGTCTTTGTCACTGCTATCGTTAAATTTATAATGTAGCATGTGGAACCCTCATTCACGTCAAATTTTGCTTAAGGTGTTAAAATAGATTGTCATGTCAGGTCAATTTAAAATGAATTATTTTACTTAAAGATCCAACGAATTATTTAAGATTCTGGTTGACTTGCCAGTCAGTAAATTACTATTTAAAAATTAATATTTTATTTTTTATTAATTTTTATTTCCTCTATATTTCCTCAAAAAAATTATTTCCTTTATATGTTAGAGTATTTACAACTATTATTATCTATTATTTAAGATTTATTTTTATACATTAATTTGTATCAAAAAGATATAATTTTTTATTTTTATAATAATTTTTATTTATTTATTATTTTTATATAATAATTTATATAAAACATTTACAAGTATATTATATACATCATATACATTGTTTATAAGATATGCGTATAGATATGTATGTATGTGTGTTTGTATATGTGTGAGTGTGTATTAAAATTTTAAAATATAATAAAAATAAAAATAGATGATTATATAAATTAAGTAAAATAATATTAATATATAATAATTAATTATAGATAATAAATTAATAATTGCATAATTTAAACATGATATACATTTTTATAATATATAAAAATAGTGTAGCAATGATTTTTTTTAGTTCTTTTTCTTTTTTTTCTTATTTTCAAACACGAGCTATTTCTTCAATTAGCCTGCTTATTACTCGTCTTCTAAATTTCTATGGGATGTTTTTAATTATGAAGCTGGATCTCACCAAGTTTCTTTTTACTTGCTAATTCCTCGAGTAAGCTTTCAACTATTGTGGGACTTGCAATTTGACTTTATTGGCATCTTTCTGCGCCGGTAATGTTATTATAATTTCTTCTGCCTGTTGCTAGGAACTTGTTGAAGATCTATGAACAAAATGTAAGAAATTAAAGCTATGATTTTGATGCAAAAGTACTGTAAAAATATAAAATATCTCAAACAAAAATCATTCTTCGATCCAGAATTTCAGGGTTGAATCACTAGTATCCACAGCATCAGAAGCAATGCATGGTCAAGGTGAGATCCTATTAGAAATCACTAGTGTTCTTATTATGCATTAGTTACTATATATCAGAAAACTGAGGGAAATCGTTTATACATGGTAGAAGTTATGGACCCTTTTGATTGCTCTTCCTTTTATATTTATTGCTCTCTAATTGCCCACTTATTTTTGAGGAGTTGGCTTGTACCAATTAACAGCCATTGGCGGAACCCGGGCAATTAATCGACAAAAAGTCTCCTTAAAAAACGCATTCAGCATGCCAAAATTGTTCGACTACGGTGAGTTTTCACTTCACAAACTGGTTGTAAAATTTTCTTGTGTATGTGCTTGCGTTTCTTGGGGTGTGCATATTTCCTCCAAGTACATCGTTGTAAAGGGAGGGTAGTCAATGGCGATCAAGAAAAAAATTTCAAGTAGGACAAACTTTATATATATAACTACAATAATAAAAATTAATATATATTATGTAAATAAAAAATTATATTAATTATTTTAAATAATAAATATTATAATTATATCATATGAACCGTAATGTTTTTATTTTTTTAGTTTTTTATAAAATCAAATACATTTTTTTCTATATAAGTAATCATTAAATTATATGATTATTTATCTCTCATCTGATTGTGTAATAGATTCTTTGTAATATTCGTTAAAAAAGATTATTTATTATAATTATTATAACTGATAAAATTGAAGATAATTTTATAAACAAATATATGTTTGGATATAAAATGTATTTTTAAATCTTTCCATTTTAATAACAATCATTACTAATAATTTGTTTTATTAAAAAGTAAAATATTTTTGAAAAATGTGCTAATATGTAGCTAAGAAAAAATATTGAAATAATTTTAAAAGCCAATAAAAATAATTTTAGTATATACATTATAAATGGGTTATCAGGAAAATAAAAAAAAAACCAAAAATGTAAATATCATTTCTCAAAAAAGAAAAAAAAGAAAGAAAGAAAGAAAGAAAGAAAGAAAGAAAGAAAGAAAGCAAGAAAAGCAAATAAAAACATAAAAAGCATTGAAAGTGTGGAAGGGAAGGCTTGAACCTGGACCTTTAGAAAGAAAAGAGCTTGGCGGGCATGGCATGCGGTGAGGGAAGGTGAGGCAAGTGCTCCACTGGACTATGTTTAGATTGTTGTAAGAAGTTAGTTTGCAGTAATATATGATTTAAAATTTGAGTGGGCAATTCACTCCCGCTAGTACAGTATTCCATCAATTATGCCGGATGTTTTTTTTCAAAATTTTAACTATTCTTTGACTTCTTAAGCTATAAGCATTGATTGACTCAAAAAAAAAAAAAAAAAAAGCTATAAGCATTGATTATTTTGCTGGAACTGTTGATGAAAATTTGAGCCTTTAGCTCGAATGCAACTATGGAGTGTGATTTTAATTGTTTGAGCAGATGACTTTGCTTTTAGGAGCTACCAAATGGCTAGGCAATTGGGTAATCCATTAATAATATATTAAATTTTCCTTCAAGGGTCATGTTATTTGCAAAGAAAGATGGCATTGCTTGTTTTGAATAATCCTAGCAATCCAATGTATCCCGATGTCTTACGGCTGAGAAACTTTCCTTTTGTTTGCTGTTATGTAAGATGACAAACTTTAATTATAATCTATTTGCCTTTTTAGGTTGAGGGAAGAACAGTTGAAGCAAAGTGTTATGAAATCAATAATTTGTACCGGTAGATCGATCTTTAAATTTCAAGCAAATCGCATTGTTGGCAGCGACGTTTGTAGGCCAACCAATTGACAAGCATTTGCGTTCTTTCGCCATAGTCATTATCCGTGAACTCCACAAGCAAACTCTAAAGGGCAATTGTTATAATAGCGTAGCTTGCAATATTATATAACTTAAAAGTTTAGGGTGGGCAATTCCATCTCCCCGTGAGGGTAATACAGTATTCCATCAATTATGCAGAATGTTTTTTCAAAATTTTAACTATTGTTTGACTACTCAAAACTGTTGATGAAAATTTGAGCCTTTAGCTCCAATGCAACTATGGAGTATAATTTTAATTATTTAGAAAATGACTTTGGTTTTAGGAGCTACCAAATGGCTAGGCAATTGGGTAATTCATTAATAATATATTAAATTTTCCTTTAAGGGTCATGTTATTTGCAGAGAAGGATGTCATTGCTTGCTTTGAATAATCCTAGCATTCCAATATATCCCGATGTCGTACGGTTGAGAACTTTCCTCTTTTTTGCTGTTATGTAAGATGGCAAACTTTCATTATAGACTGTGCCTTTTTAGGTTGAGGAACACTTGAAGCAAATTGCTAGATACAAAACAATTATGAAATCAATAATTTGCACCGGTAGTTCAATTTTTAAATTTCAAGCAAATCGCATTGTGGGCAGGCACGTTTGCAGGCCAACCAACTGATAAGCTTCTGCGTTCTCTTGCCATATTCATCATCCGTAAACTCCACAAGCAAACTCTAAATGACATGCTCAAAAGTGATACCAAGGTAGTTACGACTTGATGCTTTCTTAATCTTTTTAAAACGCAAGACAAAATCATTGGCGCGAAGAGAGCAAATTCTTTAAGGCATATGTTAATGATTTCCGCAAGTTAAAGAAACACTAATTGCCAATTCAACTGCTTTGCATTTTGTAACAAAGTCTCTACATAAAAACGTCAGAGATGTAAGAGTGAACACAATTTCAGTCCACTTACACACACTACTTGTATCCATGGCATCTCGTTGCATTTTGCCCTCGTGTGCGTGGTTTTTTTTAATCATCGTCTCAAACGTCGTCGCCACTATAACACAATCCGACAATTACATTGTCCACATGGACTTATCGGCTATGCCCAAAGTCTTTTCCAGTAAGCATAGCTGGTTTTTGTCTTACCTTACTACTGTTTTAGAAGTCGCTGCAAGCAGCACCACTGGTGAAATTTCTACCATATCGACTGCTTCTGCTAAACTTTTGTATAGCTATAATCATGTTATCAACGGGTTTTGTGCCAGTCTCACTCCTTCCGAGCTTGAAGCTTTAGAAGAATCGTCAGGTTATATTTCTGCCCAAAAAGATTTGCAAGTTAAGTATGATACTACTCATTCAACAAAATTTCTTGGCCTTACTTCTAATTCCGGAGCATGGAAGGTGTCCAATTATGGTGAGGATGTAATTATTGGGGTGGTGGACTCAGGTGTGTGGCCAGAAAGTGAGAGCTACAGCGGTGATGGAATGCCTGAAATACCAAAGAAATGGAAAGGAGCATGTGAACTGGGCACCCAATTCAATTCTACCATTTGCAACAAGAAGCTGATAGGAGCACGCTTCTTCAACAGAGGTTTGGTAGCCAAATATCCAAACATCTCCTTATCTATGAACTCCACCCGCGACACAGAGGGACATGGGACCCACACTTCAAGCACCGCAGCAGGCAATTTTGTTAAAGGTGCATCATACTTCGGTTGCGCCACAGGCATTGCCAGCGCAGTAGCTCCGCGGGCACACGTGGCCATGTACAAGGCTCTATGGGGCGAAATTTCTCAGTCGTCTGATGTTATTGCTGCAATTGATCAGGCTATCACTGATGGCGTGGACGTGTTGTCCATGTCTTTTGGTGTGCATGGCGTTCCTTTGAGTGAAGATCCCATTGCCTTTGCCACATTCGCAGCTGTAGAGAAAAACATCTTTGTGTCCGCGTCTGCAGGAAATATGGGGCCTAATTTCACTACTGTAGACAATGGCGCGCCTTGGATTCTAACTGTTGCCGCTGGTACGGTTGACCGTGAAATCGATGCGGTTTTGGCTCTCAAAAATGGAGTCTCGGTCAGTGGCACATCTGTCTATTTGGGGAACTTCTCGATAAATGAAGTTCCAATCACATACATTGATGATTGTCTTAGTTTGAACGAACTGAAGAAAGTTGGGCCAAAATTGTGGTCTGCATGAGCAAGAATGGCTTTTTAAAAAAGCAGATTTATAATGTCTACTATGCAAATGTAGCTGGCGGTGTCTTCATAACAAATGTGACTAACATCGAATTCTTCCTCCAAACCTCATTTCCGGCCATATTTGTGAGCCCAGAGCACGGTGAAATCCTCAAAGGTTACATCAAGGACAACACGAAGGCAAAGGCAAGACTGAAATTTCGGCAGACATATCTAGGAATCAAAGGAGCTCCAAGCGTTGCTGGATACAGTTCCAGAGGGCCATCATCAAGTTGCCCATTTATCTTGAAGCCCGACATTATGGCTCCCGGAAATTTAATTTTAGCTGCTTGGCCTCCAAATATTGCTGTATCGTTGATTGAGTCCCACCAGTTATTCACGAACTTCAATCTCTTGTATGGGACATCGATGTCTTGTCCACATGCAGCAGGGGTGGCCGCTCTGTTAAAGAAGGCACACCCTGATTGGAGCCCTGCGGCTATCCGATCAGCCATGATGACCACTGCAGATACAATAGATAACACTGGTGGACATATCCAAGACATTGGTAAGGATAACCAGCCAGCCACCCCTCTAGCCATGGGAGCTGGCCACATCAATCCCAACAAGGCATTAGACCCTGGGCTCATATATGACTTAAATTCATCTGATTATGTGAGACTCCTATGTGCGTTGAACTTCACTGAAAAGCAGATCCAAACAATTACGAGGTCACCTGCAACTGACTGTAGCAGCCCATTTTTAGGCCTTAATTACCCTTCTTTTATTGTGTTTTTCAATAGGAATGATTCAATCATTAAACAAGAATTTCAGAGGACGGTCACTAATGTTGGTAGGGGAGCATCAACTTACAGTGTGAAGTTGACAGGTTTGAAGGGGCTAAAAGTCTTTGTCACACCAGACAAGTTGGAGTATAGAGCAAAGAATGAGAAGCTGACTTACAAGCTAGTCATTGAAGGCTCAGCACTGCAGTTAAAAGAAAGGGTAACTTTTGGTTATATTAGTTTGGTTGATTCTAGGGGTAAATATGTTGTCAATAGTCCAATAGTCGTGACAAACTTGAGCATAGACTTGGTGTAATTTTGAGAAGGATTTGGTTTAAATTAATTAATGGATATTAAATAAGATTACTATCCCTTTTTTTTTTTTTTTTTCAAAGGCACCATGTTTTATTTTACATTGATTTGTAGAATCTAAAAAATACAGTTACTTGATAGGCCATACGTCCTTAGAATGTTGCAACCTTCATCGGAATATATTGTTTCTGATGGACCTTTTTCTTTCATTCTCTGAACTATTTGGGGTGCTGTAGCAAACATCCACTAACAATTGTTTACTGGATTTGTACAACTGTTTTAGATATTTGAGATCTTTTTTGTTACTGTTTTTAAAGTAGTAATAAAAATAGTAGCAATGGCTGTGCTCGATCAAAGGGTGCAGATTTCGCGTTCAAAGAGTTATCTAGATGCAATGATGCTGGAAAAATGTGGGATTTTCAGGTTTTATATGTTCCCATTGAGTTCATACACACAAACACACAAATAGTTCACAAACTGGTCTTTTTACCAACGCTACGCATGAGCTTGTACAAATTTTATTAAAAAGAGAAAGATGAGACATGAAAGGAATCCAAAATTATTGAACTTGTTTTCTTATATAGTCTCTTCCTCCACTAAATAATGTGTGCAGAAGTTTGTATGGTTTGAGCCTGCCCTCAATCCTTTCCTCACTGGCAAATGGTACCTTAAACCATATGAGAAAACTAACCAGAGTCTACTGGAATTCAAGATCTAGCAGAGTATAGGTCATCAGTAACAATTCAGATAATCACTAGTATTGATATTTTTTCATAGATCTTCTACTGATCTTATGATGCATGCTTCTTCTAGCTAAATCATTTCTTCCTGATAGCAACTCTTTGTTTTCCCTAAAATGCAATTGTGGCTTTGCAATGGCGCATATTTTGGGATTCCAGAAGCAGTTAAACCTCTCAACAAAGCATGCTTGTTCTCACCTGCATAGCTGCTGTTGAGGCCAATAGAGATTCACATTCATCCAGCTTAGCTTTCTCTTCTGCTGCTACAACAGCAAGCTTAGAAACCAAACCGTTCATCAGATCCACCTGTGACATGAGCATAGAAACCAGATTTAACAAACAAATATAGGCAGCAGCTATGAAAGTATTTACAGGCAAAATCAATCTGCAGTTTGCATAAACAAGAGAAAGGGTTTAAACTGCACTTGGGGAGAAGATTATTATGTTATAAAGGACAAATGATCTCATTTCAAATAGAGAGAACAATGATGAAGCCTGTGAAATCCTTTCTATACAGAAACCTATACTATTGACCTACCGACAATGCTGTTAAGCTTAGACATCTTTAGCTGTTATACACACTTCAATCTTGCAGCTTTTTTTATTTTGTTTGGCTTTTTCTTGCCCCACTGTGTGAGATATATTGTGTATGGCATGGAAACTAAATAACAACTTTAGCAAGTTAATGATCTGAAAAGGTAAAAGGATTAGGTGACCTGCATATGTTTCATTAAAGGCTTCAGGGTCTGCAAAATTATGTTTCAAATTGAAAGTAGCCATCTATCTAGTTACATTTTTTGTTGCGCTTGTTATTCTTTGTGGATCTTCATGCACATGTGCAACTGCAATTCACTTAAAAAAAGTCAAGTGACAGATGTTCGAGGACCTATTTAACAAAAAACCATACACCGCACATGACTTCTAAACCGGCAATTTCTTCCAAAGTGAGCTTTCCAAGGCATGAAGAAGGTTTTTTACATTGATCATAATGCAAAACTATAATGTCAAGCATATATCACATTTGGCAGAACCTCAAAGAATGTGTTGATCCTTAATTTCTTAGTTCTACTGATGCCAGTTGTGTATGTGTGAGAGATAGAGAGATAGAGACAGGTGGGGAGAGAGAGCAAGAGAGAGAAAGAGATGCATCTCACTCTTGAAAGTAAAGAACATCCAGACAATCCCATTGTCTGCATCACATCCACAGCTTAGCAAATAGCAAACTTCAGCGATTCACTATCTGCCTGAAAAGGGACAAATGTGCAACAATAATGTCAATGCTTTAGTCCTTCAGAAGTTCCAATGATCTTCTACAACTGAAGAAACCTTCGTCCATGCAGTTACTGGAAGGCGGGGTGTGCTTGCCTCTAAATCTTGTACAGCCAGGGATAATGAATTAATATGATCTCTTTCAAGCAAAGTCCAATCATCTAGGTAGGCCATCTAAATCATTGTTGTGGCAATTAGAAAACGACATAACTAAAGAACTAACAAAGGCCAAAAGGAGACTTTCAAATAGAGATGGAATACAATAATTGAAGTCTGGAATTAAACAGAATGACCAAGAGAGAAACCTCTCCACATGAAAGTGCTTTGGTGTGTAAAAGAAAACCACATTTACACATTTATAAATTTATGCAACTTCGAACGCAAGAGTGTCAAAAATACATCAGAAGCTGTGTGGTGTTTCTCAATCATTTGTTTCATCTAATTAATTTCAACATGCTCATTTGTTTCATCTAATTAGTTTTAACATGCTGTCAAAGCTATTCTATTCTGCTTGATCACTGACCAGGTTAGGCCCCTGACCCAACTTACTAAGGAAGGAAACACAACCAGATAGCATCAAATAACCGCATCCAATTCATCGTGCATCTTCAGGTCACTACCAAGCATTAGTTTCAGCCAGCTTTTGGTCCCTAAAAGTGCAGAATGGCATTCCCAAGCACACAGATTCAGCAATGTCACCCACATGCAAGATGCTAAAAGCAATCACCTTAAAGCCATTATTTCACAGAAACACATCCATAGAACTTTAAAAAAAAAAAGGGGGGCGAAACAGAGAGCAAGAAACAGAGAGATAAAAAAATAGGGGAAAAATCAACCAAAAATAGACAAAAAAAAATGGCTCAATAGAAGAATTTTAACTTTCAATAAAAAAAAAAAAACTCAGAAGAAAAAAAAATTCAGGAAATAAAGAAAAATGGAAAAATAATGGGGGTTCGAGAATCAGAAACTGAATAGAGACCAGATCAGAGGTAGGGAAGCGAGGCCCGCGACCACCACCCCCCAACGGAGGTGGAGACCGCCGTAGGCATCGCCGCCTTTGGGGGTCAAAACGGCGAGAGAATCGACGGCAATAGCATTCATGGCCAAAAAGTCATGGAACAGTGCCTTCACTTCTTGTTGTTGGCTGTCGTCGCTGGCTCCTTGTTGTACTATCATCATAATACGGACGTTTCCTGGTCTCCAACAGATAGAAATGTTAAAATGAGTTATCGAATCAGGTTCAGATTATGTAATTTTATATTTATATTATTTATAAATTAAATTATTTTAAATTAAACCACTTTAATTTTGACTTAAATTTGAGTCAACTCACGAGTTAACAACGTGATATTTTTTATTAAAAATTTAAAAAATATTAAAAAGTTTGTTAAAAATACTTAAAAATTAAAGAAAATTATAAGATAAAAAAATAATTTATTAAACTTCTTTTAAAATGTTTTAAAAATTTAAAATAAAATTTTAAATTATATAAAAAATTTTAAAATATTCTAAAAAATTTTATAATTAAAATTTATATAAAAACTAGTAAAATTTATAAGTTTTATAGCATAAAATATGTTAAATTTTTTTATTTTATATTTTTGTTCTCTTAAAAAAATTTGGGTCAGACGAGTAATTTGGATCGAGTTCAAGTTTAACTCAAAATTTTCGGATCATTTCGGGATTCGAGTAATTTCAAGTTAAGTCATTTTTCGAATTAAGTTCGAGTCATATTTTTTCGGACAAATTCAAGTCGAATCAAGTTAAGTTTTGACACTTCTACCAACATAGCATGTTTTACCATGCTTTTTCTGCTTCAAAATTGCTATCCTTATTCTTCTATTATGGTGTGTTGGGTTTAACGTAGGCAAAGAATAAGAAAGAAAATTTCAATTCCCCAAAAGCTTTCTTGCGTTTGGCATTTAAGAAGAAAATTTTGAGAAAATAATTGTTCCAGAAAGCAAACAAGAGACCGTGCCTTATCAAAAGCCATTGTAATCGATAAAAACTTAAAAAAAAAAAAACCATAACAAAAAACATAACACGTGCAATCAAAATTACTAAAATGACCCAACCGTTTTTTCGTCTTTTGTCTTTATTTCAAACCTCTAAGCAATTATGTGTAGGGTAACTTTGTAATTTCAACCATACATTTTTCTTTCATTGATAAAAAGGGATTTATGTGTGAGCCACATTTTGTCGGACAAACTCTTTACCTGTGTTTGGCAAGCCGTTGAAAAGGAAAAAGAAAAGAAAATTGGTATTTTTAATTCACTTTCTTATATTTGATAATTGAATGTAATTACGTGTTTTGGGATTTTTATTTCGAAATTTTGTGTCGAACGAAACCATAACTGTTATTTTTGAAATTGTGACTGATATTTTTGAAACGTAAAAATAACAATTGATTCAAAAATATCAATTTTAATTTCAAAAATAACAATTTCAATTTAATTCGATACATTACAAAAATTACCGACTCACTAACATTTATTCTTTGGTAATACATGGAAAAGCAATAGAAAACTGACAAAAATGTCCTGCCAAATCAGATAGAAAAATGAGAAGAAAAAAAAGAAAAAGTTTAATGACCTAAGTATCATAATATATTTTTTTTATTATAAAAATATTTTTATAATTTTAATTTGTTATTTAATTATTAGTAAATATATTTTTTTAATTTTATTTATATACTTTTTTATTATTTTTTATATAATTTAAATATAAAATTTTATTTTTTCATTATTTTCTAACAACTTTTATTTATATACTAATAAAAGGAATAATTTAGTCATTTTATATTTTAAATATATCTATTCACTTTTTTATTATTTTTTTCTCACATTTTTCATCTATCTAAATAATTAATTCATTCTTTTTTTTCTTTCACAACTTTCTTTTCTAATCATTTTTTTTCTAATCAAAATCTCCCTATTCAATCACACCCAAAATCTTCCTATCCAATAGCACCCTTAGTCCAAACATAGTTAAGGATACTTTGCGCAGAGCTTGGTCATTGAAAAGGGATTTAGACGTGCAGTGCCTGAAACCAAAAACTCTCCTGCTTTGTTTCTAGAATGTCTCTGAGTATTCCATGGTTCTTGATGGGTTACCATATGATTCTCAGGGAATGGCCATCCCAGCTTGCTCTCTACATTAGTTATTTGGGTACAGGTGCATGGTCTTCTATTGGTGTAGATGTTGGAGGAGAATGCAAAACTCATATGCAGCCTATTTGCAGGACTCGTCAAGGCAGACCACACACTAGAGGGATCCAAAAAAAAAATGGAATAGTTACATGAGTTTGCTACTCTGATTTTTCGTTGACAAACCCCTTATTGTTGACTTCAACAAGAGACTTCTAGAGGGTGGTTTCCAGTGGGTGTCGCTAAGGTATGAGAAATTACCAGAGTTTTACTTTTGTGTGTGGTCTATTAGGCCATACCGAGAAACACTACAACAAAGACTATCTGTGATAGCAGAAGCCAATCCCAGGAGAAGCAGGCCATTTGGGGTCTATATGAGGGCTGACTTCCAGTGGTAATGAAAAGAAACCGATCCACAACTGGGAATATTGAAGAGGGGCCATCCGTACCGGACATCCATCCCTCGATGGAGCATGAGGAAGACGGTCATCGGACGAATTATGATCTTTCCAAATTCGAGAAGTTGACCATGGGTATAGAGCCTCATGGGGAGTGTCACTCTGGCCACCTCGCTCCCTTACAACAGCAAGGCATGCATGATGGACAGTGCTCAGAACCTCAAAGTGGTTTCATTCTTGCAGAGGAATCCTTCCGCTTGCAGGACCCGTACAATTCTACCTTGAGATCTCATTTTCAAACCCTTTCCCATTTCGATCTACCCTCATCACAACCTACAGAACCCCCCCTTGTATCAATGACATTTCTCTTATCCGAATGCCACCTACCACCTTTGAACCCCTAAAAAGTAGAGACCCCCCAAGCAAATTACTAGCAAGCCTAAGAGAAAATAATTGAACCTAAGCCCACAAACCCATTCTAAATATGCCCCCCTTGACTCAAAAGCCATTACCTCTGAGGGCACCTAGATAGCCAAACTCAGGCCCAAGTTTAAACCATCTGAGCCCTTCCAAACATAATCCCACTAGCTTTGACCCAGCTCCCTATCCCACTCCTTGATCTAAACCAAAAAGGCTTAAAGCTCGAGCTCGATTGGCAACTTCTAAAATAGGCCTCAAGATCTCAGACGTCTTGGTAACCTGTAGCTCCTCACAAGATCCCACTGAGACTCCTCAATCCAAGCTGACTGATCTCTCCGCATCGCAGGTGGATGGTGTTGTGCCTGGTTCTGGAACTGTTAACTCTTCTCTTGGAAATGCCCTGACTGATGACTACGATATTGCAGTGGTGGCTGGCCAACAGCCACATGATCGTTAATGAAGTTATTAGCCTGTAAGTGTTAAAAGAGGGGGAAACTCTTAATAGTTCGAGCTCTGCGGGACCTCAATATGAAGCACTACTCATCGATCATCTTTCTCTTAGAAACTCTATAGAAGAGGGAGAGTCTGAAAAGCAGTAAATGTAATTTGCATTTTAGTTTTGCTTTTTATGTTGACCCGATTGGCAGAAGTGGGTTGGCTCTATGGTGGTCTGATGAGCTCTCAGTTACTATTTTGAACCAATGTAGAAATATTATTAACTGCTGGTGTATGCGGAAAGAGGAATAATCATGGTTTCTGTCATGTATTTGTGGGAAACCAAACAATGGAGATTGCCACAAGGTTGTGGAAGCATTAATCCCATCCCACAACTCACCTTGGGTATTGTTGGGGGACTCAAATTGCTTCGGGATGCACTAGAGAACGCAGGGCGGAGATTGGTGCGCCGAGGGCAGCTTTGTCTCTTATCCAACTTCATGATAGATATAATCTCCTTGATCTCAGTTTTAAGGGCCTGACTTTTACTTGGACAAATCAAAAAAGGGGTCAGGCTAATACGCAACAGAGGCTTGACAAAACCTTGATAAATCGCAAAAGGGCTGAATTGTTTTTGGATTTCATTATCATGCATGGATTTCATGTAGGTTCAGACCATCGGCCAATCATCATATCTACTCACTTGGCTCGTGCTAGTAGAGACCAGATCTTCAAGTTTGAAACTAGGTGGGCTTCTCATCTCGAATGTCTCAATACTATCCAAGAGTCGTGGGGACAGAGCAACAATGGCCCAATTCAGTTAGCCTGGCCTGCTAAAGTAGACTGATGCTCTAAAGCCTTGAATTGCATGCTTTGTTCTATTATGGTTTTTTCAAGCCAGGAAAGCTCAATGATCTCGCGGTCTTCATTTTGTTGGTTCATAACTTCTAGAGATCATCCCTTGTTACATAAGTCACTGTAAACACTGATTATTTGCACTGAATTTTTCAGTTTCCAATCCTAAGTCCTATTAGCTCTTAAGTGATCAGCTGCCTAAGCAGATGGTCTTAATCCTGTCAACGTTTTTTGTTGGCCCTCTTTAATATATATCATGCGGCACCCTTTACATTGTTATTTCTTGTGGGATAAATCCCAGTAGGTTTGAAAGGTTACTGTATCATGTAAGTCAAATACTTTCATTTGTTAACCAATTGAAATCATTGTTTTAATATTCTGAAATGTTTTCTTTTTGATAGCTTTGATAATGATTCATGGTCTTCAGGTTTTCTGTTGTTAATTGTCCGAGTTTTTACGTACTTGCCTCTTTTTGTTAATCTATTATCAGGAATTCGATGAACCTAAAAAATGCGTCAGTGCCATGTAATCCGTTGGCTTCAAATGCTTCTTTTAGAAGATTCAGCTGCAGTTGGCGGTCTCAGGTTAGCAGACGTCCTTTTCAGCCCAGTTGGATTATGGTCCTTAGGGGTTCTTGTCCCTCCATATGGAGGTCTGGTACATGGTCCATTGAACTGCCACTCCAAGTTAAGCCTTCAATGCCTCCGGATGACACAGAGATAGATGTTCCCGTGAAGTTGGCATAGGAATGCTACACTTTGAATCTCAGCTGTTTCAATGCTGATGAGCATAACTTTGAGCCGCACTAATCCAAGATTATCCACATCCTGGTTTGCATTCCAGTTTTCTAATCCGTGCTAATGGTTCATTTACACATCTGGAGTTGTGATCAACTAACCTTTCTGAAACAACCCAACTCGGTTCTTTCCACCGTCTTGATTGTTTGGCATTGAAGAAAACCAGCGTCAATTTTCTGATTGATTATCTGTGCAGCAGCTACCTTCAAGCGGCAGCTAGGTCCATATCCTAGATTATTGCAAACTGGAAGATAAACAAACGTTGTACCCTTATTTTGTCCCGCCACTATTAAAAATTAGATTCCACTCTCCTCTTTGGGCGCAATGGCATTGAAATTGAATAGCAATTTTATTGCAATTGGAGCGCAATTCGTTTGCATTCGAATTGCAGATAAATTGTATTTGGGTCACTGTGTATCGCATTCGGACTACAGTTTGGTTGTACATGGTGTGTATGTTTGCTTGTATTCGGACACGAAAAAAAAAAAGGAAGGAAAGAAGGAAGAAAGAAAAAAGAACATAGAAAATCAAAAAAATAGATAAATATTATTTCAGGTTCACGGCACAATCCAAAGTTAGCCCGCTAAGCAAAAGAAATCCTATCCTATTAAATTGTGACTTTGGAACCACCCAATGTACAATTTCAGCTACAAAAATGACAAAGCAGCAGTCCAATGCCATTAAAATTCAAGTTTTAGCAGCATCCTTCCACCAAATTAGCAAGGACGGACGGCCATTTCCAGCAGCCCAAGTCTTCCAAATGCCTAATGGAGGCTTATCTAGTCCCAACAAGGCCTTTTAGCCCCATCAAAGCCCAACAGCAAAAATTTACGCAAAGTAGGTATTTAGTTTTCCTTATGAGAGTTGCTGTTACTATTGGAAATCAAAAAATAATATAAAATAGTGTTTAGTTAAATTTTTTTTTCTATTGCTATTGCTGATATACTCGTCAAACAGCTGTTGATTAGAAAAGTCGAGAGAAGCAATTTTTTATTTTCATCAACAGCTAATAATTAATAAAATTACAAATTTGCCCTTGGTTAAAAACTATGAAGCACGGACACTTCAAAAAATGAATATACTGCGTGTCGGACACGCCGGACACGCGGACATGCAACGGACACGCGAAGGACATGTGTCCGACACGGCTAAAAGTTAATTCGGACACGAAAAGCACAAATGTTCGACACGCCACGGACACGCCTGAATATTTTTATAATTATTTTTAACAAATAAAAAAAATAAAAATTCTTAAAAATTATAATTTAATACTGTTAATTATCCATGACTTTTGATACGCTTAAATTTCAACTTGTTTTTAATTTTAATATAAAAATTAAATTAATTACAAAATTTTATATCTCTATTTTAGTACTTCACAATAAAGAATAAAGAATCTTCCGATATATTATTTGAATAAAAAATTTCTAAAATTTATAATAGTTATATAAATATATTTTTGGGTGAATAAAATTTATAAAATTATTTAAAAATATATATATGATACACAACAATTTTATAAATTTATTTTTTCTATATATATTTATATATATATATATAGCCGTGTCCAAACCGTATCCGTGTCCTAATATTTTTAAAATTAGTGTGCCGCTGTGTCCGTGTTGTACCGTGTCCGTATCGCCGTGTCCGTATCCGTGCTTCATAAGTTAAAAGAAACGATACTGTTGCAAAGAAGGTGGTGCAATCGACGAGGAGGTGCGCTATAGTAGGACGGCAAGTATTTTTAGGGACAAAGAAAATATTTTTGTCAAGAGAAATGTTATGTTTGTTGCGTGTAAGAGTGAATTCTCAAGTAAGAGTGAAGCATATTGATGACAAGCTGGCCCGCGAGGACAATAATCCTGTGGCCTTGGAAGTATGGTCGTAATTTCAAACTGTTGAGACCAGATCAAAATCCAGCTTGTCAAACTTTAGGTAGCAAAGTTCAATGCCTTATAGTACCTTATTGATTTAGTGTACGAGCTTCTACACTTTGTCGAACTCCCAGACAAAGATAGAATTGACCATGTATTGATTTGCCACCAGGTATAGGTGGAGATCCTTCCCAGGGATTGGCTTGCTAAGTAGTGAGAGTGACGATAGGTATTGTTTGAGTTGTTGGAAAGTGTCTTCATACTCATTTGTCCACTCAAATTCCAGTGTTTGTTTAATTAGTTGAAAGAATGGTAGCTACTTGTCCCCAAACTTTGACGCACATTAGAGATTGGAGGCATTGGATAGCCTCGATCTTTTCTTGGTTGCCCTAAATTCCTTTGTTGGATATGATGAAACCCAAGAATTTTTTGAACTAAACTCCAAAGGAACACTTAGGCGAGTTGAGCTTTATACCATAGCAATTCAAGGTAGCAAATGTTTCTTTGTGGTTTGAATGTACTCAATAGAGTTTCTACTCTTCACTAGTATGTCATCCATGTAGACCTAATTGTTTTAGCCTATTTGGGACTAGAACATGTCACTGATGAATATTTGGTAAGTCGTTCTTGCATTCTTGAGACCAAAAGGCATAATATTGTAACAGTGCGTACCTCGTTTTGTGATGAAAGCGATCTGCTTATCATCCAGACCGTACAAGAGGATTTAATTGTATTCTGAGAATGCATTCATAAACATCAAGAGTTCATGCTAGTGGTCCCGTCTACGAGCTTTTTAGAGTGAGGAAGTAGGTAGCTATTTTTAATGCAATTTTTATTAGGTTGGTAAAGTTAACGCTCATTCGCCATTTACCATTGTGTTTTTTTGACCATGACAACATTGGCGAGTTAGTTAGGGTATATGACTTTGTGGATGAATCCGATTTTTATGAGCTTGTCCACTTCTTTCTCAATAGTTGTGAGCCTGTTTGTCGACATGCTGCATTTCTTCTACTTGACTGGGGCGACTGTTTTTTCAACCTCTAGTTTATGGACTGCGACTTCTAGATCAATGCGAGGCATGTTAGCTGGTACCCATGCAAAGACTTCTAGGTGCGATTGAACAAAGTGAATAATGTCGTATTTTACTTTTGCTTCTAATATTTCTCTAATTTACACAGTCTTAAAAAGGATCATCTGGTCTTAGAGGGACAGAGATGAGCCATTCGGCCTATATGCCTTAGTATTCTCTCAAATCAAGATGATAGTTGAGACTGGCTATGTCCACGATGGGCAGTTTCTTTATGCTCTTCATCTATGCAATCTAAAAATCTCGAGCTTGCTTTTGAAATCCCTTAACTTCTTCGATTCCTTAAAGGGTGGGGAATTTCATTTTTAGGTACTTAATGGAGACCACAACATTGAGAGTTTGTAGCCCTAGGGGTCCTAGTATCATGTTGTATAAAAGGAGAGGTCGACCAGGATGAGCAAAAGCAGAGTTGAGCTCATGGTACAAACTATCCCTATCACTATTGATAGCTCGATGTATCCTCAAGGGCATACTGCTTTTTCTATGAATCCATAGAGGGGTCCCCTTTCAAGGAAAGCATTCAGGGTTGCATGCATGATGTCCATACGGCTCTCCAAGTTAGCAAATCTCTTAGTTGAGGTAGCCTTTGGACTGCAACTTGTTGATGCTCTTCCACATGACCGTGCTTTCATCTGGTGAGTGTCAAAAGCCAGAGAAAAAGAAAAAGACCACTTTTCTTTGCTCTAATCACTAGGTAGTGGGTTTTTTGTGTTTTCATGTTGCTGATTTGGCAAATATAAGAAGAGTAAAAAGGTTACTGGGTCATCAGAAGGGTAATGAGGCTTTTTAGTGGCTCTTTCGACTGAAGGACAACTTATTAAGGAAACAAAAAAAGTTATAGAGGTATATAACTTTTTGTTTCCCACAGATAATGCTAGGTTATGATCGTGGGCTCAGTCGCTGTGGGGGCCTCGTGCATAGATCTGCAAAACAGCAAGGCTTGGGCAGGGGGGTTCCCTAGCATAAGCACTTTAGCGCTCAAGTTAGTAAGAGGTTAAGTAAAATTGAGAGGCCTAAATGAGGTTGGTTGGCTCGTAGTGATGAGGCACCAGAGGTGGCACTACATTTTTCTGTGTGTGAAGGTGCTCACGAGGAGGTTTGTGCAATGGAGGAAGTCAGAGTTAGATAGATTGCTTGTGATGGGTTCAGATTGGATAGGATTCACTCTTTGCTTAGGCATGAGCCTTTGATATATACATACCAGTTTGCAGAAGTCTGATGTTTGAAAAGACGTAAGCTTTACGCGTGATGATTGTGACAAGCGACTGTTAAAGGGTAGTTCGGGGTTATCAGAGCTTGGGTCTGTCCGCAGCTTACCTGGTGAGTTCCTCTAGTGAGTTGTACGAGCTGCCACGAGAGCCACTAAGATGACCTACTAGGCCTACCTTTGGGCCCTTAAGGTGCCACTTGGCCAGGCTTGAGCTCAAGTCCATGGCCTGTGTGTGTTACTTTAATCCCACATGGGATGATATTCATCAGTATCACATAGTAAACAAGCATAAGGTATAGCATACATATACAAGCCACATGATACTTGAGCGTATTATACACGTTGGATTACTCACAGTTCATAGGCTTGATCATAGATTAATTAGCCATGTTATCAATTATACATCCTCTAAGATCTTTTCTTATGCTCAATGTCTTGGAATTCACACTAGATATATTAAATGCTCTTTTATCTTCTAAAATCTCCACTTTGAATGTATTAAATGCTCTCTTATCCTCCAAAATCTCCACAATAAATATATTAAATGCTCGTGATACTTTTCTTTTGAAAATATCATTAATAGGTATTTAATAGATAGTCAACTACATGATAAAGAATTGCAAGTTTTCTTTCATTGGTTGGGCAGAGGAGTTTCAATAAGGGTAAACTTGACTTAAAATTGCATACCTACCCTAAAGTCTTGCACCATAAATAACACTCAACTTTTCTATGTTAACAAATCTAATCTAGCCTAGTACTTCTTCTTTCTTGATCAATAGCAAATATTTCCAAAAATATATTTCAGACGGGTAACAAAATGAAGGGTTTGTGGGTGTTTGGACTGGTGATTTTATTCATTATGAGTACAAATCTGACATTTGCAATTACATGCGCTAAAGTTGAATCTGAATTGACTCCTTGTCTACCATTTTTACAAGGTCCTCTCCAAGAACCCAGCTTCCAATGTTGTCTTGCAATACGCCCATTAAATAGGCAGGCAAAGACTCATAAAAAAGCATGCAAAGACCTTTGCTCATGTTTCAAAGCAACAGCTGCAGCTTTTATGTTTGATGTTAAAAACTTTAACTTCTTGAACTCATTTTGCCCTGATGAAAATTTTGATGTTCCTATTGATTCTACAGTAGACTGCAAGAAGTAAGACCTCTCTCTCTTTTTCTCTCTCTATACATATATATATATATTTTTATTGTTGTTTTTTAGAGTTGGCATACTAGTGGGTCGAGTCAGATTCTAGTACGTTGTTTTGGACATCTAGTCATTTGGGTTTAAAATAATTCTAGTTATGGGTTCATTAGGTTTATTACGTCCTCAGTCGTTTGGGTTATAGGTATTTTGGATTCTAGATTCATTATGTTTTGAGGTTTATTTGGTTTCGAGTAACTTAGAGTTTTAAGTAGTTTGAGTTTTGGGTCATTTGGGTTCAAACTAATAAGGTCTCGTGTTTTTTGACTTTCAAATATACTAAGTTTTAGGTTTTGAACTTAGGTTCTTTGGGTTTTCTAAATTTGAGTTCATCAAATTTTGTGCCATTTGAGTTTTAGGTGACTTAGGTTTTAAGTGCTTCAGACTATAAGTAATTGACAATTTAATCAATTTGAGTTCGATTATGTAAGGTTTTGTGTGTTTAATGAGATTATTTGGGTCGAGTCATGTTTGCCACCTCTATTTTTTATCCTTTTTTTTTTTTGTAATTGTATACAATTACAAATTAAATCAGACACGAACCTTTTTTATCTATACGAATCGTTTTAAATTTTATATTCAAGATCTGTAATTGTAAACTTTTCTTTTTTAACTTGTTGTTTTCGAGAGAATAAAACCTATGAGGCTTAGGAAGTAGCTTGCCAGAATCACACATATTTATTTATTTGGTTGTTTCTTCACATGTGCAGGATTACGTGCACAGACGAAATTGCCTAAGGTTGGCCTGATGTTTTCTTCGCATAATAATCTTGAATAGTTGTTGCAGACAATAATGGAGTGGCCCTTGGATTGTTTTCGAGTAACATATGTGGATGAAAAACACAAAATTGAATAAGATTATTTAGTGTTCTTTTGAAATCTCATTTCAATTTCCTCTATCTTTATTTTATATACAACTTAATTTCAAACTAGTCACGACAATATTTACAAAGAAGTATGTAGGTAATTTTTACAACAAAGAAAAAGAAAATATACTCACACGACTCGCTCGCCCAGACACCATAGAGTATGTAGTTAGAATTCCAATCAATTTTCTCTCCTATAACTATAATCAGCTCGCAAGCTACTTGATTTTTTTTCTTATCTGCTCTAGATTCTATTTTAGATGCTACTTACTTAGTTACTTACTTAAAGATGTTTTCTTTCACAAAGTAGCGCATCTATATAGCATAGCTGAAAGTAGACAAAAAAGTTATTCTCATAGCGTTACATAGGCTTAACTTAGCCTCTCTCTCTTTATCTATACCTAGGGAAAGATATGGAAGTGACTCTTACCGTGACATGAGAGGCCGATCTAAGATTGAAAACAAGCCATCTCCTGGCCCCTATCTAGAGAGGAAGTAGGCTGCTAACTTGAAGCCTGCCTCCTTGAATGCCTTAAATTTAATTAGGTATTGACCCGCTTACCTTAGTCTCAAACTTGTGCGATGCCCTCGTGTTGACTAAGGTCACTTTGTCTCGTCCATTTACCGTGACCCCTATAGAGTTGAGTAAAGCATGCGCCTTTCTTGCTCGACTCACTCATTGTCTTATTAATCGTATTCATCAGCTGCCCCTGTCCCTATTATCAAAGCGACTCCTCTTGACGGAAGATAGGCAAATCCTACGACATTTGATGATCCTAAAAATGCGTAATCTGTAATTATGACACCACCAACTGTTGCTTTTGGCATTCCACTTGGGAAGAATAAAATGATTTTAGGTCATTAGTCTTAGAGAGCTTGCTAGATTGGATGAAAGCAGAATATACTAGTTAGAGGAAGGTGCAAAGGGATGAAAGGGGCAAAATGATGTTAAGAAGATATATATATATATATATATATATATATGTCAATTTGAGTTCTACGCAATAAAAAATTTAAATTTGAGATCAAATTTTTTAACTAAAACATGACATGATGTATAAAAATACTATGTGCAACAAAATATTAAAAAAGTGTGGTAGCAGTGATAATATCCACAGAACATGACAAAATGTGCAATAAGGTATACAAAAAGTGCAATACTATGACATTGGGTGAATTGAAGATGTCCAGGTTAACATCAACTATTGTAACATATCTTTTTTTTTTAAATTTCATTGCACTTTTTTTTTTTGTCCTTGCTACTTGATAGCCAATTCGCAAGTATATGAAATCGCTCAAGTAATACAGTGAAGAGTTGAGTATTGTTCACTAGAAGATTGTTTACCAAGTGCCAAAATTTTCTTAGTCCTATTATTATTTAAACTAGAGAAAGTAAATTAAAATCTAAAAGAATTAACCTAAATAAAAATCAACACAAATAGTCAGCAACTAATAATTGTAAACTAACTAAAAATTAACCAATGCAAAATAAACTTTGGAAATTTCTATCTCACTTGTACCTATTCAACCTAGTTCTAATCTAATGATAATCACTTTTAATTATTCTTATTATGGTTGAAGAAACCTAAATTCTTTGATAGACTTTCCTAAGACTTACCAAACATATCAATTAATGTCTACTATCGTATTTCTCAATAATGATAATAATCCTTGATTGATTCATTAAGTTCTACGATTATTTAGTTAAATCTATACAAACTATATTCCTATGGAGTTTATCGCCTAAGTCTAACTGTGAAATTTTCTTCCTAGTGCTCATCCTTAATCACAGATCATAAATAGTGATCAAGTTTTCAATGACATTAGATCAACAATAAACTCATTGTCAAATAATGACAATGAGCATTAGAGCCTACCAAAAGCTTAAGCTGAAATTAGAGGAAACTCAAAGTCATTATAAATCATGTTATATACCTATATTTTTTTTTTATCAATATGGGACATAATTCACTTTAACACTCATAATATAAATAAATACAACATATTGAAATAAAACTTAATCTTATATTTGATAACATATGCAAGTAAAGTTTGTAGGTTTAAAATTTTTATCTAATTAGGATAAAACTTATACAATCTATTTGATGGATAAAATATTGAAAATCATCCTCTCATAACACAAGATAAGATCCACGGGATCCCCTACTTCATTCATAGAAAGAAAATGGAGATTATAGAGTAGACCAATGTATTACATAGAAACACAATAGAATTGCCCTTTTGTTACATTCAACAAAAAAGTGATAAAAGCATTTTCCACATATTGGTCATAAAAGTTAACATCTCTCTCTCCCTCTTTTGTGAGAAAGAGTAATTAAATGGAAATAAACCAATGGTAGGTTTTCAAATTAATTAAAAATGGGAAAAGATGGATTCCACTTGAATTATTAGAGAGCACTACTATTTAGTTATACTTTAAATACTAATAAAGTGATCACGCAATTTATTGGACGACATCTAACAGCTTATCTTTTTTTTTTTTTTATTAGAAGAGCTCTACGATTTGGTTATACTTTAAATGTTACTAAAGTGGTCACGAGATTTATTGGACGATATCTAACAGCTTATTTGCTTTTTCCTCTAATATATAGCAAGATACAAGCTAGACTGCTAGAATGCGTTTAGTACGCAGATTGGATAGTATGATATAAGATTGTATAGAATAACATAGTGTAGAATAGGCTAAACTACTAGCCTATACAGCGTTTGGATAGTATTAAATAGTACAGAATAGTTATCCTATTTATGTTTGGAAGATACGATATAAAATAGTATATCACTTTAGAATGATTTTTTTACCTTTAAAAATAATTAACTTACATTTACTATAAATTTTAACATTTATTATGAAAAATAATATAAATTAAACAATAAAATTAATATTTATTTTACATGTCATTATACATTACAATACTTAGAAAGTTTCCAATTTATATAAAAATATTTTTAAGAATTTGAGCTTTAAATTTATTTATACGAATAAAACCCACAAGCGGACAAGATAGCGATGGTTGCTACTGTGTTCAACGACGTGGCTGCCGAGATCTTACTGGCTCTCACCGTAGACCTCGTTGGAAATGGATCATCTACTGGTGGATACAGGAAGAACCCATTGATACTGTTATTGGTTCTCTGTTCTGGGGCCTCTTTTGTTGCTTTCATGCTGATTTGTATCCGACCATGATGCATTGGCTTAAGCGGTGGTGCTCCCCGTACCAAGACTCCCTCGATGAAGCATACATATGTGCCTAGTTGGGGTTATGCTATTGGGATTCATGGCCAATCTTATTGGGATCCATGCGATTTTTGGTGCTTTTGTCTTTGGTTTAACTATTCCTATTTAGGTTAATTCGAAGCAAGGCCGAATAAAAGAATAGAATATTTTGTGTCTTGTTTGCTTCTTCTATCATCCTAATTAATTGCCCGGCGAATATTGACATGGTTTCTATTACCTTAATTCCAACAAACGAGGCAGTGTTTGTGACACGACAAGTTGGGTAGCGGCAGGACAACGTGATTTTCAGCTTTTCCCAATCAAGTTCTAGAGCATGGTTGCTCTTGGGTTGTAGTTCAGACCATAGTGATTTTAGAAGAGTGGTTCTTAATCAATGCTAGAGACCGGTGGCTGAAAGTAGCGACGCAAGCAACGTAGAAGGCAGTGGTCTAGCGAGGTCGAGAGGTTGAAAAGAAAATGTTTTGATTTTTGGGTATTCTGGCAAATGTATAAATTGTCAACAATAACATGTAGGATGTGATAAATTAGCCGATAGGGTGTAGTAAAAGTACTATACCATTTTCATGGAATAAAAAGTCTATACTAATTTATCCTATTAAGCATCCAAACATGTGTTAATGTGAGATAGTTGACTTTTAGTTTATACTATCTTATCCTAACTCATGAAACAAATGCACACTAGAGATGCATTCACAGAGAACCGGTCATTTTCAGGTGGCAGTAAAATGTCTTTTGGGGATGCCAAGGAAAGCAATATAATTCCAATCCATGCCACTTTATTATATGTATTGCGTGTGTGTTTTATGATGTAATGGTTATGGCTTTTAGGGCCTCTGGCCTTTGGACGATGCATATATATATATATGTACACCATGTGTTATTTATATGCCAGTTTGCCTTTGTGTTGCTTTGTATAATATCATGTGAATAATGCATTGCATGCCACTTTAATCACCTTTAATCAACATCTCTCTCTGTCTCTGTCTCTCTCATGAGGAAGAGTAATTAATAGACTTAAATCAATAGTGGGTTTTCGAATTGGAAAATGTTACTGACCCAAACTAATGCCCACACCTGGAAGGCCTTTTCGCATTCTTCTAACTATATGAACGCCCATGCCTGCTTTGTGAGTTTTAAAAAGTGAAGCTGCTCATCCTCTGCTCTAGAGATGAACCTATTAAGGTAGACTGCCATACCCGTGTGTACCTAGAACTCTCATAAGCTTTTTGGTGCAGGGAATTTTGAATTGCTGCTATTTTTTTGAGATTGGCTTCGATTCCCTATGAGAAATGAGGAAAGAAACTTTCTTAATTGAACACCAAAAGCACATTTTATGGGTTTAAGCTTTATTTTGAATCGGTTGAATAGGTCAAAAGTCTCCTGGGGATCTTGGATGTGATTTGAAGCTACCTTACTTTTGATGAGCATGTCAACCATATGCACCTCCATGTTCCTCCTTATCTACTCTTTGAATATCTTGTTGATTAACCTCTAATAAGTAGCACCAACATTTTTTAATCTGAAAGGCATGATTTTGTAAAAAAAAGTGTTTTTCCCAGTTATGCATACTATTATTTCTTCTTCTAGATCGAACATGGGAATTTGATTATACCCTGAGAATGCATCCATGAAGGTTAGCAGCTCATGCCCTGATGTGTCGTCCACTAATTGGTCGATCTGGGGGTAAAGGGTAACTATCTTTTGGGTAGGTTTTATTGACGTTCGTAAAGTCCACGCACATTTGTCACTTCCTATTTGCCTTTTTGACCATTATCACATTGGCTAGTCATGAAAGATAAGTGACTTCCCTTACGAATTTTGCTTGTATAAGTTTGTCCACCCTGTTTAATTACAATTTGTCTGATGGGGTAAAGTTTCTTTTTTTTTTGTTTAACCAGGGTGATCGCCAGATCAACGCTCAATCAGTGGCACATTACTTCTAGGTCAATTCTTGTTGGGACCCATGCAAATACTTTACTATTACGCTTTAGCAATGCCACAATGTTGTCCTTTAGTGATTATAGGAGTTTTTCGGCTATTTGGATTATTTTTTTCTAGAGATATTTGTTGTAACTTTTCTTCTAGGATACCACGTTCATGGTCTTTTTCTTTGGGTTCCAAAGTTGATACTTCGAAATAAGACATTTTTACCCACGCGACTTGTAGTTCCTAGGCCAGCTTATGGTCTCCGCATACCTCCACAAATTTGGTGAGTGTTGGAAACTTTAGCTTCAAATGTTTTATTGCTGTACCGCATCAAACACTCTTAGTGTCGGCCTTTCCAATACTGCATAATATGGAGATAGAGTTCTAATGACCAAGAACTACTGGATCACTACCTTGGATCAAGGAGGGTAGCCTAAAACTACCAACACATCAACTGTCCTAACTAGGACGATTGACTCACCTATGAATCCATATAGCAAGTAATAGATTTGTCTCATTGCATCTTCTTTGAAGCCCATCCGACTAAAGGCCTTGTAATATATGATGTCGACGAAACTACTTGTATCAACAAATGAGCATCATTTGTACTTCGCAGTGGTTGATACGCTTCATGGTCACTAGTGGATCATCTTACGGGTACTCGATGCCTTCTAGATCCTCATCACTGAAGTTTATAAGAGATTCCTTGATGTAGGGATGCTTTCTCTAGATGCTTGGTACCTTGCAAACGTATGATTTTTGCTCGTGGGCACTTGTACCCATCTAAGGACCCCTTATTGTGGCGTTTATGATCTTTTTTGTTCCACGGATGTGGTGACCCTTGGATTTCCTTCTTATTTCTTGGGCTTTCTAGGATGGTTCTCTCGGAGCTTCCACCCTAGGCATGTTGGGTTCCTTTTATTATCTCGTACTATCCATACATAGTTTTGCAATTTTCCCTCCTTATAAGGCTCTCTGTTTCCTCCTTTAAATCATGGCATTCTTCTTTTTTATGTCCATGGTCTCTGTGAAGTTAGCTATATTGCCTGTAATCTCTTGACCTAAGTCCTAAAGCTAATTTGCGCGACCATCGCAACATATTTTTGTTCTTTACTTCCATGAGAATGTTGGATTGACAAGTATTCAGCGATGTATATTGGCCAAGTGCATATTCTAAATTATGGTAGGCTCTTTTCCATGTGTTTCGAGGGGGTGCACAGCTCCTAATTCTTTTCGGGTTCCCTCTTGGTGTATTTGGTTGATGCTTGGGAACTTTCTATAGTGCTTCAATGGTGTTCCGAGCTATGGCTGCATCCTCAACTTGTATGTACTTCTATGCCCGGTCATCACTTTCGCGAAAGAGGTAGGAAGATTCTTGTTCAAAGAGAATGTGAGCTGGGACTTGTGCAACCCTGTGCAGAACACTGCAAAGGCGAATTTTGGGCTTAGACCTTGTACTTCCAACTCTGGTATCGAGAGCGAAGGTAGCTCATGTACCAGCAGTGTGTTGACCCTTGCAACGTGGTCGTGAAGGCTATGCACATAATAGCCTTCAAAGCTCCTTGTCACGTCTTGAGGGTATGAAACTTTACCCAATGATCTTCTAGGTCAGTAGTCCCATCGTACAAGTTGAAGATGAGCATTTTCAACTTCTCTTAGATGGGAGCTTGTTGTAGTTTGGCCATGAGGGGGCACCGTCTGTCCCTAGGAGCTCATTTTCTTTCCCTCTAGAGCAGCTACCTAGAACATCAGTTGCTGCACCTATTCGACCATTTTATTCTAGGACTTGGAGGGACTAGTTGTTCTAGTTGCAACTTGGCCTTTCCCTAGAGATAGAGTCCTGTGATTTTCCTGGCTAGATCAGGTAGGGCATCCATCTTGATAGTCCTATGGTGGGAAGAAATCGAGCTTACAATTGACCTTATCTTGGCTAAGGAAATGATCTGTAGGGGGTGTTTCTTCATGATTTTTGTTTTGGTCTTGCACGTTGTCGTTGGGGCCATACGCTCCCTAAGTTTCCCACACGCTTATGTGAACTTGGGTAACAGGGCTATTGCGCACCCAACATCAAAAGTTTGGAGGATCGAGGATCCTCTGCCATTCGTGACGAGGAGATCGTTGCAGAAAGCTCGCAGATCTACTCTTGGATCACGAGGAATTCTCCTGGGAAGAAGGGTTGGCTTGTGGTTTCTGGGCCAAATGTTAAGGATAGGGAGAAGTTGTCATCGACCATTGCTGAAAGTTGCAAGGAAAGTCTCTCAAGTCACGAGTTTATGAGATAGTTTAAAAGAAAAGAGTTTGAGAAAAATGAGAGAGAAAGGAACATATTTCCCTCCCACAGACAGTGCCAGACGATCTAGAGTGATCCCAGGATGGATGCAGACTGGACCACTAAGGGTGAGAGAACTGGACTGAACCTCATGACTTTCAAAACAAGACACAACTAGGAGCACTGGGGTGGGACTTGACTGATAAAGGGTTGTACTTTGCAGGTGATGTGTCATACTTGATTCGTAGGATTTGAGATCTCCAAGTGGGACCCAGGGTCTCCTTAGAAATGTCCCTCCTATAGAATGGGCTTTGACTTTATGAACATGTATGTCTATAATAGCATTAATCTTTTTATTCGTCAACATTGTTATTTGCAAAAGAACTCCATTAGGTGCTAAAGGGCCCCTCTCGGTAGAGGTATTGTGGTTCACTTAGTCAAACTGAATTACCATAATTATTCTCGAATAAAAACTTTCGATTATATATATTTGAGAATTGTTCTCGTGCAAAAATTTGGTTAATCAAAATTCATTTAATTGAAAATTTTAGTAGTGATTTGGTTTAGATTTGGTTTATATTGTTTTTAAAAAAAAACTTATAATTATCATTATATATAAGTGATTATTTAAAATATAATAATACTTTTTTCATTACTAATAGTTGTATTAGTAATAATTTTTCCATCTAATGGAATAAAAAAAGTATATATATAGCATTTCAATTCAGTTCGATTAATCATAGTTTTTTAATATTTAAAATCGAAATTGAATTGAAAATTTCTCTTTTTATTTGATTTAATTAACCAACTAAAATTTTTTCAAGTAAATGATATTTAGTCCTTGCCTTGTACTTCCTCTTTTTGCATATTGAGACTCAATACAAGGACACGGCCAAATGGTCATGGAGGATAACATGGTCATTTGGCTGTTTTCATTTTTTTTGGGGTTAATATCAAAAAATAACATCACTTTTGCTTTTTCTTACAAATTTAGCACGACTTTTAAAAACTAACAAATCTAGTATAGTTTAATTATTTTCTTAAAAATCTAGTATAACCTTTAACAATTAATAAATCTAGTACAGTTTAATTATTTTTTAACAAATCTAACACGCTGTCATTTAAAAATAATCAGTTAAAAATAATAGAATCCCTTAGCATCCATATATGACACGTCTGTGTCAAAATTTAGTACAATTTAAAACTCTCAAATGTCATATGTGTATACTGAAAATTCGATTATTTTTATCTGACAGTGTACTAGATTTATTAGAAAATAATTAAACTGTACTAAATTTGTTAATTGTTAAAAGTTGTAGTAGATTTGTAAGAAAATAATTAAATTATGTTAAATTTGTTAGTTTTTAAAAGTCGTGCTAAATTTGTAAAAAAATGTAAAGATGGTGTTATTTTTTTATATTAACTTTTTTTTTTTCACTTTAACCTATTACACATCAATTTTAAATTTGTTGTATATCAATTTTAATTTTTATACACATATTATATATTACTCATGAATTTAAAGATTTTATATTTTTACATATGTTACACACTATCCTTCTCTTTCTTTTTGTCTCTCTTCCAGGTCCGGACAATGACTTTTTCCCATGGCTTTCTAACGTTTTTAACGTTTTTGTTCCTTTTTTTTAGCAGAGAGATAAGGCGCCTGGCACCTATCCTTTTTGTCTGCATAAATAGCCAATATTTCTCAGTCGAAAGTAAAAGGCTGTTGCTCATCAATATTCTCTCAACCCGCTGGCCAGCCAAATTGCTTTGGAATAGGAATCCACCATCGGCCAACTTTCATTCTCGGCGAACACTCATATGATTTTGTTAATTTGAGTTAATCATTTTAAAGTTGTCTAACTAAAATCAATAATTCTTTAAACATTGTCAATGATAGTCTTTGTTACCTCTATCGTTAAATTCATGATGTAGCTTATGGGACCCTCAATCATGCCGAATTTTTCTTAAGGTGTCAAACTTGATTGCGAAGTCAAGTCGCTTTAAATTCGAATATTTTGAGCCATTTTACTTAAAAGTCAAATTACTTTTAGATTATTTTAGATTGTGGTTGACTTGCAAGTTAGTAAATTACTATTTAAAAATTAATTTTTATTTTTTACTTATTTTTATTTCCTCTATATTTCCTCACAAAAAAATTTATTTCCTTTATATGTCAGAGTATTTATAAATATTATTATCTTTTATTTAAGATTTATTTTTTATTTATTAATTTGTATAAAAAACATATAATATTTTATTTTTATACTAATTTTTTTTTTGTATATTAATTTTTATAAAACATTTACAAGTATATTATATACATCATATATATTGTTTATAAGATATGTGTGTAGATATGTATGTATGTGTGTTTGTGTATGTGTTTGTGTGTATTAAAATTTTAAAGGGTTCTATTAGGTAGACATACTTTTTTCCGTACGTTTTGGTCATACTGCAATAACACACAAATTTTTTACAACTACATATATATTATGTGCAAAAAAAAATAAACTGTAAATTTTTGTTGTAAAAAATATAATTGTTGTTACAAAAATTACGGATGTTGCTGCATTATAACTAAGACGTATGGCAACACAGTATGCCCACCAACATTTTTCAAATTTTAAAATATAATAAAAATAAAAATAGATGATTATATAAAATAACTAAAAGAATATTAATATACAATAATTAATTATAGATAATAAATTAATAATTATGTAATTTAATCATGATATATATTTTTACAATATATAAAAAATAGTGTAGCAATGATTTTTTAGTTCTTTTTATTATTTTCAAACATGAGCTATTTCTTCAATTAGCCTTCTTATTAGTCGTCTTCTAAATTTCTGTGGGATGTTTTAATTATGAAGCTGGATCTCACCAAATTTCTTTTTACTTGCTAATTCCTCGAGTAAGCTTTCAACTATAGTGAGAACTGCAATTTGACTTTATTGGCATCTTTCTGCGCCAGTAATATTCATAAAATTTCTTCTACCTTTTGCTAGGAACTTGTTGAAGGTCTATGAACAAAATGTCAGAAATTAAAGCTATGATTTTGATGCAAAAATACTGTAAAAATATAAAATATCTCAAACAAAAATCATTCTTCGGTCAAAAATTTCAGGGTTGAATCACTAGCATCCACAACATCAGAATCAATGCATAGTCAAGGTGAGACCATATTAGAAATGGAAAAACATTGGAGGACATAGAGGAAATGGACTGAAAAGTGTCAATAATGCAATTGTAAGACATATTTGTGCAACAAAGTTGATTTTTTGTGCAACAAAAAATAACGTGATAATTTCTTATTACACATTTTACTAATTTTATTACACAAATAATAGTAACTGTTGTATTATTGACAAATTTTCTGTCCACCAATCTATGTCCTCCTAATGGAACTCATTAGAAATCACTAGTTTTCTTATTATGCATTAGTTACTATATATCAGAAAACTGAGGGAAATCATTTGTATATAGGAGAACTTATGGAGCCTTTTGATTGCTCTTCTTCTTATATTTATTGCTCTCTAATTGCCCACTTATATTTAAGGAGTTGGCTTGTACCAATTAACAGCCATTGGCAGAACCCGGGCCATTAATCAACAAAAAGTCTCCTAAAAAGACGCATTCTGCGTGCCAAAATTGTTCGACCACGGTGAGTTTTCACTTCACAAACTGGTTGTAAAATTGTGTAATGTATGTGCTTGCGTTTCTTGGGGTGTGCGTATTTCCTCAAGTACATCGTTGTAAAGGGAGGGCAGCCAATGGTGGATTTTGGAAAAAAATTTCAGGTGAGGTAAACTTTATATATACAAATATAATAATAATAATTAATATATATTATGTAAAAAAATTATATTAATTATTTTAGATAATAAACATTACAATTATATCATATGAGTCTTAATATTTTTATTTTTTTAGTTTTTTATACAATCAAATACATTTTTTTTCTATATAAGTTATCATTCAATTGTTTGATCATTTATTTCTCATCTAATTATGTAATAAATTCTTTATAATATTTGTACACAAAAATTATTTACTATAATTATTATAACTGGTAAAACTGAAGACAATTTTATGAATAAATATATGTTTGGATATAAAATGTGTTTTTAAATCTTTCCATTTTAATAACAATCATTACTAATAATTTGTTTTATTAAAAGATAAAATATTTTTGAAAAAGTGTAATAATATGAATATAAGAAAAGAATATTGAAATAATTGTAAAAGCCAATGAAAATAATTTTAGTATATACATTATAAATAGGTTATGAGGAAAATAAAAAAAAAAGTAAATATCATTTCTCAAAAAAGAAAGAAAGAAAGAAAGAAAGAAAGAAAAGCAAATAAAAAAAATTAAAAGCATTGAAATCGTAGAAGAGGCGGCTTGAACCTTGGACCCGGGAGAAGGGGTGGGGTGAGAGTAACGCAGGTATTCTACTGGACTCTACTTAGATTGTTATAATAACGTAGCTTGCAATATTATATAACTTAAACGTTTAGGGTGGACAATTCCATCTCCCCGTGAGGGTAATACAGTATTCCATCAATTATGCCGAATGTTTTTTCAAAATCCACTACGTCATATAGGACTTTTTGCATCGGTCAAAAACCGCTGCTTAAAGTCCAATAACCGCTGCTTATTGGTTAAGGCAGCGGTTTCTCGGCCGCCTCCTTTGATTACTGCTGCTTATGGTATAAGGCAGCGATTTTCTGAGCTATTGCGGCGAAAACATAACCGCTGCATTATAGTGCTTAGGCAGCAGTTAGTTTACTTTTAAGCAGCGGTTTTCTTCCTTTTAAGCAATAATTTTTTTTACTTTTAGGCAGCGGTTTTCTTACTTTGGAGCAACATACATTTTTTTTTTCATTTTTGCTTTTAAGCAACTTTTTTTTTTTTTACCTGTACACTGAGGTTTTAATTTAATAAAATGCTTTTTTGTAGAAAATAGAATGTGGCACCTTTTGGAATTAGAACCACGAGGCTCCAAAATCTCGATTTAACCATAATTCATAAAATAAAAAAATACATACAAATATAAACATAATAAATGAAATTTTGTTCTCAATACATAAATGTAAAGCCATAAAGTCAAGACAAGAGAGTGATAAAGATTTCACAAGACTTTCACCACAAATTCCTTGTTTAGACTTCATTATCATCATCTTCATCCTATAATAAGAGAAAAAAAAAAGCATTAATTTGATTGATTAGATGATACCAACCACTAAACTACAATTATTTCCCCCTAAAACAAATGACAAGCACAAGGATAAGATGAAGAATCTTATTATCATATTATGATAATATATCACAAAATTAGAAAATATAATTATTTAAAAACTTAGACATACTTTTATTATGATTGAGACAATAATAAAAGGAAATGAAACAAATTCAAAGTTTATTCCGTCAAGAACAAGACCAATGAGTTAGAAAAATAATAATATTAATTCAATGATTCCATGCCACGAAATGCATGGCAAAATAGAGAAAAAAAATGTGGTTACTAATATTATTATCAACTACATCATTTCCCACTCAGAACATAGCCTTAAGGTAATCATTTTCAGACACAAATTTGATTATTGAGAGGCGCAGAGAGGGAGACAGAGTAACCGTAGCATGAAAAACTTGTACAAATGAAGGTGCAATACACAAGTGCTTTTTCGACAGATACAAATGCAAGAGAAGGGGCAAGTCAAAACCTGTTCCACTTGCAGTTAGAATGCTAACTGATCTACTGCAAGCCAAAATTTGCAGCTCTTACCGAAGATCATTAACCTGTAAAATACAAACAAACAACATTTAATCACAATGTCTACCACAAATTTCCAACTGTTGAACAAGACAAATTCTTGCCAACAGAAGCAATAAACACACTTAACCTACATTGAAATTACAAAAAAATGAACCCAGACTCAATATTTACTCAAATATTTGAATACAGAATGACCTTTGTCATTATTCAACAGGTGCCTGAAAAACTCATTGCTCTCATTTTGGTTGGTCAAATCAAAGAAGTGGGGGGAGGGGGAGGAATGAAATCTAACAAATGACGTGCTCCATTTGAAAACACAGAATGGCCAACTTTCCAGTATTCTCTATTATCTTATATCCGAAAATTCTTCACCAAGTTCTAGCTAATTTATTTGGAGAAGCAATCTGTGGCCAAAACATGACCCCAACACCGTCAACTTCAGCCAATTTAATAATGATAACTTGACTCATCCTCAACTCCTCAATTTGACAAGTGTGGGGGCTAAGCAGAAAAGGACTATAAATAAGGAATCTGATTTTTGGCTCCAATTTAACATAAGATTGTTACACAAACTTGATCTAGCAGGAAATTAGTATGTGGGTTTTTAACTATCGAAGTAGAATTATCATGTTTGATTTGCTTTAGAGCAATCTGCAGTTGAGTAGAAAATGTTATAAATTGGAAAAATAAATAATGTGAGATTCTGCTCTAAGAAGGGGAAAAAGGAAATCTAGATAACATTAAGGTTGAACAAATATGAAATTAGGGGGAACCCAAGAGGAGATCCTGCGTTAAAAGTTAAAAGATCAACAAAAATCAGATCATTTGTAGCAACAGAAGCAACAAAGCTCAGTAGTGAGCAAAACATATCATGTAGGCCATGATGAAAAATATTAAAAACAACAATACCCTGGATGATAATCTTGGGACTCTAATATGCTATTCCAACCAGAAGCTAGAGGACTCCAATGGCATAACCAAAAACTCCAGTAAACACAGTTGACTCTAATACGCTATTCCAACTCTAAACAGATGCGTTCCCTCTCCAAGTCAGACTACAAAGCAAGTTTGAGATTTACATAATACTAATACACATATCTTGTAAATCAAAGGATAACCGAAACCATAACCTATAATAATACTTTCCAAAGATTGAGAATATCCTCTTCCAAATGCTCTTAATGAAAACTTTAAATTTCATCAAAATGGACTACCAAAGGCCTCCAAGAACAAACAAGCAAAGGAAATTAAACAATAGCATTTCAATATATTACAATATATCTATCTATTATAGTTGAATGGTACCAACCTGCAATTCGCTCAAAGCTCTCCAATTTCTTTTCACGCTTCAACAAGGCAACATCCATCAAAATCTGGCACGAAGAAGTACTTTCTCAAATATTAAAATAGTGGCCTAGGCAGATGTTTGAGTAGCTCTCCAACTCCTCGAGCAAGAAATCAACCTCTACATGAAACGCCACACCCTCTACCCCTCCGAGCCTTACCCCAAAACCTTCCTCTGATTCTGACCGTGACAATAAAACAAAAAAAATTAAAGCCATTGTCCGGTGACAAAATCGCATTCCTGAAAAATTAAAGAATCCTAGAAATCTAAAAGCTTATTCAAACAATCAAAATCAAAGTCAACATTTAGTGAATACATAAAATTGTAAAAACATATTTAAAAGAAAAAAAAATTAAGGACGAAATCCAATCATATTCCATTAACCTAGGTATTCTCTTGTCTTCTCCAGTTAATTCTGCCTACAAGCTCGGTTTTCATAACGTCCATTTTGGCAATGTCGGACTCGCTCATCGGAGCTCTGGCGTTCTCGAATGTGTCAAGGCACGCTGTGGATTTGGTCGCCATCTCCAATGAAGAGGAAGCTCTGGTCGACGCGCTGGATTTTCAAGTTGTCGAAGCTGGCTAGGGAAGTTTCAAATCAGAGATTCCCGTCGCACTTCCAAATCTGGCAAGTGTCAGAGGGAGCGATCTCGAATGGGATAACACGAAGTGAAGGAAATCTCCATTCAACAAAGAAAAGCAATATTGAGAGGCGAAGTGTCTGGTTTTTTTTTTTTTTTCGAAGGAAAGGCACAAAACGAATGGATGAAGGAAAAGAAATAAAAAAATGTTTATTTTAAAAACATGCACATGTTTGCCTTTTGCCCGCTGCTTATGTCTAAAGTTGTGTACCAGACTGAAAAACCGCTGCTTGTAATGTAAAAACCGATGACTAAAAATTGTATATGCAGCGGCTAGAAACCGCTGAATAAAAAACTGCTGCTAATTGCATTGTTTTTAGCTAAACAGTCTAGGCAGCGGGTTAGACCGCTGTATTAGAGTTTTCAAGCAGCGGCTAAAAAACTGCTGCTAATAAACCGCTGCAAAAGAACCAATATGACGTAGTGATTTTAACTATTGTTTGACTACTCAAAACTGTTGATGAAAATTTGAGCCTTTAGCTCGAATGCAACTATGGAGTGTGATTTGAATTATTTGAGAAAATGACTTTGCTTTTAGGAGCTACCAAATGGCTAGGCAATTGGGTAATTCATTAATAATATATTAAATTTTCCTTTAAGGGTCATGTTATTTGCAAAGATGTCATTGCTCGTCTTGAATAATCCTAGCAATCCAGTATATCCCGATATCTTACGGTTGAGAAACTTTCCTTTTTTTGGCTGTTATGCAAGATGACAAACTTTAATTATAGTCTAGTAGCCTTTTTAGGTTGAGGGAAGAACAGTTGAAGCAAATTGCTGGATACAAAACAATTATGAAATCAATAATTTGTACCGGTAGATCTGTTTTTAAATTTCAAGCAAATCGCATTGTTGGCAGACACGTTCGTAGGCCAACCAATTGACGATTATCTGCGTTCTTTCGCCATAGTCATTATCCATAAACTCCACAAGCTAACTCTAAATGACATGCTCAAAAGTGATACCAAGGTAGTTATGACTTGATGTTTTCTTGATTTTTTAAAACGCAAGACAAAATCATTGGCGCGAAGATAGCAAATTCTCTAAGGCATTTGTCAATGACTTCTGCAAGTTAATTAAGATTAGAGTTATTTCTGTCACTTGATTATTTAAAGTGCACATTAGTGGGAAAGTCTATTATTTTTTAGGAGGGTAGCTTCTGCGATCTGTATCATCATCTCGACATAAAAAACGGAGGCAAAAAATATCTTTAAGGACAGTGTTTAACACACCTCGGACATTTTATATCTTTAATTGTTTATTTACATTCATTTTTCTGTTGTTGTTACTTTATTATTTCCAACAGAATTATCTCCTTATACACAATTTTTCTTTATCTATACAAATACTTAAAAATTTATATGCAAGATTTGTGATTGAAAGCTTTTCTTTTTTAATTTGTTGTCTATAGAAGAATCGAGCTAACGAGGCTTGGAAACTAGCTTGACATTAAACATACACATTCATCTTTTTTCTGTTTCTTGTCATGTGCAGGATTGCGTGAAAAAGGCAAATTGCCTAATTAAGAAGGGCCTGATGTTTTCTTTGCATAATAATCATGAATAATAGTTGCAAACGATAATGAAGCGCCTGGGATTGTTTTTGAGTTACATGTATGGGGGAAACAAAAAAAAATTGAATAAAATTATTTAGTGTTATTCCAAAATTTTATTTCAATTACATTTATCTTCTTATGGGATGAGCATCTAAACAATCCTAAAATTTTACAAATTTTTTCAATTAAATTCTATATTTTTAAAATTTTCAAATCAGCCATATACCTTTTAAATCAATTTCAAATAAGTACACATTTGGATGGAAGTTTGTTCAACACGTTAAGTAGCTTATTGACTAACGGAAATATGGCTTGAAAAGTAAAAAAATACCAAATATGCAAAAAAAATCCTAAATACTCCAAAAATACCTGAAATTCTAGTTATCCAAAGTTTTAGTTTCAGATGTAACTTCAAATCCTAGTTTTAATTAACAAAAAAAAAAAACAAAAATACATAAAGAATTTTTTTTTTTGGAACAGAAAAAAAATGCAGAAAAAGTTTGCAACACCAAAGATGATATATTATATATTTTTAGAGTGGCCTTATCAAGCCTCTAGGGTGGCAAAAGTGCCTTCCGGTCTTTGTAACATTGCACACGCTCGTGCTTTGCCTGCCTAAGAAGCGTAAATGAGCAAAGAGGACAGCCGGGGTCAAAGCTTGGCGTGTGGGAGGAGGAAGAAAAGAACAAGTGACAAACCTCATTTAAGAAATGATGATTAATGGTGACCCCAGCTATTTTGAAGAGTCTTGTATGGCCTGAACTGAACTAAATTAAATTTTCAGTTTACTGAACAAATTTTATAATTAATTAATTGAATTGAATAAAAATTAAAATTTTCGATTCAATTTTGATTTTCAATATTAAGAAACTATAAATAACTAAACCAAATCAATATATATATATTATTTTTTATTCCGATAGTAGAAAGAAATATTACTTAAAAAATTATATTTTAACTAATTATTGTCTTAACTAATCACTTATTTATCTTATATATAATGATAATTACAAATTTCACTTAATAATTATATCAAAAATATTTTTACAATTGAAGTATAAGGTTAAAATTTCATTTTTTTCACTGAATTTGGTTAATCAAAAAAGAACAATTAGGAATGGTTTTCAATTTTACATGACCAACAATTTTGGTTTGAGAACAATTGTAGTGTTTCATATTGGAACTTGAACTCGGGTGCGGCATAGAAAAGCGCGGTCCTTTTCCATCTAGACTGAAGGGGTTTATTAACTAATTTTAGGCGCCAATTTATTTATTATATATCTAAATTATTGCCTAAAAATGGCAAAAGGCGCGCCCATTGAGTTTCGAACTCATGACCCATCAGTTAACCACCAAAATGCTAACCGTCTGAACAAGGCGCATTGGTTGAGGAAATGGCGCGAGTTTCTGTATAAATATGAAAGTTCCAACCGAGACAGATTAATTAGAAAAATTTTCTCTCCTCATCCCCACTTCGTTATTCATTCTTTCTCAACAAAATGATTTTATTATCTACTATATTGCTACAGAAATATAAATAGATAATCTGTGGGCAATTTTGGAAAGTATATCAACTTCTCGAGAACTCGATTTCAGTATTGCAACCTGCAGTCGAGTGTGCTTCATTTTATCCTGTGAGGGAGTTCGCATTATACCTCTGTTGCAATGTAGTGAGAGCGAATTTTGCCTTAAGGAGAGTGACATTTAGATACACGACTTGAAGCAACATTTCAAATTCCGGCGACTCAATTTCTACTTCAACAATCTTAAGGCAAAAATTTTTGTATTTCTTTTGTTACTTTTATCATGGCTGGTACTTTGAAAGAGTTGGCTTCAAACTTTGTGAAATTAGAGAGATTTGATGGAGGAAATTTCATAAGATGGCAAAAGAGGGTTCATTTTTTGTTGGTATCACTTCAAGTGGCTTATGTTCTTACAACTACAAGACCAAAGGAGACAGACAATGAAACAGTTGATGACATTCGAAAGAGGCTAAAATGGTATACTGATGATGAGATCGCAAGGGGTCATATTCTGAATGCTATGAGCGATGCACTATTTGATGTCTACTACAACTTTCAAACTGCAAGAGAACTTTGGGAGATGTTAGAGGCAAAATACATGCAAGAGGATGCAACAAGTAAGAAATTTCTTGTCTTTAAATTTAACAATTATAAGATGGTAGATAGTAGACCAGTAATGGAACAATTTGCTGAGATTGAGAGAACATTGAATCATTTTTCACAACACAAAATGTCTATGGATGAAACTATTGTTGTGAGTTCCATTATAGACAAGTTGCCTCCTTCATGGAAAGATTTCAAGAGAAGCCTCAAACATAGAACTGAGGATATGACTCTTGAAAGCCTTGCAAACCATCTTCGAGTAGAAGAAAAGTTTCGTATGCAAGAAAATAACAAAGAGCAAAACTCTCATGTTTCCAAAGTGCATGTGGTTGAGGAAGGACAATCAAGCAAGTCCTCTAATAAGAGGAAGGGTCAATCCAATTATGACAAAAGGAAAGACAAAAGGCAAAAGAAAAAGGGGAAATGTGATTTTGTCGGAAGAAGGGGCACTACAAATATGAATGTCGTCTCTTCAAAAAGGAAAAAGGAAAGCATGCATCTTCAGGAGCAAGAAATGAGAAAATGGTTGCTATGATCACAGAGGTTAATGTAGTTGAAGATGACATTGCTTGGTGGATTGATTTTGGTGCTACCTGACACGTTTGCAAGAACAAAAGTCTCTTCAAATTTGTGAAACCAATAAATGATGGCACTGTTGTGTATGATGGCACTACTGTAGACAATGGCGCACCTTGGATTCTAACCGTTGCCGCTGGTACGGTGGACCGTGAAATCGATGCGGTTTTGGCTCTCAAAAATGGAGTCTCGGTTAGTGGCACATCTGTCTATTTGGGGAACTTCTCGATAAATGAAGTTCCAATGACATTCATTGATGATTGTCTTAGTTTGAACGAACTGAAGAAAGTTGGGCCAAAAATTGTGGTCTGCATGAGCACTAACGGCTCTTTAGAGAAGCAGATTTATAATGCCTACTATGCAAATGTAGCTGGCGGTGTCTTCATAACAAATGTGACTAACATCGAATTCTTCCTCCAAACCTCATTTCCGGCCATATTTGTGAGCCCAGAGTATGGTGAAACCCTCAAAGGTTACATCAAGGACAACACGAAGCCAAAGGCAAGACTGAAATTTCGGCAGACATATCTAGGAATCAAAAGAGCTCCAAGCGTTACTGGCTACAGTTCTAGAGGGCCATCAAGAAGTTGCCCATTTATCTTGAAGCCCGACATTATGGCTCCCGGAAATTTAATTTTAGCTGCATGGCCTCCAAATATTGCTGTATCGTTGATTGAGTCCCACCAGTTATTCACGAACTTCAATCTCTTGTATGGGACATCGATGTCTTGTCCACATGCAGCAGGGGTGGCCGCTCTGTTAAAGAAGGCACACCCTGATTGGAGCCCTGCGGCTATCCGATCAGCCATGATGACCACTGCAGATACAATAGATAACACTGGTAAACATATCCAAGACATTGGTAAGGATAACCAGCCAGCCACCGCTCTAGCCATGGGAGTTGGCCACATCAATCCAAACAAGGCATTAAACCCTGGGCTCAGTTATGACTTAAATTCATCTGATTATGTGAGACTGCTATGTGCGTTGAACTTCACTGAAAAGCAGATCCAAACAATTACGAGGTCACCTGCAAATGACTGTAGCAGCCCATCGTTAGACCTTAATTACCCTTCTTTTATTGTGTTTTTCAACAGGAATGATTCAATCATTAAACAATAATTTCAGAGGACGGTCACTAATGTTGGTAGGGGAGCATCAACTTACAGTGTGAAGTTGACAGGTTTGAAGGGACTAAAAGTCTTTGTCACACCAGACAAGTTGGAGTATAAAGCAAAGAATGAGAAGCTGACTTATAAGCTAGTCATTGAAGGATCAGCACCGCAGTTAAAAGAAAGGGTCACTTTTGGTTATATTAGTTTGGTTGATTCTAGGGGTAAATATGTTGTCAATAGTCCAATAGTCGTGACAAACTTGAGCATAGACTTGGTGTAATTTTGAGAAGGATTTGGTTTAAATTAATTAATGGATATTAAATAAGATTGCAATCACTTTTTTTTTTTGCTTTTCGGAACGTCACCATGTTTTATTTTACATTGGTTTGTAGAATCTAAAAAATACCGTTACTTGATAGACCATACGTCATTAGAGTGTTGCAATCTTCATCGGAATGTGTTGTTTCTGATAAACCTTTTCTTTCTCTCTCAATTATTTGGGGTGCCGTAGCAAACATCCACTAACAATTGTTTACTAGATTTGTACAACTGTTTTAGATATTTGAGATCTTTTTTGTTACCATTTTTTTAAATAGCAATAAAAATAGTAGCAATGGCTGTGCTCAATCAAAGGGTGCAGATTTCGTATTCAAAGAGTTATCTAGATACAATGATGCTGGAGAAATTTGGGATTTTCAGGTTTTATATGTTCCCATTGAGTTCATACACAAACACACATATGGTGTGTATGTTTGCTTGTATTTGGACACGAAAACAAAAGGGAAAGAAAGAAGGGAAAAAGAAACAAGAATATATACAATCAAAAGAAATATATAAATATTATTTCAATCCAGGTACAAGGCACCATCCAATGTTAGCCCAGTATGCAAAAGAAATCCTATTAAATTGTGACTTTGGAGCCTAAGACCAAATGTACAATTTCAGCTACCAAAATGACAAAGCAGAAGTCCAATGCCATTAGAATTCAAGTTCCACCCATAGCAGCATCCCTCCCCCAAATTAGCAAAGATGGAAGGCCATTTCCAGCAGCCCAAGTGTTCCAAATGCCTAATGGAGGTTTATCTAGTCCCAACAAGGCCTTTTAGCCCCATCAAAGCCCTACAGCAAAATCCTGCACAAAAGATGAAGCCCAAATGGGTCAGAATACAAAGAAGACCAAAGTTACCCAAAACAAAGGAAAAGAAGAGAAGAACCAAAAAAAAAAAAGGAAAAGAAGAGAACGTACAAATCAGTTGAAGAATTTCTTCTTTATCCTGCCAACAAAGAGAGTTTGATCCCGTCCCTCACCAGCCAATCAAGAGCAAGGAAGAAAGCCCACACTAACATGCCTTTCGTGTAATACATCACCACCAGTCAAATGCACCCAAATTTCCTATAAAATGGAGCATTCCCCACCAACCCGACAGCCAGCAAAAACGAGGAGAAAGGCACTGAAAGCAACAATTAAGTGTCACAATAGTAGAGATCAAAATAGGAGCTTCTCTTAGCATTTCCAGTAGTAGAGGTAAGAGAGAGAAAACTCTCTCTTAAGATACAAAGAGAGGAAGAAGCTCATTACCTCTACTCCACTTGCAAAGGTGGGAATCCAAGTAATACTCTTTCACTCTCTAATTCTATTATGTCTTTCATTTTTAAACGCATACTATTTTCTTCATTCTGCTCCCATTAGTTTCAGTTTAATTAACTATTGTACTCTTTCATCTTTTCTATTTATCTATTTTTTATTTTTCCTAAATTTAGTTTTTATTGTTAAAGTTAATCCCGATTTAGTTGTTAATTATTGTTCGAATAGAAGTTAGATTGTTTAGTTTGTTTTCATTATTCGAGCAAAATTAGAATTTTATTATTACTAATATATAAGAACGTGAAGTCTAAGTTTATGTGTATGCTTCTAATTGAGTGTGTGACATTATTCAATTAATAAAATAGTGTTAAGTTAATTGAAATCTAACAGTAGTATCAAAACTTGTCGATCGATAAGTCACCACCGCCAAACTAGATTCGATTGATCAAAATTAAGGACCGATGACAAAATTTTGTTAAATTTGTTCAAGTTTAGAGTCAACGAAGTAGAGCTGTTAGATATCTGAGGAGGTATCTGATCTGAACAAGAGAAAAATAAACCATTGGAAAGTCGCTAGAGGACAGAATACCGCAGGACTACCGCCGACGACCACCAAGTGCTGACGCATGTGCCACTGTCTGTTGCCGTTCAACTTGCTAGAAGCTATCGCGTGCATCACCGCCCGCCGATCTTCCCATATCCGATGTCCACGTGTAGAAAATGTTGTCGTAAAGTTCCAGATCTATAGGAGCTCAAATGTCTAGCCGCTGTCGCCCAAAGCCAAAATTGCATCATCTGACCACCGTAGATGATTGAAATCGCCAGAACTCGACTACCACGTCGTTGATCCTCCTTCCCCATCTAAGAACGCATCGTTTTCCCACTGGGATCTCGCCAAAATCCGATTGGCTCACCTTTCGTTTCTACTACCGTCGATCCTACTTCCTAGCCACTGTTTGCCGTCCCTACCACCGTTCTCTTCTGCAGCCTCTGTGGCATCTTTATCCAAACCGGAGCAGTCTGTAGTCGATACCCATCGTCAGTGTTTGATTTTGTGAACCAAAGGAAGGTTTTTTGAAGAAGGAAGAGAAAAAAAAATAAAAAATAAAAAAGGGGCTAAATTAAAAAAAAGTTAAAAGTTCGCAATGAATTTCAACATGAACGGTAGTATTCCAATTTCAATTCCCGTTTTAGATGAGAAAAATTACAATCGATGGTGTAAGCAGATGAAAGAATAGTTTGACTACAATGAGTTACTTACTGTCGTTGAGAACGGAGTTGAAGTGCTTGCTGCAGATGCAACAAAAGCACAAAAGACTGCACATCGAGACATGGAGAAAAAAGATAAAAAGGCACTCTAGTTTATTCCTTAGGCGGTGAATGATGAGAATTTTAAAAAGATTGTACGAGCAACTTCGTTAAAACAAGTATGAGATATTTTGACATTGTCTTTCCAAAGTACAGATAAAGTTAAGAAGGTGAAACTCCAAACTTCAGGACGTCAGTTTGAGCTATTGTAGATAAAAACTCAGAAATAGTTTTAATTTATATCAGTATAGTTCTTGCCTTGACGAATTAGATGAAAATTTGTGGAGAGTAGCTTAATGATCAAGTTAAAGTTGAGAAGATCTTGCGGACACTCACATTGTGATGTGAGCACATCTTGGCTACAATTGAAGAAGCACATAATTTGTCCTAAATGTCAATTGATGTATTAACGGGCACGTTGCAAGCTCACGAACAACACATGAATGAGAAGCGTATTGAGAAACCAATAGAGCAAGCTCTCTAAAGTCAAACTCCCATCAAAGGCGAATAGTCTTCAACTTAATGAGAATACGTCCTTTCCCATCACTGAAATACTGCTATCATTAGCAAATTTGACTGTGGAGCAGATTGACTCATCAAGATCAAAAAGGAGCTCCTTCTTTCCACACATATAGTTGGTGCATTCGGTGTCTAGGAACCATGTATTGTAATTTAGCATTTCAATGGCTGCAGTAACCATCATGAGGGCTTGATTTCCATCACCATCTCCTTCTTGTGCACAATGAGCTGTCTGATTATTCTCCTTCGACCTGCACTCATAAGAATAGTGGCTATGCTTGTAGCATGAGTAACCCTTAACATTAGATTTGTCTTGCTTTCATCTAGCTTGACATCTTCCTCGACCTCGACCTCGACCATGACCTCTATTTGTCTAGTCTAAATTCCTTTGATAATTGTCTCTACCTCTATAATTATTGTAGTGACTTACTCGATCTCAATTGTTGTAGGATCCACCGTGTTCTCGTCCTCTTCCACGAGAAGAATTTGATATGTTTTACATGCCAAATATGAATAGCAGCATTCTCAATTTGGGCCAATTGCTTGAAAAAGGATATAACATTATGTTGCGTGATAATTGTCTCTCAATCATTGATGGTAGAGGTACATTTATTCTGAAATCCCCTTTGACGAAGAACCAGATGTTCCGCGTTGATATTGTTACTGATGTTTACACTTATTTGAGTGCTGTTGTGAAAGATGAATCTTAGTTGTGGCGTTTTCAGTTTGGTCATCTGAATTTTTGCAATTTGAAATTACTTGCACAAGATAATATAGTGAAAGGTTTTCCGACGATAGATCATCCGAATCGGATATTTGAGGCTTGTATTCTTACAAAGCAAAGCAGATTGCCTTTCGTAGAAAGAAAGACTTGGCGTGTAAGACAACAACTTCAGGTTATTCACTCTAATATTTGTGGCCGATAAATGTTCCATCAGTTAGAAACAATAGGTATTTTCTTACCTTTATTGATAATTTTTTAAGGAAGACTTGGGTTTCTTGCATGCAAAGGAAGTTTGAAGTGTTTGATTATTTTAAGAAATTTAAGGCATTAGTTGAAAGATAGAGTGGACATTACATAAAGATTTTACGAATTGATGGTGGTGGTGAATATGTCTCTAATGAGTTCAATAAGTATTGTGAAGCACAGGAAATAAAACATAAATTCATGTTTCCCTACACTCCACAGCATAATAGTGTTGTTGAAAAGAAGAACAGATCGGTCATAAATATGGCTAGAAGTTTGCTAAAGACTAAAGGTATCCCTAATCCTTTTTGGGCAGAAGCTGCGTTATGTTCTATTTATTTATTGAACAAGTCTCCAACAGCAAGTATTCAGAATGTCACTCCTAAAAAAGCATGGACCCATTTCAAGTCTAGTGTGAGGCATCTGAAAGTGTTTAGTTTTGTTACTTATGTTCATGTTCTTACTGAGACAAGGATAAAATTGGATGATCAAAGAGCAAAGACAATTCTTCTTGGCTATTCAAAAGGAGGATATAAGTTATTTAATTTCGTGACAAAAAAGACAATTTTGAGTAGAGATGTGACCTTTGCAGAAGTTGAATCATAGAAATTTGATGCTGAGGAGCACAATGATTCTTATAAATGTCCTATTACTATTTTAGGAGAAGAGAAGTTTCAAGTTGCAGACCCTAATACAAATAGGGAAGTTGCTCTGGTTCCTGCTCAGAATCCTATGCCACAACCTCCTTAAGAGAGTCAAAGACCAAGAAGAAATCACCAACAGTTGGTTAGATTGTAAGATTATAAGGTAATCTCTAATAATGCTATTAATAATGATGGGGATATGGTGCATTTTGTGATGTTTATAGATTGTGAATCTCTGTCGTTTGGTGAAACAATTCAAGACCCTAAGTAGGTGAATGCAAAGAATGAAGAAATTCAGGCAATTTAGAAGAATAAGACTTGGGAGCTCACTGATATTCCATGAGGTCACAAAGTCATTAATGTGAAGTGGGCTTTCAAGACGAGGAGGAAGTTGAATGGAGAAGTGGAGAGACACAAAGCAAAATTGGCAGCAAAATGATTTGAACAACGTCTCGATTATGACTACCATAAGGTTTTCTCCTTTATTGCTCTTATGGAAACTATTGAACTTATAATTGCTTTGGCTATTCAAAATCGTTGGAGAATTTATCAAATGGATGTGAAGTCAGCTTTTCTCAATAGACCTTTTGAAGAAGAAGTTTTTGTAAAACAACCTCCAAATTTTGTGAAGGAAAGAAGTGAAGAAAAGGTGTATAAGTGGAAAAAAGCATTATATGGCTTGAAACAAGCTCCTAGAACATAGAATAAGCGGATTGATTCTTTCTTCCATGATGCCAAGTTTCAGAAGTGTCTGTTTGAGCATGCCTTATATGTGAAAGTCAATGGTAATGGTGCTGTTTTATTGTTGTGTTTATATATTGATGACTTAATCTTCACAGGCAACAATCCTCGCATGCTTGAAGACTTTACGAAGTCTATGATACAGGAGTTTAAGATGACTAATTTGAGCGTAATGTCACATTTTCTTGACATTGAAGTGATTTAAAGAGACGATGAAATCTTTATTTGTCAGAAGAGACATGCTGCAAAGTTGTTGAAGAAGTTATGAATGCATGATTGCAATCTAGTTAGAACTCCTATTGAGGTTGGTACTAAGTTGTCTAAGGAAGGCGATGAAGCATCTGTTGATTCTACATGCTTTAAACAGATTGTTGGAAGTTTGAGGTACTTGACATGCATGAGACTCGATATGTCTTATGGAGTTAGTTTGATTAGCAAGTTTCTGGGGTTTCCTCACTAATCTCACATGCAAGTTGCTAACAGAATTATGCGGTACATTAAAGGAACTTTTGATCATTGCCTACTTTATACTTCATCTAAGAATTATGCTATTGTATTCTGATAATGATTGGGGTAGAGATGTTGATGATCATAAAAGCACTGCTGATTACTGTTTCAACTTTGGCACAACTACTTGTTCATGGTTATCAAAGAAATAATCTATTGTTGCACTTTCAACTTGTGAAACAAAGTATGTAGCCACAGCTTCTAGTGTTTGTCAAGTTGTTTGGTTGACGAATTTGTTGAATGAGATTCATGTTCCAATCGAAGGTCCAACAAAGATATTTATTAATAATGTTTCTGCTATTAATTTGGCCAAAAATCCAGTAACTCATGGAAGGAGTAAGCATATTAATACTCGTTTTCATTTCTAAGAGATCAAGTTGATAAAGGAGAGATTGGATTGGCTTATTACAAGTTTGAAAGTCAAGTTGTAGATATTCTCACAAAGCTGTTGAAGTATGATGCGTATGTGAAGCTGAAGCAGATATTGAGAATACGAGCACCACCAAATCAGGATTAAAGGGGGCCATTGAAGTTAATCTCAATTTAGTTGTTAATTATTGTTCGGGTAGAAGTTGGATTGTTTAGTCTATTTTTATTATTCAGGTAGAATTAGGATTTTATTATTACTAGTATATAAAGACGTAATGTCTAAGTTTATGTGTGTGTTTCTCATATTACTGTGTGACATTTTTCAGTTAATAAAGTAGTGTTAAGTTAATTGACATCTAATATCTATATCACTTTGATCTCGATTTGATTATACCTAAATAATCAATCTTACCAAATGATTCTTTTCATTTTAATAGTTTCGCGAAACAATTTGCAACTAAATACATTTATCCTCTACAATTAAGGGTAAGTAGAGGACAATGAAAATGATTATATATAGATGATATTGTTATATGTGATGTTATTTAATAATATGAAGATTTTGAATATACCATTGTACTTAGGGCTCAATCACACAATTTAACCTAAATTTACACTAAAATAGTCGTACAATTTGTTCAATAGTACCTAATAATTTATCTAAATCATCCAACAATGGATATCACTTTGATCATAGTTTGATCCTATATAAAAAAAAATCCCACCAATTATTTCCCTTCTACTTAATCGAAAAATTATACCTTTATATTGATACAATTATATGTTTGTTATTAGACAATCAAGGTAACTCTAATTAGTCACAACTATTCTTGAAGTAAAATTGTTGCTAATAATAATCATTGGAGTTTTACAGTATGATGTGTATGATGTGTTTGGTAGTAGGTTTGCCTTAATCTTTTCATGGTTTAAAGTTTATGAGTCTAACTAAAGGGTTTGAAAATCTAACTGTCTTCACTAAAAATATATGAGGTTCAAAGTTCAACAAGATCTAACGATTTAACTAGTTTTCTTAACGATAGAATTAATATTTAATAATAAATAAATATTTTTTTATTGGTAATTAGAAAAATATTGGTAATTAAAAAAAATAATGGTAACAATTATATGTGGTATATTTTGGCTAAAACTTATTTTCAATGATTAAATTTTTATGATTTTGGCAAAGAAACCTATAAAAGGAATGATTGTAAATTAAGTTTTTTTTCATTTTAATGACTAAATTTGAATTAAAGAAACAGTTTATGACTCAATTTCAAATTTAAATAAAAGTTAGGACTAGATTACAATTTTTTGGAGTCAAAATACAATTTTTGATATTCAAATTGAAAATCTGACCACAACTCGGAGTGTTTTTCTGGTTTTCACAAACTAAATCGTTGAACCAACCAATTCATAATAAGACTAGTTCAATTGACAGATCTAATTCAATTTTTAAAACACTGGTCTACTGGTAAGAAAACAACTAATGAAGTTTCATAATATATGGCACTGTTTTTTTCTGTAGATAAAATGGATAAGCGGTGGTAGTGCTATATAAACTCGTTAAGGAGATTTATTCGAATCTCTTATCTGAGGTAAGTAGACAATTTACACCGAACCTACAAGAGAAAAAAACCCTTATCAATAATATATGGCATTATTGATATGATATACTTGATGACAGGTTAATTTGTATTCTCTACAGTCCTCTCTTATGCTCAATACCTTAAAATCCACACTAAAATTAAACATATTAAATGCTCTCTTATCTTCTAAAATATCTACAATGGATATATTAAATGCTCTCTTATCCTCTAAAATCTCTACAATGAATATATTAAATACTTCAGATACTTTTCTTTTTAAAACTATTGTTAATAAAAAGAGTAACACTAAGTAGTCAACTTAAAGATTTGAAAATTTTCCTTAATTGATTGTGTGACGAGAACTTAAAGGGTTAGAGTTGACTTCAAACTGCATACCTACCCAAAACCTTGTACTATAAATAGTACTCAATGATTCCTGTATTAACAAATCAAATCTAGCGTAGTAATTCTTCTATCTTGATCAATAGCAAGTATTTTCCAAAACATATGTCGTATGGGTAGCAAAATGAAGGGTTTATGGCGTTTGGATTGGTGATTTTATTTATTTTGAGTACAAATCAGGTGTTTGCAATACATGCATTAAAGTTGAGACGGCATTGACTCATTGTCTGCTATTTTTAGATGGTCCTTTTCCAGTACCTGACTCCAGTTGTTGTCTTGCGCTAAGTTCATTGAATGACTAGGCAAAGGCTGATGAAAAATCGTGAAAGGAACTTTGCTCATGTCTCAAAGTAGCAGGAGATGCTTTGACGTTTAGTCTTCCAAAAGTCAACGAACTGTCTGCCATGTTCAAATTTTTCCTGTCCCGATTGATTTACCAACAGACTGCAACAAGTAAGATCTCTTTTCCGCCCACTTCTGTGTCTCGCTCCCCCTCTCTCTCTCCCTCGTGTTTCTTTTTAAAGCTAAGTAGCATCTCAAGTTGGATTAGAGTGGGTTGTTCCAGGCATCAATTCATTCGACTTTTAGATATTTCTGGTTATGGGATCATTAGATTTATTTGGTCTTTGGTCATTTAGGTTTCAATTATTTCAGATCTTGAATTCATTGAGTTTTAAGGTTTATCTGGTTTTGAATCACTTGAGTTTCTAAGTATTTTAAATTCTGGGTCATTGGCACTCAAGTTAGTAGGGTCTTATTTTCATCAATCCTTCAATGTACCTTTTGCGAGTCTTCAACTCAGGCTTTTCGAGTTTTGTGAATTCTGCTTATTCAAGTCAATCCGATGTCGAGCCATTTCATTTTCGGATTAAAAAAAAGTTTTGGATGCTTTGGGTTATAAGCAATTGACTTTTTTAATTAATGTGAATTGAGTATTGTGGTGAGCAGGTTGCATCAAATTATCCGAGCCGAGTCATCTTTGTCATCTCTATTTGTTTTTTGGCTAAATACTGGTATAAATTAATGTCTATTTAGAGCATTGAACTAGAATTTATCTCCTTATACACGAATTTTCTTTATCTATACAAATCCTTAAAAATTTATTTTCAAGATTTGTAATTGAAACCTTTTCTTTTTTAATTTGCTGTCTATAGTAGAATCGAGCTAACGAGGCTTCGAAACTAGCTGGACGTTAAACATAGACATTCTTTTTTTTGTTGTTTCTTGACATGCGCAGGATTGCGTGCAAAAGGCAAATTGCCTAATTAAGGAGGGCCTGATGTTTTCTTTGCATAATAATCTTGAATAGTCGCTGCAAACAATAATGAAGAGCCCGCGGATTGTTTTTAAGTTACATGTATGGGGGACAATAAAATTGAATAAAATTATTTAGTGTTATTCCTAAATTTCAATTACCTATTATCTTCTTATTATATACAACTTTATTTCAAAACTAATGAGTATAGTTTTTATAAAGAAGCACAAACACGTGGACGTAAAAAGAAAATTTATAGTGAATTGTGGACAATAAATAAAGAAAAAGAATATCTTTTACGACTTTCTTTCAAAAATAATAAGGACAATCTTTATAACAAAAGCTCATTACCATTTTGGCAAAACATGATAGGATGTATCACTAACTGTTGGTCCAAATAATAAGGAACTTTGTTCCCTTCAAGTGATGTTTCGAATTCGAGTCTTGTATACAAAAAAACGATATTGGATGAGCTGCCCCCCACAAGAGATCTAACAAATATTTGAACAAGATTAGTCAGAACCTAATATAAATCTAATAACAATATTATAAATGAGTAGATTAGAGAAACCTTCCCAATATTTGTAGTTTCAAGTGGCATTCTTAAAATTTTTTTAAAATAATGATATAATCTTTCTTAAAAATTCTAATCTTCTAATAATCTAATATCAATATTATAAATGGGTAGTTGAGAGAAGGTCTCTCCTCATTTCACGCCCCAATTTTAATGCAAAAAAAATTCTCTCTTTTTTTCACTCTTTAAAATTAATGAAAAAAAATTAAGAAAAATTCTACCTCAATATTTGTTGTAATTGTCTGATTAAACACCCCTTATTTCAAGCCCACGTTGATTTCTCTCCCCATATTTATTCATTGTTTTGTTGATTATCATCTTTTGTTGTACTTTACCTTACTTTCTGAAGGTTGCCGAGCGAAATGTTATCCAACCATCAATGTTATTCCAGCTGCCAGAAATGATGGTGAGATTCATGTCGTCTCTAACCACCATAATATTCCATTTATTCTTTTTGATCTCTACATTTTCATAATACACACCTATTTAATGTAGATGATGAAACGTCGCATACTATAATCAGGTGCTGCAGATATTACATCCTTTATCTTGGTGAAGTTCCCAGTCCCATCTGTTGCAACTACAATATCAGGTACCAACTCATAAACTACAAGCAGTTTACGGTCGTTGGGCTTAACCCACGAAGAAAATTGTTCTTTTTTATCACTGCAGGTGGCACTGAGATTAGCTTTTTGAGAATTGGATTCGGTGTTTGGGTCCATGTTTCTTAGAACCTCTTCAATTATATAAGTGATTCGGTTAAGGCCACCCGCCACCAGACTTGTGAGAATTCTATCAATTCCCTGAAACCCATCAATGCATGTGTCCCGATTAACAAGTGCAGCACTTAACCCTGTCCTTCAAACAATGAGGAAGCAGGGGAACAATGATTGTGTGTGTTACAGATGGGTGTGAAAAAAGAAGATGATTTTGTGTCGGAGAGAAAATTTGTATGGAAAAAGAAGATGATTGTGTGATTTAGAATTCATATGAGTAAGGATCCAAAGAGCACCAAGTTAGAGTACCTTTTCTTTTGTTTGAGTAGATTGAAAAGCATGGAGTAATTTTATATTATGCACTTTGGCAACAATCATCCACATCAATTAAGAGACAAAAATAGAAAACAATTCATAATATCAGAATGAATAACGATGATTACGCTCTGCTTAATTCGGGCCAAAACATAATAGCTATAATATAGGCAACAATTAAGTCGACAATCTTTTAGCAATTAAAAAATAAACAATTTTAGGAGAGTAGAAAATCTTTTTGAATCACGTCAACCTTTAACACAAAAATAATTGCCATTTATCCGAGCTTGGATTTTTGATTGAGTTTATGTTTCTCGCGAAATCATAAGTAGGGTTTTGATTTTGTTATGATATTAATTTGAATTTGTCAGGATATTTGAGTTACTAATTTTTTTTTTAGTATTTTTGTTTCCAGAATAATCAGTATATTACTTAATAATTTTCATTATTGCAATGATTACAGTATAATTTTTAGCCTCTGGGTAATTAGCATAATTGCCATCAAAATAGTCTAATTATAACAATTGGTAATGTTAGGCGAGCATTAAGCTGGAGTTGAATGTCTGAAATTCATATTTTGATTTTAAGCGTAACTCTGTCAACTCTTTTTTTTTCTTTTTTTTGGTACAAGGGAAAGAACAACTCCCTTTTTTTGTACACAAAAAAGTTAAAGTAAAATTTTCTTCTTTCTAATTCATTCCATGCGAATTTAATAGGATCAAGAAGATTAAAATACTTATTTTGTCTTTTACTTTCCAAAAAAATATTATCAAACAAATCCAATAAAAAATTTCAACAAAAAAATTATATAAAAAAAAATTCACAACTCGCACAAAGTGCGGGTTCATCCCTAATTATTGCAATGAGAATTATTTTCATTAATACCTTTATTTCTATATTATCTATATTGGCAAATCAAATGTAACTTAATGAGCCTAATTATTGCTAATTTATACCTAATTATTCCTAATTTGTAAGTTATAGTATCAGAAATCGTATTAATCATCACATATTAAATGTCAATTATCAATATAAAAGGCAACGTAGATCATTCAAGCTCAAAAAGACGAAAGATAGAAAATATGGGAAAGTCATGCAATTGGCATTATTCAAAATAACAGCAAGAGGAAAGGCCGAAAAATGAATTATTGTTAATTTCTAATATAATATCATGTCTACTTATTGGCTTCTCAAATGTGCCTCTCCAGAACCAGAAGGGACGACCGTAATTATTGCAAATCTAAAATCTATTAGATATGAGTTCAAAAATAATGTTATTGAACTTTGACTTTAACTACTCTATTAGATCTAAGTTTAGATGATCTAAGTGTAGATAATTTGAATGACTTTTTAAGTTATAAATAGTTGATAACATGTGACCGTTAAAAATAAATACGATATTAGTTACAGCAAAATAAAATAATAAAAAGTTACTTAAAAAGAAATACTTAATCCGCGCGAAGCGCGGGCTAAATTCTAGTTTTGAATATCAGCGTCTCACACCAAAAAAACTTGATAGGATGTGCTAGGCTTTATTGCTGACGTTACTTGAGGTCTTCACATGATTAAAATTTAAACTATTAAAATCCAAGTGTTTTGCCAAAACATGATAACATGAAAAACAAACTTACACAAATGTGCAACAAGATGGCAAAAAAAAGTACAATAATAGTGATATCATACACACAACATGACAAAATATGCAACACAATGTAAAAAAGTACAATAAATATGATATTAAGTGAATTCGACACGTATGTGCACACACATAATTACCATTTAAATGTCACACGTTTTGTTTTCTAGAAAATAAGAAACTACTCGTCAATCCTGTTCTTGAGAAAAAATTACTCCAAATATTTTCTTTTTTATATTTTTAAAAAGAAATGTGACAGGCCCGACTACATCATTTGCACACCCCTTGGCATTTTTCTGTCAGAATGGTATTGGTAATAGTAGATATGTGTATAGAATGCATACAACGTTCATTGAATTACCTGAACTTCTAGTTACCTACTAAAGTTTTAGTTTGATATTTAAATTCAAATCCTAGTTCTTACGAACAAAAAAAAACACAAAAATACACGAAGGATTTTTTTTTTTTGGAATAGAAAAAAATACAAAATAAGTTTGGAACACTAAACTTACTAACTGATCAATCTTCATTGAACCATGGCAAAATGGGGCAAAAATGATATATTATATGTTATATATTTTAGAGTGGGCTTATCAAGCCACTAGGGTAGCAAAAGCACCTTTGGGTCTTTGTAACATTGCACTCTCATGCTTTGCCTGCCTATGAAGTGTAAATAAGCAAAGAGGATACCTGGGGTCAAAGCTTGCATTGCGTGAGGAGGAAGAAAAGAACAAGTGACAATCCTCATTTAAGAAATCATGATTAACAGTGACCCCAGCTATTTTGAAGAGTCTTGTATGATCAAAACCAAACTAAATTTTCAGCTAATTGAACGAATTTTATAATCGGTTAATCGAATTGAATAAAAACTGAAATTTTTGATTCAGTTTTAGTTTCTAATATTAAGAAACTGTAATTAGCCCCATATATATATTTGTATGTAAATATTATTTTTGTTCTAATAGTAGAAAGAAATATTACTAAAACAACCATTGCTAACAAAGATTGTTAATAAAATATATCGTAAATAATCACTTTTTTTTTATCTCATATACAATAAGAATTATAAATCTCTTAAAAATTATATCAAAAATATTTTTCACAATTAAAGTATAATATTAGAATTTTTTTATTACTGAATTTGGTTAACTGAAAAAATGAATAATTAGGAATGGTTTTTAGTTTTACATGACCATATATTTTAGTTTGAGAACGATTATAGTGTTTTAGATTGCTTACCTAAACTGTAAACACTTCTAATGAGTAGTGACCATGTACCTAATGCCTCATACACTACTTGTTCAAATTTAACCTTCTAGAGGTAAAGGGTTGTCAAGTAGATGTGACAAAAGTTGACCGAACCTAAGTAATCTGATGTAACTCATCTACAACTCGACTTGACCAAACCTGCTTTGACTGAAAAAGTTGATAACCCATACTCCGACTCAACTTGAAATTAAAATAACTTGAAATCCATATAACCAATATGCAAAACGATTTGAAACCTAAATAACTCAAATACAAACGGATCCAAAACCCAAATGATGTGAATCCATAATACCCGATCGTTAGATGAATTGTAACAATAATAAATCTAGTTTGATATGACCAGAAGCCAGGTAATCTAAACCCACATTCGCAAATTCTCCTTTTCGAGGGAAAAAGGAAAAATTTTTGATTTTAAAAGAAAGAAAAAAAAAATTTGTTGACACCATTCTCAACCATCCATATGTAGATGATGATATGTAGCCTTTGAACGCAAATCTTGACCATCCTTTCTCAACCGCGTCTTTGATAAGAGATGGATGATCAGCGCAATTGAACAAAGATTTTGTTGACACCACACGTGGAAAGACATGATGATTCCCTATTGTTTTGTTGTCTGATTGAATCTGATGTTGAATTGGACTCCCTTGATGAAGCCTTCCGTTCCCAACTTGCAAGTTTCCAATTGCGGTTCTCGTCGAATCACAGTTTTTGAAACAGAAACATCGGCAGATTAACACGAGGAGAAGGATGGCCAAGATTATACTAGACCCTCCCGCCAATAGAATTTTTGTCCATCCAAGCATGTCTTCTTATAATAATCTTGTATAATCTCTAATACTGGTGTTTTTTTTTTTTAAAAAAAATTACTTTCTATGAAGATTACTCTTTTTTTTTTTTGTCTTTTACTTTATTTAAATTGAGCAAGAATTTTTTGTAAAGAAACGGGAAAGAAAATAAAAGGAGGTTTATGTGGGTGTTTGGTTTTGCATTTCAAAATTGTTGTTGCTGTTACTTTTCAAAAAAATAGAAAAATTGGTATTTGATTAATAAAAATATCAGCTGCTGATTGCTAATTAAAACATCGAAAAGCAGTTGATCTAAAAAGTAAAGAGAAGTTACTTTTTCAATAAATCAGTAGCTAATGTATTTTTTATGACTAAAATACCCCTCACAATTTAGCTTATTTCTACTTTTGTCTTTTCTTCTTCTCCTAGCATTCTCCATCGTTTTGCGATATTCTTTCGTTCTGGTTGAGGGTTTGCTTTCGTTGCTTTCTTCAGGTTTGCTTTTTTTTGGTTTTAATTTCCTTTTCTTTTTGCTCATGCCTTCTCACTTTCTCTCTCAAGTTTGCTTCTTTTTCTTTGCTTCTTCTAAATCTTTTTTTTTAAAATTTTTTTTATGATATGGTGTACAGGACAAGAAATTTACAAGAGAAGAATTGATACATGAACTAAGAAAAATAACAAGGAATAAATTGTTAATTGTGGTGATCAAATCTTTTGCAACCAATGTATGGCGTTCTTCGGAACTTGGAATCGGTTTCTTAATATGAGATCATTGCGTATATATATATATTTTTAAATATCAATTTCTTTGATTACTTGAGATAAGCAAATATCGGATGTTTGCTTATTCTACTTCATTTAACAACCATATTTGATGGGTTCTTTGATTAGTGAATATATGTGGTAATGAGTTATTTCTTATTTTGCTTGATTTCATAATGATGTTTGAAAATCGTTAATGATGTTTATTGTGTTGGAATTTCATAACTTTTTTCTACCATCGTGGATGACAGTGGCTGCATGCATCATGTTTTGTATTGTTAAAAAAGAAAGAAAGAAGAGAATGGATTGGGATGTGAAATTTCATTGATGCTCACTAACCTAGAAACTTTCTTCTTGACAGCATCTTCTAATAAGCTATTCATGTGTATTCTTTTTTTGGACAAGCTACCTAAGTCCATTCGTTTTTATTAGATTAATTGTCTGCTTTTCATAGGAACCTGACTCCTCCTTCATGTTAGGAGTCATATTGCTCTTTGAGACCTATAAGAATTATATGAAGCAACACATGTGCATTCACACAACTGTTGCGGCTAGTTTTTGCCAAGAAATTTTTGTTTGGCATGAGATACTCCTTCAATTTATAATGATAAAAGGAAAGGATATCAGGGATAAATTTATATTCCTCCAAAACATTCTGATCCATGTAGACACCCATAAGATAAGACAAAATGTCCTATGCAAGAGAGTTTATTGACCTTATTTTGTCATGGTCAGAAATATTAAGTATAGGCAATGACTTGAATGTGTCATCCACTGGAGCTAACTTTGAACTTATAACCAAGTCACTGAAATTCTTGAAGGTCATATCTTCCCCAAATATCCAATTGCATGTACCTCGTTGTTCTGCAATTATCATGTCAAATAATCCTTCATACTATTGCAGTAAAACTTTTACCTTTTTTTTTTTGGTAGATCATGGATGTGGTTAGCGATTGATTGTTGACGAAGAAGATGAAACATGGGAAACAACTATTTCTGTAGTCAAGACTATCTCTCAATATTATCAAATATTTATTCACAAGGAGCCTTGCATGGATTCCTTTCAAACATGAATAATGTGGTTGCCAAAAATTATGTGAGGAAATGAAAACCGATGTTTAAATATGTTTTGAATGGATAATGACACTTTTATTAGTCTTTATCATCACTTATAGAGAAATTATGGACTACAAGCTTCAAAAAAAAATGTTAATTATGCAAAAAGTGGGCATGTTTCTATATACTTTACCATTAGAAGCGTCAAATAGACAAGTACAAAAAAGATTTCAACATTCGGGTGGGACAATTAGCCGTAGTTTTCATGAAGTCTTACAAACAATGCTGAGATTTTCAATCGATATAATACAACCTAAAGATCCATCTTTGGAAACCATCCCACTAGAAATTCTCAACAATACAAGATACATGCCACATTTTAAGGTAATTTTTTTTATTATAATCATATTTCATTTAATTTTATGTATTTTATTTATTAATTTTAGTTGATCTTGTTGGATTAGGATTGTGTTAGAGCTATTGATGGCACTCATGTACCTGTTTGCGTGAGAGAAGAAGATCAAGTACGATTTATTGGTAGAAAAGGAATTTCTACCCAAAATATCATGGCTGCTTGCAGTTTGGACTAAAATTTACCTTTGTAATGGCTGGTAGGAAGGCACAGCTCATGATGGACGACTTTTTTAACATGCTCTATAAAAAAAAGTTATGAATTTTCCCAAACCACCTCCTAGTTCATAAAAACGTTTAATTTGGTATTAGATATATAATTTTCATCTTTCGATATAACTTTAATTTTTCTTCCTAACGTGATAGGAAAATGCTATTTAGTAGATGCTGGATATTCTCAAATAGAAGGATTTTTAGGCCCATACAGAGGGACGAGATATCATTATCATTTTTAAGAATTTCAACGTAGTGGCAAACCAAAAGGACTCAAAGAAACTTTTAATCGTTGGCATTCGTCACTTCGAAGTTGCATATAAAGATCATTCAGTGTTTGGAAAGGTAGATGGAAAATATTATGAACAATGCCTTCATATTCATTTAGTACTCAAAGGGACATAGTTGTGGTAACCATGGCATTGCACAATTATATTCAAAGGCCAACTATTGCTGATCCTATATTTACAAGATTTGACCCAAAATCCAGATTTTATTCCAAGGATATTTTTTTAAAATGTAGAAGACTCTTAGTGCAATAAAATTTGCCAAGGGAACATGGCAACTATAATAGATTTTTTACGCAATAATATTGCTTCTAGTTTAATAAATGCAAACAAATAGGTGTAGAATTTATGTTCTAAATATTATTGATTTGTTTTCTTAATTTATTTGTATTGTGTATTTGCTACATTAAGTCTTCTATTTGTGTTGATATCTCAAAACCATTAAGCAATCATATTGTGATTTACTTATAAAAAAATCACAGTTTGTTTTTGAGAGTTGAGCATATTAACATTTGAAGATTTGTCCATATTTGAGAAATAGAGTTTCGTAGAAAAAAATTCCTCCAACTTGTAGTGTCTGGCAAATGAATTAGGGAAACTTTAAATTCAATTGGACATTATTTGGAATGCATAGAATGCTAAAAATATTGCTCTCTAGGCTTGGTTATCGAAACTCATGACCAAATGAGAAAACAAATTGAGTATATAATTTATTTATTTATTTTAAAAAATAAAATAATGAGACATATTATTTATAAAAATTATGACTTATGACTATCAGATAAATATGTTTGGAACTATTAGTGTAGGTTGGAGACATTATTCTAAAAATTGTTATTGAGGGAATGTGACGATGTAGACAAAATGAGCCATTTAAGTTTGACATTGAAAAAAAAAAGGGTCAAAATAGTCCTTTTATTATTTAAATAGCAACAGCTAGTGCTAAATTTAACCAAACACTTTATTTATCAATAACAGTAACAAGTAACAGTAATCAGCAATCAGCAATCAGCAATAACAAAACCAAATAGAAAAAAGACGAGACTAATGGGATGGTGTGGGTATGGACGGGATTGGCTCAAGAAAGGCAGGATGCCGCCTAGTGTCTGGGCCAAGACAAAAAGTGAAGGAAGTCGAGAACGTGGCTTTTTTTCTTTTTCTTTCTTTTTTTCAGAAGGCGTGTGTAAGCCATAACTTACTTATTTCCTTTATACGTACCTTACATATGGGCTTTGATGCGTGGATTAGAGGGAGCTGATCAGGAAAGTACTCATTTTAATTTATTAATAGGTTTATTGTGCATCAATTTAGCTATATTGAAAATTGTAAGTGTTGAATTTTTGGCATTTATAGAATATGCGGGCTCGCAACTTTAGTGCATAATACGCGAGTTCACATAACGCTCTACATTTTCCTCCATGCTCGGTCTCGACTTCTGAATATTTAGATTTTGGGTTTTGAAGTTGACATTCCACATTATGAGTACGGGATCAAGCAACAACTTTAATGGACCATGGACTCCACAGCTTTCCAAAACCAGTTGGCTTGGAAATGGGTCCATTGGCCTCACTAATATAGTACTTAAACTCTACTCATTTTCTCTAAGTGAGAGTTTTTTACTACAAACATATACTTACACTGGCAACTTTCTAACACTCGCCCTCAAATGTGAGTCTCGTTGCTTGTGAGTTGTTGCTTGTGAGTTTTTGCACAGTGGACTTTTGCTTTTTGTGGGCTTAGTTGTTTTGCTCTAAACGAGCAAATACAGCTACCCACGTGAGTTTAGCTTTTCAATAGTTGCATTCATCATTCACAGGCCCCTTAATATCATTTTCGCTTTGATAACACGTTGATTTTTTGGAGCATGTAGAATACATGGGTTCGGAACTTCAGTGCGGAATATGCAGGCTCACATGATGCTCTATATTTTCTTTCATGCTTTAAGTTCGACTTCTTCATATCTAGACTCCAGGCTTCGGGGTTGACCTCCCACATCACAACGAGTATGGGATTAAGAAACAACACAATAGGCCATAGACTCCATATCTTACCAAAACCAATTGACTTGGAAATAGGTCCATTAGCCTCACTGATATAGTGCTTGAACTCTATTCATTTTCTCCATGTGGGAGTTTCTATCACACAAATACACTCACACTTGCAACTTTCTAACACTCACCCTCAAGCGTGAGTCTAGTTGCTTGTAAGGTTTTGCACAGTGGGTTTTTGCTTTTTGTGGGCTTTGCTTTTTTCATTGAACCAACCAACACAGTTACCACCCAGCTTAGCTTCTCAACGGCTATGTCCATTATTCACAAGTTCCTTAAGATTATTTTTGCTTTGTTACCATGTTGAATTTTTGGTGCATGTGGAATATGCGAGCTCGCAACTTCAGTGCAGAATACGTTGGCTCACATGACGCTCTACATTTTCCTCTATGCTCCGGGCTTGACTTCTGCATATTTGGACTTCGGGTTTCGAGGTTGACCTCCTGCATCACGAGGATGAGATCAAGAAACAATATAATGGTCCATCGAGTCCACATCTTACCAAAACTAGTTGGCTTGAAAATTGATCCATTGGCCTCACTAATGTAGTGCTTGAACTCTCTCATTTTCTCCATATGGGAGTTTTTGCCACACACAAATACTCACACTTGCAACTTTCGAACAATAAGTTTTCATAGAGACATATGCTTTTGTATTTTTTTTTTTTAACTTATGATATACAATATAATTAATTTTCATGCACGATAGATATATTAATCATATACAAAAAAGTATTTTTGTCTCTCTACGTTAGTCTTATTAGTGTCTATCTATCAGTTAGCTTATTAAATTAGTTTGCAAGAAACCCATTAAAAAACTTGTACATGGGTTTAATTCACTTAATGAGAGAGAGAGAGAGAGAGAGAGAGAGAGAAGTACATGTACATGAAAATAAGGATCCTTTTTTTTGTCGCATAGAAAAAAAAAAAAAAACAAAGGAAAAAAAAGAAGGTAGAACAGGAAGAGTGGTTGGCAAAGACAAGGAGTGCTGTGACTATTTTATGTTTTTGCCTTACGCAAGAAAAATGAAAAAAATCTGTGATTCCTGTGACTATTTTATGTTTTCTTCTTATGTAAAGAAAATGAAAAATGTCCGCATTTCTATTTTTCTCTCCTATATGGCTGAGTACAAAATATTGTTTTTATGATGGAATTGTGTTCCCGACTAAAATGGCTGTCTAGAGTTGAAAATTCACAGAAAAATATATTGGATCTGCTCGTTTGCAAAGAACATAACAAACATAATAGTCGGCATTAGTAAAATCTACCAGGATAAAAAGGTGTGAGCAAGCAAGTGGCAACAAAATCTTTATGGACATGGTACTTGGGCCTTTTGACCCACCCTATATAGGCCTCCTGGCCCACCCCATTAGCCGAACCTGAGTGGATGGAATGGAATGTTGAAGGAATCAGAGCCACAGATATTCTATGGCATACCACATCCTGGGAGGCTGGTACAATTGGCATGGGAAAGCCCTCGGATTAATTGAGGATGACAGAAAAGGGCAGCATATTATCGTTTTAGGGATATTTTAATAGTTAAAATTTAAAATTTTTATTTTTAATGGCTTAGGTTTTAATTTGAAAAGAAGGTGTGGAGTTTATAAAATTAAAAAAAGCTGCTCATATTGTGTAATTCACGGTCTAACAAACCATTCATAGGACAAAAAAAAAGGGCAACATATTTAAATATACTTAATATTATCTTAAATATACTTAAATATTACTTTCAGTCTTGATTTCAAAAAATATATTTTTTTATTAATTATAACTAATTTATTACTATTTTCTATATCCTCATCGTTTTTCCCTTTTAAAAAATAATAAATTAGTAATATTTTTTTTTTAAACAAATCTATCTTATTGTTAACTTACTCAAACAGAAATTGTTGCACCTTGTAACATGACAGACAGCATAAACTATCAATAATATAACATTATCATTTAAAGTAAAATTTAGTTATACTAAATATAATTAAATAAAAATTTTATGAAAAATATAAAGTTATCTTTCCTATTTTTCTCGCTCCTCCCCTCTTTTTCGTCCCTCTTCCTCTCTCCCTGCAAAATCAATCAACAAACCACAGCTTCAATCCCTGTTCAACATTGAGCTAATGGTTTCAATAGGTACAATTCATGCACCCATATCACCTTTCTTTTTTCTTTTTTCAAAGATTATGACACCTAACACCCTTCGGCTAAATAACTAAGCTTAGTATTGAAACTATAGACCAAAGAACCACGTGCCAAATAAAAAAAACAAACAGAATTATAGAAGATGGAGCCTTAGCATTGTTGGTAACTAACTCTATTGAGCTCTCTGGCATGCCAGCGAAGCACATTGGTGCTAGCTATCATTAAGGGGAGAAAAGGTGCTTTGGCAATGGAGTTCCTTCTTGTGCAAACTTGCGGTGGACTTATGGTTGGCTCGCAAATGGAGAAGCATCAGAGCAACAACTTTGAGGTGACAAAACAGTATTTGAGCACCAAATAGGCTCGTCGACAGCAGGGGTGGATAGATTGGAAACTGGCTAGTCATCCTAGACCCATTTTAATTATCAGAGACATAAGATAGAGTGGTGGAGCTGACGGCAGCACAGTGTAAAAGCAATGGATTTTGATAACGTTTTCAATGTTATTCTACTGCATGGGTGTTAGGGTCAGACTCGAACAGATCGACAAATGGTGATTCTGAATTATGCTATTGTTGACAGTGGCCGGTGGTGGGGGGTGGGGTTGGAGACCCAATCCCAATATTGGAAAGTTGGGATGAATAAGGACTAAATCCTAAATTATTAGGAATGTAAGGACTAAATGGTAAATGAAAAGAAAGTTCTAGTTCACAATCATAATTTAGGTAAGTTGGGTTAGACCGACATTGAATAGCTGGATAGCTTGTCTTTGAAGGCAAGTTACGGCTGTTGGATCCTGACAGTCGAACACATATATCATCAAGCGAAAAAAAAAAGAAAGAACGGAAATTACGTTGTATTGTGTGAAAGTTTTCGCTTCTAGACATTTTTAAGGTCCGTATATAATTGATAAATTATGTGTACGCATACATGTCTCATGCCTACATTAGAAGGTAAAGTCAAAAAAAGAAAAAAAAAGTAAACGGAAAAGACAAGTATTTTTAAGCATGAAAATATTTTGATTGAAACTTAGTATTTTGTAACCCCTCACAAACATATGAAATAGGCTCATTGGAATCATGATTTATTGATTGATTTTGCAAGGAGACTAGAAGCAAGAGAGGGAGGGAAGAAAAGGAAGAAAGAAGAAGAAAGAAAGAGTGGAGAGATTTTTTTTTAAATTTTTTTTATGCATTTTTATTGATTATATTTTTTTTTTTGGGGTTTTAAATTAAATTACACACATATCATGTGTCCCATTTCTTCAATTTTTCAAGTCAGCATCACATGAAAACGGGACTTGTGTCACAACTAATCAAGGTAACAACTCAAGCATAACTTAACTACAAGTATCAATAGTTTATCTTACTCATTTAAAAAATTAGAAAATTAGCTCGCACAAAAATTTGTTCGCTCATATCAAGGCTTTCTTTTAGTTCCTAGAAAGCTTTTCTAAATAAACTCTTTTATTGTACCAAATTGTAAAGTTTACAATTTTTTTAAAACTGTATAGCATTTAAATTTTTAGTTTGAACTTTTAAACATTTTATTTTATTTTTATTTATTTATTTTGTATTCTTTTATTTATTAAGAAGTTATTGAGACCATTAATTATACAATAGAAGTAACTCTCTCCTCTCATAAAACTCACACCTCTATTATCAGATTTGAACCCATGATCTCTAGAATAAAAATCTGAGTTTTAACTACTAAGATATCTCGTAAAAGACTTAAAGATTTTATTTTTAGTTTGATGTAAGTTATCTCTATCCTTAATTGTATAAACTGGGTCACTCCTTGCACCCAATTATAGAGCGTTGCTTTACATTTCAGGTAAACATGTATGATGAAAATCTTAGGGTGGAAATTTATTTTCAACCTTTAATCAAGGTTATCAAAACTGAACTGATTATCGAACTAAAAATATTAGTGAGTCAAGATTCGATCAGTTAAACCGGTCGAACTGGTTTTGAATTAATATTTAATAATATAAATATTTATAAAAGTAATTAAAAAATAATACTTATATATAATGATTAAATATTAAATTTTTTTTAATTTTAAGGACTAAATTGAAAGTTTTAATTGAGTTTAGAGTTCAAATTATAATTTAAATAAAATTTGAGATCAAATTATAATTTATAAATTTTTTATTTAACTTTAACCGGCTAGATTGATCTAATTTTTATCAATTTTTACTTGTTTTGACTAATTTTTGACTGGTTTTGACCAGTCCAAGTTTTATAAAAATTTTTCCCTTGAATTAGCCTTAATCCCCAGTCAGTCACCGGTTAAACCAGTTAGACCGGTCGGTCCGTTTCAGTTTTTACAACAATGCCTTTAACCAGGCTAACAACTAGAAAAATGGGTAAAATAAATTAGAAGAATCAATCTATTATTTTGTTATCAAATAAGATGATCAAGAATATAAAAGCAAAGAATCTTGACGTGCTGTACAAAATCCAATTATAAATCACACTAAATATTAATTGGTTTTAAAAAAAATAATAGAAAGAAGATCTAAATTTAGATGGACGATAGATTTTCAAATAATATTTATGCAGAATTTTAAAATAAAACTTTTTAGCTTAAATTTTAGGACGCGTACATCAGAAATAGAATAAAAAAATTTACAACAATTATTAAATAAATATAAATTCAACATTTAAATGTAAACAAGTTCAACTAACCATTGATTGGGAAAAAATCATAAACTTCATGATTTTTTTTTTTTTTTTGTGATGAACACTTTATGTAACAATAAAAGGATTAAAATTTTAAAATCTAAGTTTTACACCAAAACACGATAAGACGTTCAATAAGCATGATAAGTTGTGTACAAAATTTAAAAAAATATGCAACAAAATGTTAAAAAGTGCAATAACAATGATAATATACACAAAGCAAGACAAAATTTGAAACAAATTTTAAAAAAGTATAATAAAAATGATATTAAGTGAGCTCAATTCATATGTGTACCTACATACTTATCCTTCAAATGTTGCACTTTTTTTAGAGCATTTTGCACATATTTACCGGCGTTGCTACACATTCTGTTATGCTTTCTTTTTCCCCTCAAACCTAACATGCTATGGTAGAAAAATTTTAGAATTTAATGTTTTAATTTTTCAATTGTGTGAAATAGCATGACGTCTCTTGGACTTATCTATGATAAGATCCTATAGCCGGCTAATGTCTTCGTATTTAACAAAAACTAATGAACATAACGAAATAATTTGAAATTTACTTGGTGGTCAACTCCATAACAAAGATTTACAAATTTTCCTTAGCTAGTTGGGGAAAGGAGATTTTATGGGGTAGACTTGAGTTCAAACTTCATACCTACCCCAAGCCATTATCAATGGTACACAACTACTTAGTGTTCAAAAAAAAGGGAGGTAAAAAAAAAAAGATTTAATGTATATTTGTGATTGATTTTGTTCTTAGGTGATATTCAATTAATTTATTTTTTTCCTTTCAAAATGAAACTTCTCATAAATTTTCGAGGTTGTTGAAAACTGAAGCAGATTGCAATTCAAAATAATTTATGGGATAGTAACCAACTCCCTCAACAAAAAAATAAATTTGGGACATTTTTTTGTGACCTCGTTATAGTTTCCTGCACAGTTATGATTATTTAAAAGCAAAAGGCTAGGACGAGGGCTACTTCCAGCATCTTGTCTAATTCGATCTTGTTAGAGGAAGAGAATGAAGAAGAGCCCAAAGAGTCCCTCGTAGGGGTGTTTGCGGGTCGGATTGGCTAGCTTTAGGGGTATATTCGCATCAGCGGATTGTATGATTCTCCATCTTCACTCAATTTGCCATCTTAACCAATTTGTCTAATCCAATCTACCTTGGATTGGATCGATTTTGACGAAATGGCAGAAAGAAAGAAATAAAGAACATCAGCAGGCAAAAAAACCATTTAAATAATGGAAAGCCATAAAAAAAATTAAATAAGATTAAACGGTGGATCAAAACTGCAAAGAAAATGTATCCTTTGACTGCAAATTGTAGTCATTTACATAACAGTTCATCCATTAGGCAAGGAACTGTTATAAATGTTAGCTGCAAAGAAATTAAACAAGAAATTTCAATCAGCTAATGGATGAGGTACACTATAGTCGTTAGAAATTAGATACAAAGCTTCCAGAGAATTTGATTCAAAAATGACTTTTTTATGTCCCAAATCTATGGTATACAACTTTCGATATGAAACGCGTAAACAATGCATCCATTAATTGTAAAATCATGCTGCAAGCAATTCCTCTACTGTGTATAGTCACACTCACTGCAATCTGGACTCTTATGAAATCATGGTAGAACAAAACAATACCACTAGCCACTAAGGCCATGTTGTCATAGAGAAACAAAAAAGTATGGTTCCAAAAGTAAATGTAATTTTGTTTTGAGGGTTAGAACAGGACTTTGCTGGGTTTCAAACCACAAGTTTTTTTTTTAAATAATAAAAGGGGCAGATCAGGTCAAATTGGATGGATTTCAGAATCCTGCAATCTACTTTCAATTCACCCATGGCAGATTTTAAAATTTTAAAACTACAACCATTCTAAATCCTTGCAGTTTTGGTGGATACGGGTTTGTGCAGGTCATATTGGACAGATTGGTTAGTTTTTGAACAATCGTAACATCTAGTATGGAAGAGGAATAGGACTGTTGCTGGAATCACTCGAGCTATTGTTGGCGAGGAAGCCATTGCAAAGCTTCTTCGAAAGTTTGGAGCAGTGCTTGAGAGTGCCGATCATGGTAGGGGAATGGTCGAGGAGCCAGCTGACACTTCTGCCGAACGAGCTAGTTGTGGTAAGGAGATTGTTGGATCATCTCTTCCCAGGCCAGAATTTGCCAACAAGGGCTGTCCAAAGAAGAAGAATCTCTCGCTACGACATAAATGTGTTGATTTGTGCCCAAGCTACATGCCTGTAGTTTGTTTTCCCCGACTAGTGATCTTAGTTTGAGACAATGGCTATCAGGTTGGGACTTGGGAGCCTTACTTCTCTCAATGCACTTTCCTACAATTCACAACAAGCTTCGAGGAGGGTCATGACACGTCCTTGTTATGACTCTTTATGTGTGGTCAGCAGAACTGAACTCGAGTGTGCTTACATGATAGACTACACCTGGAGTTAGGTTGACAAGTGCGACCTCCTTTGTGCTTATAAGAAAGAAGCAGAAGGGATTTTCGCTTCACTAAGGGGGAAATTGAGCACTGTCAAGGGTTTTCCTTGAGAGAGTTCCCAAGTTGCATCTCAGGATGATGATGTGGCATATGTAAAGGGTCTTCACATCAAGACTACTTGTTTGATAGAAGAGAAAGGTAGCGTGGAATCCTCCATGTCAGAGTTGCGCGACGAACTTCCCAAGGCCAGATCTGTTTTAAAGTCTCGAGACAGGAAAGTTGCAAACCTTTACTATGAGCTAGCCAAAACAAGATCTATTTGTAAGTCACAAGACAAAGACGTCGCAAGCCTCCAGCACGAGATATCCAGATTGAGATCTGTTGGAGACTCTCAAAGCAAGGAGATTGATAAATTAACTGCCAAAGTGGGTTCTCTAGAATTTGCTCTTGTCAAGAGTCACCCTTCTAAGGTAGCTTGGGAAGAGCCCAAGAAGTAAGTTTGGGGTGCTGAGGAAGGGGCTACATGAGGGGTGCTGCAAGCATTTTAGGCAAAAGCTCACCACATAATAGAGGAGAGCTGTAAGCATGGGTAGTATGAGGGCATTTAGTAGGGGTATACATTAAACTGCCCAACCTGCTCAACCTAAGCAACCCAATTAAAGCCAAACTGAAACTGCAAAAACCGCCAAAAATAGATTGGTTGTGGTTTGAAATTTATTCAAACCGCACTCTATTGTTTGATTATGGTTTTAGAAATCTAAAAACTGCAAAAACCGAACTGATTACCAAATGCTACTGAGATTCAAAAACGCATTTTATAGAAAAAGAGTGCAAATGAAAAAAATAAAATCATCTCCACATCCAACCAAAAAAAAAAAAATCAACCATCTTCACATTCTTTTACAATCTAACACTCAATAATATGTATTTGAATAATATAGGTAAGGTTTATTTAACTAAAATAGCGAAGCACCTTTCTTTAATTGATAATCGGCAATTACAACTGATTGTGGATTCTAATTTATTTTTTACCATAATATTGTGTTTTGTAGCATCAAAGAAATTTGTTTTTAAAACTACGTTTCAAACTGTCAAAACTATCAAACCAATTTGCAACCATCAATAACGTTTTTGTTGGTTTTACTCTTATATAGGTTTCGTTGTAGTTTTGAAAATCTTCAAATTGCCACCAATAGTGTGGTTTGAATATAAAAAGCAAATCGCCCCAGACTGACTCGTGTACACCCTTGGCTTTCGGGATGCCTTGTAAGTGTATTCACACTATGACTTCTCCTCTTTCTCTTTTAACAAGAAGGATTGGTTGAAGTGGTTTAGCTCAATTGCCTTGCCTGTTGGGTCTTTGTAATAGCTTTTTTTGCAGTCCCTATAATAAACGTTTTATCATAACAAAACTTATGTTATTACTTTTTACTTCTGACTTTGCTGCCTTTACTTGACTTATCCTCTTTTCACAGTCGCATGCTGTCCCATTCTGGCGTTCATTGAAGAGCATTGAGAGAGGGCATTTGCGTGAGATTGTGGTCTTAAGATCATGGGAAAGTGGCTCTTGTCAGTTTAGGTCTATTTTTCAAAGTAATAAATCGAAGCGATTCCCTTTTTTGAAAATATGTCCTTAGACCTCGCCATGTGTTTCATCATTATTTGAGAATAAACTACTTACAGAATTATAGCCCTGAGTTTGAAGAGATGGGATGGTTATCTGGGAGACGGCTTATAAGGGTAGGGTCTCGCTCTTTTTCTCCCTCTGCTAATTGATCATTTTACTCAGAAATTTCTGACTTTTGGAGTTTCCTTCTGCAAATTTTTGAACACTCTTTAGTCAAATAAGAAGTTTAAGAGTTCAATAAATGCACCAATTAGGGGGCGAATCCCTTCTTTTTCAAGGATCCTCAAAGAGAGGATGCCCTACGGAGGCACAAATTTTCCTCTCAAAATTCTTTGGTTCGCAATTATGTACGTCCACCCCGCATTTATTGTTGTCATACTAGTTGCGCCGTAGGCCAAGTTTCCTCCAAATTAGTTAGCAAGTTTGTTGTTTTCGATCTTAGGTAGAGATTCTGCATTCCTCAAAAGTATAACCTAACTGTTTCTTCTATTGGAAGGGTATGTAACCTTTTATATAGAACAACTTTATGCTGGATTGTGCCACTCATTGCTCTGAGGAATTTAAGAGTTTTTTCTTTTTGGAGATTCTGGGATTGCACACTGTTGACTTGTTACTAAAGGCTAGGGGCAGTCAATAGGCTTGATAGCCCTAGCAACAGTGTAGGGTTGAGGCAGAATGGGAAAGCCGTTGACCATTATTTTTTGGTACAAGTAACCCTTACTGCTTCGAGGATTGACCTATTTGATGCTACTTTTGGTAGTGAGTTTGCATCGAGTCTTATGGCGTGGGTAACGGAGGACCCTACGTTGTTACCCATTAACCCAAGGTGTTATTTTTTGTGTACTTCCTAGAGGACGAAGGGGTAAAGTTTTCCAAAGTTTGGAATCCTCATGTCTTTTTTGGGCAAAGTCACTTACCTTGTCCTTGAGATTAGTGAACAAGCATGGATAGACTTCTTTCTGAAGTTAGGGCTGTATAAAGATCTTCCTCGCCTTAGTGGTCGTTTTGGGACATTTTTTTATTTTGTTACTAAGGAGGGCTTGATCAATTGTGGGGTAATTGCTCTAGCAAGGGAAGGTAAGCCTTGGTTGCCCCACAACAATTAGGGTAAGAGTACTTGAGGCTTCCAGGATCCGATGTTCACTTTGCTGATGCAAATGAAGGAGTAGATGTGCAAAATTTTGGTTCTCTTGGTGCCAACGGTTTAGAGGGCTTTGAGCTTGATCATGATTCTAATCTAGGTGGGGTAATTTTTACAATTATACTATTTTACTACAATTTTGGGTAATGAAACTCGATTTTCATTTCTTGCTTGTTATTTTCATATAAAAGCTACATATGTAGGAACTCTGCCCACTAGCATTGTGGGGACTAGCTTGTATGATCAGGGTTTCTCTTTAGATGTCATCAGTGGCTAATCCTTTGCTAGTGGGTTTCCCTCTACGACTATTGCGAGAGATACCCAAGTCCTCAACCAAATTGGTAGTTAGAGAGAGAGATTGAGTATTGGCATCTAAACCTTCGCGAATTAGTGGAGTTGCCATTTTCCTTAGGTTCTTAAGAATGTTGCATCAAGTCCTTATTCTCATACTCCCGTTCAGCCACTAGTAACATCCAGTACTTTGTTCCTTAGACCCTTATATCTATGGGAGAACTTGACAGTAAGATGGCTGCTTCCCCTAGCTTAAACGTGCCTTCTCGAGGTAAAGCCAATGTGATGCTTTTATAGGTGTTATTGGCCACTATGGCCCCTAGTCAATCTCGTGGATCCCCATCTCTTATTCTTCTCATAGTGTTACCTAAGGAAAGCTCTAATCAAGTTAGGGGAACTCTTCCTTCTATGCTAAGAGCGATTGACTCTAGATCTAGGGTTAGTGTAAGAAAAAGACCTCGATTGTCTCCAGCCTCATTCTTTTCCGATATGATTTGAAATTGTTTAGGGGAAAAAGGTTTGCCATTCTTGGTTCCACATTTTCTCGAAGGTTAGAAGATCCTTCTTTTAGCCAGCTTGTTGACCAGGCGAGGGAAGTGGACTTGGCTACTCCTAGCAAAGTTATTATAGGGTTGGGGAATATAAGGAAGGTTGCTACCGACCTTAAGAGTTAGGTGATTGCATATCTTTAGTTGATTACTCATCTTCACACAAAGATTGAACGTTTGTGTGAGGATGGGAATGACTTCAAGAAATTATTGAAACTTTGGAAAGGAGGTTGAACGAGGCTACCCAAAGTCACTGGCAAGTTGTGGACGAGCTGACTGCTGTCCAAGAGTTAAATCTGTAGCTAGAGTTACATATTCGTGAGTTGGAGGAAACTTTGAGTGACGAGACTCGAACTCACTCGGACTTCAAGAATTTTATGACTCGAAAGCATTTCAGGCTAATTACAAAGATCAAAGTGTCCTAGGAGAAGCTTAGGCATATAAAATCAATATAGGAGGGGCCAAGTGCAAGACCCAATTTCTACCAATTGGCATTATTTTTAGTGCCTCATTATTGATTGGGATCAAGCTGAAAAATGGGGTGTGAGCTTGGATTGGGGTACCTTGCCTTGGCCCTTTCCTAAGGTCGCTCCTTCACCTGAAGTTTCCCTAAGTGAAGAGCTAGGTTCTTCTCAATTTGTTGCTGCTAAACCTCATCTTTTTGGGTATGAGGATCCTTTAACTCAGGGAGCTCAAATGACAAGTAATAATGCCTGCATGAACACTTTGTATTTTTGCTGTATTTTTGTTCAGTTTTTTAAGTGTTGAGGCATTATGTTTGTCATGTTGTAATCCCTATTATGAGCAATTTGACTGACCTAATTTCCCTTTTTCTAGTGTCTTGTTGGTTTGTTGCTCCTCTTCTTTCCCTTTTGTTCACAATTGTTTGTTGACATGGGCTTGGTTTAGGGGCCCATTTGTCAGATTGATTAGGCTTGGAGTCTTGTTAAAGTCTTGTTCTATAATTTGACTTGTAGGAAACTGCTATTTTTTCAAAATTGCTTGGAACTGAGCACCTTTGTAATGAATATGATGTCACAATAGTCTGTGTTTGCGCACATTTATTACTGTTGTTGCTTCATATTCCCTCTTGCTTTAAGAGGGGGCTTTGCCAAGGATAGTTCCTTATAAATAGGCAAGGCTCAATCCCCATTTTTATCCCCTAAGTTCAAGAGAGAAATATGAAGCTTTAAATATGGATTCTTTGGTTCTTCTGGTATCACCCCTTTGGCAAACATCTCTTTGGAGAAAGACCATATTTTAAAGCATTGTTGAAGCATGTCAGCTCTTGTTATTCTTCCTTGCAAGGAATGTTGGTTCTTGTTACCTTTGAAAGAAAAGTACCATGGCAACATTGCCTTGCAATGGGGCGGTTTGGTTCTCGACTAACCTTGGGCATATTGGGCTCGCTATTGTCATTAGAGCTTGTGTGTTTTTTGAAGGTCTCTTAGGAGCCCAGCCGCCTGTTTTATTTTCGAGTAGGATGACTTGTGGGATTCCTGGTGGATGTCGGGTTTGGGGAATCCACTCTAGTTTTACCAACTCATCCTCTTTGCTCGAGTCATCACTCTAGTCGTCTATGCTGCAAGACTCATGTCCTCCCTAGCTGTTGTATGCCACAGGTAACTTCTTCCAAAAGGTTATTCATCACGATCTAGAGTTCATTTGAAAAAGTTCTCATCCAAAGTTTTCGTGTAATGAAGTTTCTTTATGTACTGTAGTGTTCATATTATAAAGTTTCTCAATGTAATGAACTGTTCATGAACTTGTTTATTTAATGATGTTTTTTCTTAATATAATAAATCGTTTTGTTCTAAAATCCTTCTTATAATAAAAACATTCATGCGATAAGACCTTTCTCAATTTATAGATACTTGGAGCGATGCAAATCTCTTTGGAATGAGACGAGGATAAGGAGTTTATAATATCTGTAGCTTATGCAAACTCCATATTTTTGTGCGAGCACTTTAGCGTAGGTTTCTGGGGATACAATATTATTTGTGAGCTCAATCTAGCCTTAATTACTTAATAGAACTAGGGTGGTTTCTTTGAAGCATAACTTTTTAAGACTTTGGGCATTTGAACTCTTTTTGTTGGCGGTCCTTTTCTGTCCTACTAGCTCAAACAAAGATCCTAGAGTTCAATCAGGCTTATATTTATGAGCTGCATTACAAGCTCAAGTTAGGAGTAATCATTTTTGATTGCTTGTGGGTGTTTTGGAACCTCTATTGATGAGAATGACAAGTGCTTGTTGTGTGACAAGCTGACCGTCACGTGGTTTTGGCTAGGCATTCTGTTGTCTTTTTGTCAGATGTTGAACGGTCACATATGTTTTCAGTCGCTTCTATGCGTTTCGTTTAGCCATCATGAACGTCCTTGTGTTGCATTGACATTGTAACCTTTTTATTTCCCATGATCTTAGTTCACCCTTTTTGCCACTACTCGATGTCTATCTGTAGTTCAAAGATTGAAGAAAGAGCTTATATATATGGGATTTAGCAGTGTTTGTCGCCCAATCTTTTTTTTGCTCGAACTTCTTCCCTTGATCTTGAGCCTGGCTCGTCCTAGTATTTAATTATGCTGATGTTCAAAGAGTTGGCCTTGTTAGAGGGGCGTTGAGATCTCTTCAAGGGAGGTCACTCCCCATTAAGCACTCATAGTGATGAGAGTGGTGCCATGATATTCATTGGCCCAAATGGGGTCTAAATTCGTTGTCTTATACTTCATATTGACTTAGCATCCTTCCATGTGTTAGCAAGGTGCTTCCCAGTTCTAATGGATGCTTTGGTGGGCAGTGGTAGGCAATCCTTTAACGTGCACTACTTCGGTAGCGTCTCAATTATTGTCTGGAGAGGAAAGTTGAAGGAGTCAGTAATTTTAGACTATTCTTCTTCTAGATAATTTCAGCCAGGTACTCCAAGCTGATGGGTTTTATAGGCTGTCCATGATGGTGTTAATGGGTTATATTGGACACCTTGACAACTAGGATAGCATGGTGGAGCTCTTCTAGGGATATTTGTTGTTAGATTCATCCTTTAGGCAATGAGTTTTTTGGCGACTTCTACAGGAGTCCTAATCTTAAGTAAGGAGGGACCCTTTCAAGGGTTTTCCCAACGTTTTCACAATCCTTTGGACTACAGGTTACGCACCTTGAGTGTCGTGGGCTACCGGCTTCCTTCTAGGCTTCACTAGCTTGATGGCTTTGGAGGGTCATTTGAGAATGGCTTTATCTCCAGTCGCATCCTGTAGTCGGGTTGGACTATTTGTAGAACTTAATGTAGTTTTGCAAGATCCATTTGTTTCCAAACTCGACGTACTTTGTACTTCATTTTTATCGGTTTATACTTGTTACGTCTATTTTAAGATGCACAAACACTCCATTTTAAAGAGGTATAATGTGTCGCACATGCCTCAGACATAGACAACACATTTCAGACATGTGTCCAACTTGCCAAAAATTTTCAAAAAAATTTCAAAAAAATACAGACCTGTGTGTCAGACACGGGAAGGCTATTTTTGTATTTTGTGTGTGTGTGTGTGTGTGTGTGTGTGTCTATATATATATATTAAAACTTAAAGTAAAACTAAAAAACGTATTACTCTTCAAAAAACTTATCTAATTCAACTCTTCTCTTGAAAGTTTCTAATTTGGATTGACGATTTAATGAAAATCCTTTGAAATATAAAATCTCCATTACTTCCTTTCTCTACTCAGTCGCCCTTCTTCCTCGACTGAAAATCAGCTAGTTGGGAAAGTGATATTGAAGCTCAGTAGCTATTGATTTGATGCTTGGTTTGGATTTGTTTTATTATTTAAATTTTTTAACTAAATCAATGAATCCCTTCCTTAATTTTTTTTTTATTTTGGCACTTAAATCTTTGATTTCAGGCTTCAATTTTGGATTTTGATTTTTTAAAACCCTAATTTGAAGCCTATGGAACTTGGAGGCAGAACTCCTTCATCATACTTTGGGTTCCTCTATTGGTTGATCCAATGAATGTAGTAAGTGGTTATTGACTACAATTATCAAAATATTCTTAAGTAGGGTTGTCTTTCTACAATCTTCTATTTCTACACACAAGGATGAGGTCCTGGCTTGTGTTGTCAAATGCTAAACGGGCACAATAAAAATCTTTTCTGTTAATTAATAGATGTGAGAATTTTTTACATTTTGAATGGGTAAGGATACATCTCTCTCTTAGTTTTGAACTTTTTTGCTTATTTCTAAATTTGGGTAGCTCATCTTCCTCCAACGTAAAACTTTTAGTTGCCATCTTTTTTTGTGTGGCATCAAAATTTTATTGACATATATATATGTATATATATCTGTGTCTGCCTTGAGTCCGTGTCATAATTTTTTAAGATTGACGTATTGTAGTGTTTGTGTTTGTGCCGTTATGTATATGTTTGTGCAACCTTGTGTCTATTTGTGACATCTTGTATTGCACCAATTTTATGACATGAAAAAAGGTAGCCTGTCTAGAATCTTACCTTGATTACTTCCCCCATTACTTATTTTGTTGCAGTACTGTTGACTGCACTCGCCTAGTGAATCAGATGGTTGCTTCAGAATGGTATCTTACTTGTGAACATTTTCCAATACTTAGACTTGATTACAGTGTATCTTAGGGTCTTTGGCAAAGTGAGCTTGCATTGTACTGCTGGAGTTGCTTGGATTTCATATCCATTGGCTGTCCCTAAACTTTTTTAGGATCCAATCCTATTTAGATTGTAGCCTGTCAGCAGTTCTAGGATGCTTTAGGAGCCTTTTTGGGTGATAATCCGTTAGCAGTCACAGGACGTGTTCGGGTGTCAGCTCCCTATGTGCAATATCCCTTTGAAAATCCTTTGACGCTTCTAGGTGTTATCCCCACCATCTCTTAGTGTAAGCGGATTGCCATAATTCCCCTATTCATTATGATTTAGGGTGTAATATCTCCTTCAGTTGCGAGCTACTTTATGTTTTACTTCAGTTCGAGGCAGCTATTGGCTCGAAGTTCTTTTTTTTTTTCATAAAGATCATAATATCTTTCCTTTCTTAGGGACTGTGACTCCTACATTAAATTGGTCTTTGACACGCAACTTCGATTGATTGGAGGTTGAGGCGGCACATGATTCTCACCGAGCTATAATTGTTATTTTGTCAGGATATGAATGTCCATAACGTATTTTGTGCCTGACACCTCGGTTCCTACTTTCAATCATCATTAATTCCAGTCAATATGTCTCTTCAGTTTTTGGGCTAGAGTAGTATAAATAAAGGGGTTTGTGCTTGAGGATCATCATAATCCTTACTAGTAGACTCCAACTTTCTGACTTTTCTTGAGAAATTTCTCGAAAAGGCTTTCTATTCCAATGTCGTTTTTACTTCAACTATATTTGCAAGTGCAAATGCCTCATCAGAAGAAAGCACCTTCTTGGCTTTGGGAGATTAGTAGATAAATCCTCAATGTTGGTTACCATCTATTAGAACTCTTTCAAAGTAGGTCAGTACCTATTATGCCTACTGCACATAAACTTAGGTGTATAGGTGAATAGGGGTAAACTCTGACTGTGTTTTCTTTCCTTCCCTCTAGAAAAGGAAAGATGCCACAACAGATGACCATTTCCTTACCACGGCGGCTACACCTTGCTCACTTTGGAGATCTTATGAACCAACCATAGATATTGCTCTTATATTGTTTTTACCCTTACAATAGGCATGCCTCGAGAAAGTTTCAATCCCAACTAGGAAGATTTCAACTCAAGGGCACTAAGCCATTCTTTTCGCTTCCTTCATCACTCACTTTCCCTAGAGGAGTGGTGAGGAGAGGAAAAGAAACTTTCAGCTCAATTCAACGCTTATGATCGATATTTAGAAGAGGCATCTTCAAACCAGCAACTTGAGAACTTTGTGTTGAATTGCTTTGTTTCCAAATGACCCTTGTGCATACACGTACTTGCACAATTTACTACCTCTATAATGGAAAGGAATTTTGTAAAGAGAAACTTACTTATTGCGTCACATTCTTTCATGATTTTCCAAATTCTTTATGATGTGTTGTTGTTTCTCTTATTTGATTATTTGATTTCTTTGAGACATACCCATATGCCGCAAACTCATATTTTCCAGGAGTATGCATACCTCCCAGTACTAGGGTGGTTCCTTTCCAAAGACACGGGCTTGAGTTAGGGCAGTAAAGTGCTCAGTTAAGAGCTGAGCACATGTAGAGCTCACTGTACGCTCTTAGGAGCCTAGCTCAGTTTTTACAAGATGAGTTGAAGAACCGATCTCGTATTTACTCCGAATTTCCTTACGATGGCGTAAGCTTAATAAAGGTCTTGTACTTGTTGTTGTCCTGGACACATTCCTTTTAACTGGCCTATGAATTTTGTGAATAGCGCTGTAGCCCATTGCTTTTAGGCATTCTACTATCCAACCTATTAGTAGACTTATCGCTTTTACCCAATCTTAGGCAACCTATGGATAAAAGGAGGGGCTTTGGCCAATTGCTAGCTTGTATTAAGCAACTCGCAATATGTTTATCCACTAAGAGGTTATGAAAAATGCAGTTATTGTCTCACCTAACTTGATCAATCAAATTGGTGATCCAAGTAGATTAATAGGTAGTTCTTCTGGCCCCAGCATTTTAGAGGTGCTGGCTCCAAACGAGTGGCTATAACCTCGCCCACCGATGTTTAAAAAGACCTACCTTACCCAACGACGTAAGTGTGACTAACTTTCCTGCAATACACAAGGCTATTGGTTGTGTGGCTTCTGCGGTTGGTAGCTTGAGACTACGTTTCAACCTACCTGTCATTCTTGGGAACCAACCTTCCTTGGACATGTAGTTTTTTGAGTTCGTCTGCTTATTTGACAAAAACAGATCATAATCTAAGTTGTGGGTAAGCAGTACTACTCCTTCGAGCTTACAAGATTGCATACAGGTATTACAAGGTAGCCATTACAACATATGAATAGGATGCTTTTTGGTTCTCGAGCCATAAGCCTTTATTCTCGCGCCTTTATGAATTAGCCCTAGGTGTGGTGTGATGAAGCCTTAAGTGTCGTTCAAAGACTTAGTTGGCTAGGAGCTATATTTTTTGAGGCTGGTTGAGTTCCAAGCCCATGGTTGAGGGTTCCATCAAGCTACTCGAGTCTGTAGCTATTAGGGATGATCTCTTCCTTGATTTTATAGGGGTCTCCCCAATTTGGGGCAAGCCTACTGGTACTGTCGTCACTCTTGCTAAGTTCCCAACATTTGAGGGCAAGGTCTCTAATAGCAAAGAAGCATGGTCTTGCTTTCTTATCATGGTGTTGAGTCATTTTTCTATGATAAGCTTCTACCCGAATAAAGTATTGCTCCATTTTTTCCTTCATTGTGTCGAATTTGTCCCCTTAGTAGATCATTATTGTCCTTTTCCTCAAAGTGAAGGATACGCCAACTTGGTTATCTAATTTTTGTCAAAACCACGACGTCAATTCCAAATCATAGGGATTAGGGTAGTTCAATATGCCCAGAGGACTTCGGACAACAGATCTGCCCATTCCCTATTCTTTCATCCCAAGTGCTTCTTAAGGTCATAGACGATGTCCATTGGTTTGTGGATGCTGAGCAATAACAAATTTGAGAGTGATTTTTTATATTTGCAGAATGTCTGGAAGCATTCACTGTCAAACTACTTTTCATTATCAGTAATTAGTGTCATGGGGACATCGAATCAAAACATAACTTGCTTCCCAAACACAAGTTTGAATATGAGCGGTAGAGATAGAGGTGAGGGCCTCCACTTTTGCTCACTCTATAGAGTAGTCCATGATCGCTACCACCTTTTTTTTTATTTTTTATTTTGGGGCAAAAGGCAATGGACCGATGAGGTCAAGGCCCCACTGAGCAAATGGCCATGGAGAGTGGATTACTCTTAGGGGGTATTTGGTTGGTTTTTTTTTTGTTTGGGAATGTGAATGGGAATGAGTGATTCTCATTCTTGATGTTTGGTACGAAAAAATCTCATTTCTATTCCCTTATTTTTTGGGAATGAGATTCCCCCATCTATAGGAGTCATCATTCCCACCTTTAGGTAATTAATCATTCTCATTCTCTCATCTTCTCTCTCACTTTGTAAATTATTTTATAATAAAATATTACAAATAAATCTCATAAATAATAATAATAATAATAATAATAATAATTAATGATAATGATAATGATAATAAATATTTGTATATTATAATAAAATTAAATATTTCAAAAATTAGGATAATAATTACATTATAAATGATAATAATATTATCTATATTTTCATAATATTAATAATAATCATAAATAATAAAATTATTTGCATAAAAATTTCATAATTTTAATAATAATTTATTTATTAATAATGACTTATTTTATAATATCTACAATATCATTTTGATTATAATAATATTATTCATACTTCTTCTTTGTTATCATTATTAATAAAAATTTATGTCATTTTTTAATTTTGGATTTTATATTTATGATTGTTATTGTGAACTAAATAATAATAATAATAATAATAATAATATGATTATGATTATTATTATTATTATTATTATTATTATTATTATTATTATCGTTATTTAATATTTTTAATTTGAAATTATGTTACAATATTTTTGTATTTTTAATTTTTATTTTGATATTCATAATTTTTTATTTTTTGTATTTATTGGTTATTTATTTTTAGTGAAATAAATACTATCATATATTTGATATTGATTCCGATTCCAAACTAAAACAAATGATTACAAAAGGTTTTAATTCCGATTCCTGAATAAACCAAACATGTCATAAAAAAAAAATCATTCTTTTTCCAATTCCACTTGACTCCGATTCCAATTCTGATTCCGATTCCAATTCTTAAACCAAACGGCCCCTTAGTTTGGTCGCCGGATGGCTGAGATGTTGCTGAACCTTTGGCAAGTATTATAACTCTTAACGAACTATTCTGCATCTTTGCCCTTGGTGGGCTATTCCTACTTGTGGATTTTCTTCTGTAGAGTCTGGGGCCCATCATGGTTGCCACAAACTCCTTCACAGATTTTGCTCATTATATAGGAGGCGTCTTGTGGAGTGAGGTATTTCAGTAAAAACTAAGAGAAGGAACGCTTGTGTAGGTTGTCCTTGAAGACGACATAGCAAACCACTATGAACTAAATTTTCTTAGCCTATACCTTGTCATCAGGGAGCTCTCCATATTATAAGTATGCTAGGATGAGATCTATCTAAGAAGGTTTTTGGAGAATGGGCATGACCTTTGTTGGTGCTATTTTGCAGCTAGACTGACTAAAGGTTTCAAAAAGGCCACTTGACTGAGCCTGTGCTCAGTATGTTTTGTGCCTTTGATGAAGTGTCCACGCGGGAGTTCTTGACCCTTGGGGCATGATCAATTGATTTTGTTACTCAAGCTTGTTCATCAATCGAGATAAGTGAGTAGACTTTGGAAGGTATTTGACTATGGATTCCTCCTGTGGCTCAAATTCCTCCATGAGCTATGAGTCACTTAATCTTAAGAGCCCTAGCAAGCTCTATTTCTGTTATCAGAGCTTTAGATTTAGCCTCATTGTTTGAGGCAAGAAATTGAAATCGAAGGGCGTACTCAAGAGTGTTTTTACCTGGTCTTGTGAAAATTAATCTGGCTCCACTTCATCTTTGTTGGGCAATCCATCAACGTGTAGCATCCAAAGTTTGGGAGGTACCGACTTGTTCTCATCAACTTTCCTTTCCTCAAACCTAGAGCACTTGCTGATGAAGTCTGCCAAAGCTTCAGACTTAATTATAGTTCAAGGTTAGTAATGGATCTCGATTTTGCTTAGCTTGATAGACCACTGTAGCAATCTTCTAGCCACTTCAAGTCTATAAAGGACCAATTTGAGGGGTTGGCCTATGAGGGCAATGATCCCGTGGCCTTGGAAGTATGGTCATAATTTTCAAGCCGTTGTGACCAGGTCAAAAGCCAGCTTTTGGAACATTGGGTAGCAAAGTTTAATGCCTTGTAGAACTTTGCTAACGTAGTGTACGAGCTTCTGCACCTTGTCAACCTCCAGGACAAGCAATGAACTGACCACATACTAATTTTTAGCTAGGTACAAGTAGAGATACTCTCTAGAGATTGGCTTCTTGAGTAGTGGAAATGACGACAGGTATTACTTGAGTTGTTGGAAAACGTCTTGATACTCATCTTTCCACTCAAATTCTGATGTTTATTTAACTAGTCAAAAGAATGATAGCTACTTGTCCCCGAACTTTGAGATGAACCGACTAAAGTATGTAGTTATTCCTATCAGTATCTAGACATCTCTAATGCACGCTAGAGATTGTAGGTGTTGGATAGCCTCAATTTTTTTTTGGGTAGCCCTCAATTCCTTTTTTGGATATGATGAAACCCAAGAATTTTTTGAACTGAACTCCAAAGGTTCACTTTGACGAATTGAGCTTTATACCATAGCAATTCAAGGTAGCAAATGTTTCTTCAAGGTCTGGACATGCTCAGTAGAGTTTTTGCTCTTCACTGGCATGTCGTCCATTTAGATCTCTTTGTTTCGGCCTATCTGGGATCGAAACATGTCGTTGACGAATCTTTGGTACGTCACTCTTGCATTCTTGAGACCAAAAGGCACAAACATTATAACAATACATGCCTCATTTTGTGATGAAAGAGGTTTTTTTTTGTCCGAACAGTACAAGAGGATCTAATTGTATCATAACAACGCATTCATGGACGTCAAGAGTTCATGCCCAACAATCCCTTCTACGAGCTTTTCAATGCGAGGAAGCGAGTAACTGTCTTTAGGGCAAGTTTTTTTAAGGTCAGTAAAGTCAATGCACATTCGCCATTTGTCATTGTGTTTTTTCTTTTTACCATGACAATATTGGCGAGCTACTCAAGGTACATGACTTTGCAGATGAATCCGGCCTTTATAAGCCTGTTTACTTTTTCCTCAATAGCTGCGAGCCTATCTGTTGACTTGTTACACTTCTTTTGCTTGATCAGGGCGACTGTTTTGTCAACCTGCAGTTTATGGGCCGCGACTTCTAGATCAATGCTAGGCATGTTAGCTGATACCCATGCAAAGACTTTCGGGTGCAATTGAAGGAAGTGAATGAAGTTGTATTTTACTTTTGCTTACAATCTTTCCCCAATTTGCACAGTTTTAAAGCGGTTGTCTAGTCTTAGGGGGACTAAGATGAGGCCTTCGGCCTGTATGCCTTGGTCTTCTCTCAAATTAGGGCAATAGTTGAGATTAGCTATGTCCACAATGGGTTGTTTCTCTATGCTCTTCATCTACGCAACCCAGAGCTCCCAAGCTTGCTTTTGAGATTCTTTAACTTTTCTAATTCCCTAAAGGGTGGGGAATTTCATTTTCAGGTGCTTAATAGAGACCACAACATTAAGAGCTCGTAGTGCTGAGCATTCCAGTATCATTTTGTATGAAAAGTGGAGGTCGACCACGATGAGCCAAATTAGAGTTGAGCTCATGCCGGGAACTACCCCTATCACTACTAGTAGCTCGATATATCCTTGGGGGCATATTGCTTTTCCAGTGAATCCATAGAGGGGATAGATGCCAAGAAAGGCGTTCTAGGTTGAATGCATGACGTCCATGAGGCTTTCCAAATTGGCAGATATCTCAGTCTACGCAGCCTCTGGACTACAACTTGTTGATGCTCCTCCACGCAGTCGTGTTTCCATTTGTTGAGTGTCAAAAGCCGAAAAAAAAAAAGAAAGACCACGTTTCTTGGCTCTGATCACTAGATGGTGGGCTTGTCGTGTTTGCATATTGCCAATTTGGCAAAGATGAGAAAAGTGACATGGTCACTGGGTCAACAAAAGGGTCAACAGAAGGGTAACGAGGCTTTTTAGTGGCTCTTCTGACTGAAGGACAACTTATTATGGAAAATAAAAAGTGATAGAGATACACAACTTTTCGTTTCCCACAGACGATGCTAATTAATGGTTGTGGGCTTAGCTACTATAGGGGCCTTGTGCATGAACCTGCAAAACAGTAAGGCTTGGGCAGGGGGTTCCCCAGCGTAAGCACTCTGATGCTCAAATTAGTAAGAGGTCAAGCAAAATCAAAATGGCCCAATAAGGTCCTCGTGGGTGGCCTGTAGTGATGACGCACCAGAGGTAGGCACCCCGTTGGTTTGTGTGTGAAGGTGCTCATGAGGAAAGGTGTGCGTTGGAGAGAGTCAGAGTCAGATTATGCGCCTATGATGGTTTAGATTGGATCAGATCTGCTCTTTACTTAGGCACGAGCTTTTGATATATATACTGATTTGCGGTACTTTGATGTTCGAAAAGGCATAAGCTTTATACGTTATGGATGTGATTGGTGTTTGTTAAAGGATAGATTGGGGTTGTAGGAGCTGGGGTTTGTCTGCAGCCTGACTGGTAAGCTCCTCTAAGGAGTTGTACGAGAGTTGCCACAGGAACTACCGAGATAACTTGCTTGGTTTGGCTTTGGGCCCTTTGGGGCCACTTAGAGAGGCTGAAGCTCGAGTCCATGGCCCATGTGCGTTACTTTAAGCCCACCCGGGTTGATATCCATAAGTATCATATAGTAAACAAGCATAAGATAACATACATATACAAGCCACATGACACTTGAGCGCATTATACATATTGGATTACTCCATGGCCCATGTGCGTTACTTTAAGCCCACCCGGGTTGATATCCATAAGTATCATATAGTAAACAAGCATAAGATAACATACATATACAAGCCACATGACACTTGAGCGCATTATACATATTGGATTACTTAAAGTTCACAGGCTTGATCATAGATTAATTAGTCGTGTTATCAATTATGCATCCTCTAAAATTCTTTCTTATGCTCAATATCTTGGAATTCACACTAGACATATTAAATGCTCTTTTGTCTTCAAAATTCTTCACATTGAATATATTAAATGCTCTCTTATTTTTTAAAACCTCTACAATAAACATATTAAATGCTCATGATACTTTTCTTTTGAAAATATCATTAATAGGTATTTAATAGACAATCAACTCCATGATAAAGATTTGCAAATTTTTTTTCATTGAATGGGAAGAGGAGTTTGATTAAGGGTAAGCTTGACTTCAAATTGTACACCTACCCCAAAGCCTTGCACCATAAATAGCACTCAACTTTTCTATGTTAACAAATCTAATCTAGCCTAGTAGTTCTTCTTTCCTGATCAACAGCAAATATTTCCAAAAATATTTGTCATATAGGTAGCAAAATAAAGGATTTGTGGGTGTTTGGACTAGTGATTTTATTCATTATGAGTACAGATTTGGCGTTTGCAATTACATGCGCTAAAATTGAATATGAATTTACTCATAGTCTACAATTTTTACAAGGTCCTCGCCTAGAACCTAGCTTCTAATGTTTTTTTTGCTTTATGTCCATTGAATAGGTAGAAAAAGACTCATAAAAAAGGATGCCTTTCCTTTGCTCATGTTTCAAAGTAATAGCTACAACTTTTATGCTCGATGTCAAAAACTTTAACTTCTTAAACTCGTTCTGCATTGATCAATTTTTTGATATTCCTATTGATCCTACTACAGACAACAAGAAGTAAGATCTCTCTCTCTCTCTCTCCCTCCCCCTCACGCTATCTCTCTTTCTCAATTGTTGTTTTTTAGAGTTGGCATATTGGTGGGTCGAGTCAGATTCCAGTAGGTTTTTTTGGGCATCAAGTCATTTGGGTTTAAGATAATTCTAGTTATGGGTTCATTAAGTTTATTAGGTCTTTGGTCGCTTGAGTTATAGGTATTTTGGATTCTAGATTTATTGTGTTTTGAGGTTTATTAGGTTTTGAGTAACTCGAGTTTTATGTATTTTGAGTTTTGGGTCATTTGAGTTCAAACTAATAAGGTCTTATGTTCTTTGACTTTCAAATATACTAAGTTTCAAGTTTTGAAATTAGGTTCTTTGAGTTTTTTAAATTCAAGTTCATCAAATTTGTGCCATTTGAGTTTCTAGTGACTTAGGCTTTAGATGCTTCGCATTACTAGTAATTGACAAATTTAATCAATTTGAGTTTGATTATGTAAGTTTTTGTGTGGTTTAAACAGATTATTTGGGTCGAGTCATTTTTGCCAGTTGGTGAAAAAAAGAATTGAATAATTTTATTTAGTGTTTTGTTTAAATCTCATTTCAATTTCTTTTATCTTTATTTTATATATAACTTAAGTTCAAAACTAGTAACGACAATATTTACAAAGAAGTCCATGCAGACATACACACAAAAGAAGATTTATAGAGAGTTATCAAAAGTAATGTCATTGGATAGGTAATTTTTGCACCAAGGAACAAGAAATATAATCTGACAACTCACTTACCCACACACCACGGAGTATGTAGTTAGAATTCCAATCAATATTATATCTTATAATATATATATATATATATATATATATATATATATATATATATATATATATATAGAGAGAGAGAGAGAGAGAGAGAGAGATGTCAATTTGAGTTCTTGATTGGGATCTACTTTTTCAACTAGAACATGACATGATGAATAAAAACACTGTGTGCAACAAAATATCAAAAAAGTGTGACAATAATGATAATATACACAAAACATGACAAAATGTGCAACAAGGTATAAAAAAAGTGCAATACTAAGACAATAAGTGAATTTAACATGTCCACGTTAACATACATCAATTGTCGTAACATATCTTTTTTGAAATTTCATTGCATATATTTTTTTTTTGGTCCTTGCTGCTGGATAGCTAATTCACAAGTATACAAAATCTCTCAAGTAATGTAGTGAAATGTAGAGTATCGTTCCCTAAAGGATTGTTTACCAAGTATAAAAATTTTATTAATCCTATTATTATTTAAACTAGAAAAAGTAAATTAAAATCTAAAGGAATTAACCTAAATAAAAATTGACACAAATGGTTATTAACTAATAATAGTAAACTAACTAAAAATTAACCAATGCAAAATAAGCTTTGGGTATTTGAATAGTGATCAAATTTTCATTGACATTAGATCAACAATAAAATCGTTGTTAAATAATGATTATGTGTATTGAAGCCAACCAAAAGCTTAAGCTAAAAGTAGGAGAAACTCAAAGTCATTATACATTATGTTATATACTTATTTTTTATTAATATGGGACACAATTCACTTTAATACACCCTCTTGACATGTGTTAGGTCCAATTAACACGTGGCACAAGGAAATTCAAATGAAACAGGCTAAACTCGTAGAAATGAGCCAAATTACCGAGTGCAAAAAAAAAAGGTAAATGAAGCTCTGATACCATGTCAAATAATGACTATAAGCATCAAAACCTACCAAAAGCTTAAGTTGAATGTTCGTGAAACTCAAAGTCATTATAAATCATATTATATACTTATTTTTTTCAACAATATGGGACCTAATTCACTTTAACACTCGTAATATAAATAAAAAAATCAATTGAAATAATACTGAATCTTATGTTTGATAGATGTACAAGTACAATTTATAGGTCTAAAATTTTTATCTAATTAGGATAAAACTCACACAGTCCTTTTGATGGATAAAAATTGAAAATCATCCTTTCATAACACAAGATAAAATCCAAGGGATCCCCTACTTTTCATAGAAAGAAAACAAAGATTATGGAGTAGATCAATGTATTGTAGAGAAACGAAATTAAATTGTACTTTTGTTATATTCAATAGAAAAGTGATAAAAGCATCTTCTACATGTTGGTCATGAAAGCTAACATCTCTCTCTCTCCCTCTTTCGTAAGGAAGAGTGATTAAGTAGAAATAAATCAATGGTGGGTTTTCAAATTAATTAAAAATGGGCAAAGATGGATTCGGCTTGAATTATTAGAAGAGCTTTATTATTTAGTTATACTTTAAATATTACTAAAGTGATCATGTGATTTATTGGACGTCTTTTAATAGTTTTTTTTTTTAAGTTCAACTTATCTGTTTTCTAGTTTTTTTTTTAATTAGAAGAGCTCTACAGTTTGATTATACTTTAAATATTCCTAAAGTGTTCATGGGATTTATCAGATGACATCTAACATTTTTTCTGGCTTTTCCTTTGATATATAGCAAGATACAAGGTATACTACTAGGGTGCGTTTGGTACGCAGACTGAATAATATGGTATAGAATAGTATAGGCCAACATTTTATGTGATAGGTTAAACCACTAGTCTATACAGAGTCTGGATAATATTAAATAGTACAGAATAGTTATCCTATCTTATGTTTGGAAGATATGAAATATAATAGTATATTACTTTAAAATGATTTTTTTCCGCTTACAAATAATTGACTTACATTTACTATAAATTTTAACATTTACTATTAAAAATAACAGAGATTGAGCAATAAAATTAACATTTATTTTACATGTCATTACATGTTACAATACTTATAAAGTTTCCAACTTATATATTACATATTGGATTACTCGTAGTTTATTGGCTTCATCATAGATTAATTAGCCGTGTTATCAATTATGCATCATTTAAAATCCTTTCTTATGCTCAATATCTTGGAATTCACACTAGACATATTAAATGCTCTCTTATCTTTAAAACTCTCCGCATTGAATATATTAAATGCTCTCTTATCCTCTAAAATCTCCACAATAAATATATTAAATGCTCGTGATACTTTCCTTTTGAAAATATCATTAATAGGTATTTAATATATAGTCAACTCCATGATAAAGATTTGCAAATTTTCTTTCATTGATTGGGAGAGGAGTTTGGATAAGGGTAAACTTGACTTCAAATTGCATACCTACCCCAAAGCCTTGTACTATAAATATCGCTCAACTATTCGATGTTAACAAATCTAATCTAGCCAAGTAGTTCTTTCTTAATCAATAGCACATATTTCCAAAAATATATTCATATGGGAAGCAAAATGAAAGGTTTGTGGGTGTCTGGATTGGTGATTTTATTCATTATGAGTATAGATTTGGCGTTTGCAATCACATGTGCTAAAGTTGAATCTGAGTTGAAACCTTGCCTACCATTTTTGCACGGTCCTTACCTAGAACCCAGCTTCCAATGTTGTCTTGCTTTACGTCCATTGAATAGGCAGGGAAAAACTCATAAAAAAGCATGTAAAGACCTTTGCTCATGTTTTAAAGCAACAGCTACAGATTTTATGTTTGATGTCAAAAATTTTAACTTCTTGAACTCGTTCTGTCCTGATCAAATTTTTGATGTTCCTATTGATGCTACAGTAGACTGCAATAAGTAAGACCTCTCTCTCGCTCTCCCTCTTTCTCTCTCTCTCTCTATATATATTGTTGTTTTTTAGAATTGGCATATTGGTTGGTCGAGTCAGATTTCAGTTGGGTTGTTTTGGGCATTGAGTCATTTGGATTTAAGATAATTCTAGTTGTGGGTTCATTAGCTTTATTGGGTCATTAGCCATTTGGCTTATAGGTATTTTGGATTCTAAATTCATTGTGTTTTGAGGTTTATTAGGTTTCGAGTAACTCGAGTTTTATGTATTTTGATTTTTGGGTCATTTGGGTTCAAACTAATAAGGTCTTGTGTTCTTTGACTTTCAAATATACCAAGTTTTAGGTTTTGAACTTAGGTTCTTTGGGTTTTTTAAATTTGAGTTCATCAAATTTATTGTCATTTCAATTCAGGTGACTTAAATTTTGGTGCTTTAGATTACAAGTAATTGACAAGTTTAATCAATTTGAGTTTGATTATGTAAGGTTTTGTGTGGTCTAATCAAATTATTTGGGTCGAGTCATTTTTGCCACGTCCATTCTTTTTATCTTTTTTTTTTTTTGTAGTTGAATATAATTACAAATTAAATTCTACGCTAGAGAATTGACTAAGAATTATCCCATTAGACACAAATCTTTTTTATCTATACAAATAGTTTCAAATTTTATATTCAAGATCTATAATTATGAATTTTTCTTTTTTAACATGTTATTTGTGGGAAATAGAACCGATGGGGCATAGAAAGTAGCTTGCCATAATCATACATATTTATTTATTTGGTTGTTTCTTCACATGTGCAGGATTTCATGCACAAGCGAAATTGCCTAAGGCGAGCCTGATGTTTTCTTGGAAAATAATCTTGAATAGTTGTTGCAGACAATAATGAAGTGGCCCTTGGATTGTTTTCGAGTAACATGTGTGGGCGAAAAAAAATTGAATAAAATTATTTAGTGTTCTTTTAACATCTCATTTCGATTTCCTCTATCTTTATTTTATATACAACTTAATTTCAAAACTAGAAACGATAATATTTACAAAGAAGTCCATGCAGACATACACAAAAAAGAAGATTTATAGTGAATTATCAATGGTAATGTCATTGGATAGGTAATTTTTGCAACAAGGAAAAAGAAAATATAATCCGACAACTCACTCGCCCAAACACCATGAAGTATATAGTTAGAATTCTAATCAATCTTCTATCTTATAACACACACTCGCGCGCACAGAGGTGTCAATTTGAGTTCTACACAATAAAAAAATAAATTTGAGCTCTAATTTTTCAACTAGAATATGACCTAATGAATAAAAACACTATGGTCAACAAAATAAAAAAAAAAAGTGTGATAGCAGTGATAATATCCACAAAACATGACAAAACGTGCACAAAGGTATAAAAAAGTGTAATATTATGAAAATAGGTGAATTTAACATGTCCACGTTAACGTACATCAACTGTCGTAACATATCTTTATCTGAAATTTCATTGCATATATTTTTTTTATGTCCTTGCTGCTTGATAGCTAATTTGCAAGTATACGAAATTGCTCAAGTAATATGTTGGTGAGTATAGTATCGTTCCCTAAAGGATTGTTTACCAAGCACCAAAATTTTATTAATCCTATTATTATTTATACTAGAGAAAGTATAGGGATTTAGGACTTCACTCTATTGACAAGTTGTTTTGCTTCATACACATTTTTGTCCAAGAAGCCTAACCGTTACGCTCCTCTTATCGTGTCGCTTTGCCTTCCGTGCATACATCTTTTGGGCTTCCCGTTTCTCATTTATTTAAGAGTTTCTACCAAAGTTGCCATTCTCAAATCTTCTCTACTTGTTGTGATCTCACTTTCTTTTTGTCTTTTTATAAAAGATACACTAGCTGACTCGACTAGGGTAGTCCCGCTTCCAAGGATTTACGCTTGGGAAATCAATTTTTCTTCAACTGGCAGTAGCTCTTCTTTGGTTATGTCAAATGAAGCTTGTGATGATATATTTATCTAGGAAGTATTATCTCGTCCCCCAACAGCAACTTCCAATCCCCTAGGAAGCTACTGAGGGTGTTTGCAGGATTGACCACCCTCTGGTAGTTCAACTTCCTCTAGAAAAAGAGCTTGTAGGTGATGACAAGGCAAACGATCTTGCAAAAAATAGAGAATAAGGGGGTAGGAACAATTCAAAAGAAGAGGAAGAAAAAGAAGGTGACAAATCTCTTGCCAGGATTCGTAGTAAACGTTGTTGCAGTGTTGAGTTCCCCAAGTATAATCCTCCAAAGGTTTAATTTGAGGATATTACCTAGATCCCTAGTCGTCTTGTTGCTATGCGTATTGATATTAAGGTCCCGAGAGTTAATGATTGGGCTTGTGTTCTTCCTTTTGACTATGCCTCTCTTGATATTGCTTGTTTTGATGCAAAACTGACGCTTCTGATTCCCCGAGTGCTTCAGCAAGTGCTTGAACACTACCAGGTGGCTCCAGGTCAACTTCATTCTTATGCCTAGGACAATCTTACTTGGGTGTTAGATACTTGTTGCAAGTTGGTGAAGATCCCTAATTACCATGTTTTTGCCAATATTTTTTCATTAAAGTATGTTACTAACAACACTGTTCTATTTTTGTTGGCGAGGCAACCAAAGATTGACATCAAGTTGTGGGACGACCGCGCAAAGCCCAAGTACCAAGATAAATTTCTCTACATCCCAAATAGTTCCGTTCGTTATCCCTTGGACTGGAATTGGACACTGAGCAAAGGTGCCAATACACCTTCCTTGGATCCCAAGGACTTGCTATTAATAGACAAGCTGAAGAGAGTTTCTTATACCTTTGTGCTCCTAGGTTCGATTTCTAACCTAGAGGTAGAAGTTCTCGTGGTTGAACATCCCAATGTTGGCATGGCTCCCATGGTTAGTTTGGTTCGTGGGGCTTTTGCCAAAGCTTCTTACAGTGGGGACGAGTCAATGTTGTCAAGGCACAAGCATTGTCGCTCCTCTATTAATAAAGGCACACAATGTGTTTCCAGTGAGCTGAGTTTGGAGGAACTGGATAGTTGGCTTGAAGAGCGACAAAAAATTCTATAAAGCTGCAGTTGGAAGACTTTCATCCAGAAGCTTGACCGGGACCATCTTCTCTAGAGGCAAACTACAACAGTCTAAAGAGAGAGGTTTCATAATGCAACCAATGTTCTTATGGAAGAGAGCACCGGGCTTCGGGAAGCAGAAAAATAGATTTTAGAGCTTCGGGATTACATTCGTTAGCTTGAAGGCCAAATTGGGGCATTATCATTCAATCTAAGTTCAAAGGATGTGGAAAAAGTGTCCTTCAATGATTTCCCAATATCTCTTAGTGTTTTGCTTTGACTCGTGGAAAAAGTCATTATTGACCCTCCATCAGGGCTTTAGCTTGGGGGAGGATCGTTCTCAGCTCCTGGATGCTTACCTTAGCACACTTGAGAGTTCACCAGATAATTAAGAGGAGATAGAAGGCATGGAGAAAGAGTTTTGAGAGTCAAGCAAGGATGATGATGATGAGGAGGATGAGGGTTAAGACATTGACTCTCTTCCAACGAAGATGAATAGCGAAGGGTAGTACCTTTTTTTCCTTTTTTTTTTTTTTTGGCTTACAAAAAACCATTTTTGTTAGTTTGTATATGACTATTACCGAGTATTATTACTTCTTTTACCGCAACTTCTTCTTCTTGTCTATTCTTTGTTGGTATTTTGCCTGCACTTTTTTACCCAGGACTGATTTCATTTTGTTGCTACTTTTGTACTCTTTTTAGGGGGCTCTAAATAAGGCTATCTGGGGGGGATATACAATTTTTTAGTTTTAAACTTTTATACTTTTTTTATATGACTCTTAAACCTTTTGAGATTTTATTTCAATCATAAACCTTCCTAGTTTTTACCAAATCAGTTTATCTGTTAACGAAAAGTGATCAATCTATTAAAAAAATGATTTTGACCTTACAAAATATATTTGAAAAAAGGTTAAATACACTAATTGAAATTTTTTTCTATCAAAAAGTATGCACTTTGTATATTTAGTTTGTGTATTTGTTGATTAAAAGAATATTTAATGTGCATATTTCTTGATGAAAATATCTTTAATACATATATTTGACCTTTTTATAATAATTTTCACTAAGTTAAACTCTTTTATTATTTTCATAAACAAAAGGACTAATTCTGTAAGAAATCATAAGGTTTAGGACTCAAATGAAATGTCAAAAACCTTTAGAACTCATATAAAAAAATATATAGGTTTAGGATCAAAAAATTGCATATCCCACTATCTGGGGGGGTTACATTCACTAGGTTGACGTAGTTTGGGATTCTTCTCTTCCCCTACTGCTTGTCTTAGTGGAGGATAACTCTATTATAAAGTTGGAATATTAGGTTTGTCCTCTTCTTTTTCACCTAGCGCCCTATTGTATCGGGTGTTATCGTTTTTCCTTTTACCGAGAAGACATTTGTCATTGTATAGAATTTCTCGAGGGCTTTTATTTATTTGGGGATGTAAAGGTTCTAGTACCTAATTTCAAGGGGAGAGTATGCTCACTTCCTCCCAAGTTTATGGGGCTGTTTCGGATGGAACTTTTATCCAGGGCTTATTTTCCATTACATTGTGCCTTAACTGAGTTTTTGAAACATGCCAGGCTTATTCCCAATCGGCTAATGCCAAAATGTTTGTGGTTTTAACTGGTCTTTTAGTATTAGGAACCCAATCAGCTGATGCCAGCCCCAACCTTTCTAGATAGTTTCAACCTTCTTGTTAACTGCTTTTGAGATCTAAGTTAAGAGTGTGGGGGCATTCTCAAGGACTTGGAATATATAATATTTCTAAGAGTCTTTTAAAGCACTCGAGGACATTTTACGGATCATCGGGAGCAGGAGTGGCTTGAAGAAGAAGTGGGGACCCTGATTGCTTCTTGGAGTTGTCTTCAAAAGTTGAATTCGACTTTAGAACACCAATTTGAGGCTTCTGGGAAATGGATTTCAGATTTGAAGGGCACCCTAACAACTGTGGAGGCCCAAGCTAAAGGGATGGAGGAGCTTATGAACAAGGAGCAGTCCCTTCGGTATGGCTTAGAGCGAGAAAAATCCTAGCTGGTGTGCAAATACGAAGCACAATTGGCTTACTTGCAAGCTTGATTTGGGCAAGAAAAAGGTTAAGTTGGGTGAACCGACAACGAGTCACCCCAAGACTCTTAATCTTGATGTATGTTAAAAAAAAAAAAACCAGTGTAGGGCATCCAGGAATGATCATGTCCCCTTTTTCTTTTTGCAAATAAATATCTCTGTCTTTCCTTTCCTATATGCACATATAACTGTTGTTATAAATGAGGCATTTAATATAGTCACCGACTTTTGCTTATAAAATGGTCTTCCATATTTCTCATAGATGCACTCAATCTGCCATGATGTCTTCAAGCTTTTTTTTTAAAGCGCAGGCAAAGCGTTTCTTGGTGTCAAGATTATCGTTGGTAAGCGACCCTTCCATGGATGATCTTGGCCTAGGAAACACATTTTCTCTTTTTTGGATAATCTTGATATGAAGAAAAGAAAATCTTCTATTGCCGCAAGCGTGGATTTCATCTGCGCGTAGGCTTATTCATACGTCCTGAGGTGATTCTCATTTTGCCTGGGTTGTCTTAGGATTTTGGGCACATTGTGCCGTTCTAGATTTCGCACGACGTTTTGAGGGATTTTCTCTTGGAAGGCAAACGAGCACTCTTGTCAGTCTGCCGGCTTTCTTAAGCTCTATTAGTGGTCATATTCTCGATTTTGTTCAGGGAAGATCTTTTGGTGGGTTGCGAGGCCTCTTGATTGGTGGGAATATTTTACCCGCGGAGTCCAAGGTGGCTCCCATTTTCATATGGGCTCAATTGTCCCCATGTTACATGAGATGCTCTTAGGCTAGTCTGAATATTCAGGTGACTCCTATTTTTATTACCTTGTAAAGGATTGGATTATCTAGGAATGGTCGTACCCATATTATAATGAAATATTTTTTCAAAAGTATCCCTTATATATTTGTCTCTTTGTTTCCTTTAGATCTTATTCATAATTTCCTATGTTTGCAATCAATGACTTTTACGCTTTCATCTATCAAGACCTTCGCCTAACCAATGTGTTATCATCTAGGTTTTTAGCCTGAGTTTTTATCAGGGCGTTATCTCCCAAATTGAAATATGGGCTTTTTGTGCTACAATTTCTGGGGCATTCGTCCAATTGGGACGTTGTTGTTCGAGTTTTCACTCCTAGCTTTTTATGTTTTTCCCTCTTAGCTTTTTATGTTCTCACCCATCGAGCCATTTGTCTAATTGGAGATTGTCATCTGGATTTTCATTCAAGTCTTTTTATGCTAGCAGCCATTGAGCTGTTCATGAACAAGACATTGTTGTCTAGGTTGTCAACCAAGCTTTTTTAACTTAACAGTTGGTAATTTCGATAATTTTTGGACTGCGCTTCTTTCATAATTGCTCAAAACAGCATAATGATCCTGCTTTATATAGAGACAAAGAAAGGGATAATTGTTGAATTACTAAAAGTGCATTTGAAAACTAGAAGAGTTTCCACACCCTGGATATAGGAGTTTCATCTGAGGTTTCCAACTTGTAACTTCTAGGTTGAATCACCCTTCTAACAGGATGTGGGCCTTCCCTATTCGGGGAGAACTTGTTGACCCCTTCATCACTTTTTACTGCTTCCCACGTGTGCTGTACCAAGTCGCCTTGCTTGAACAGCCATTCTTTTACCTTTTTGTTGTGGTTCTAGGTCATCTTTCTTTGGTATGTTGTCATCCAAATTATTGTTTGCTCTCTTGCTACTTCCAAGAAGTCAAGGATTGTGCGAAGACCTTTTTTATTATCTTGAGTCGAATAATGTTCTATCCTGCAGCTTGGTTCGCCTACTTCAACTAAGATCATGGCCTCTGTCCAAAAGCTAAGTTAAAGGGGCTTTCCTTGGTTGTTTATATTGGTGTCATTCAATATTCCCACGATACCCCAAGAAGCTCTTGAGCCCACTGACCTTTGGCCTGTTCCAGCCTCTTCTTTAGTCCCCAAATAATAGTGTAGTTGATTACTTCAACTTGCCCGTCGGTACGCGGATGTTTGATTGGGGCGAACTTTAGTTGTATGCCTAAGTCTCTGTAAAAACCATTAAACTTGGCATTATCAAAATTGTTTGCAAATGTCGATGATAATGGTATGCTAGATTCTGAATCGACAAACAATGAACTGCCACATGAATTTCTAGACATTTGTTTTAGTGATTGTTGCGAGTGACTCTGCTTTTACCCATTTGGTGAAGTAGTCCACCGATACAACTACATATTGTCTCTTTCCAAAAGCTTTTGGAAAGAGGCTAATGAGGTCAAAACCCCACTGGATAAATGACCAAGGTGACGGGATTAGGGTAAGGAAGGTAGCGAGGAATTGGGGAAGGTTTGAAAACCTTGGACATATACCACACTTTTTAACCATCTGTAAGGAATCTTGCATCATTGTTGGCCAGGAGAATCCCTATTTCATTGCCTTCTTTGCCATCACCCCACCTCCTATCTAGTTCCCGCAAATCCCTTCATGGATTTCTCTCAACACATAATTTTTTTTGTTCAGGGTTAAGAATTTGAAAAGCAGAAAGTTAAACGATCTTTTGTAGAGCTGTCCTTCCAAGTATACATACATGGTTGCTCAACATCAAACTTTCCTTGCCTCTTTTTTATTTTCCAGGAGGTTCTCTATTTCAATGTACCAAATGATTGTGTCCATCTAGGTTGCTTTTTTGTTTCACCTAGGACACCTACTCCTTCATCTAGAGGTATCTTGTTGCTTCGACATGTTATACCATTACTGAACTTTTTGTTCCTTTATTCCATGCTAGTTGGAAGTGGGATAGCTCATCTGACCACGTGTTATCTGCCCATCGAATTTTGACAAATTCCATGCTAGTTTCCACCTTAATCGACTTGTTTAGGATCTTAACCTCTACTAAGTACTTCATTATGCTTTATTTCATGGCTTCGTAGTCTCCCGTTACCTGCCCAAGATGAGTTGGGAATCACTATACACTCTGACATTTTTGATTATTAATACCTTGGAGATATCCAATCCTATGATGAGGGCCTCGTACTCCGCTTCATTGTTGGTCGTAGGGATCTTAAATTATAAGGCGTATTCTAGGACCACATCCCCCAAACCCTCTATGGTGATGTTGGGTCCACTTCTATTTTTGTTTGTGGCTTCGTCGACGTGGATTGTCCGCTGTGGGGCTAGAATTGTTGTGCTAATTTTGAAGCCTAAGCACTCCATTGTGAAATTTGCTAGGGCATGAGCCTTAACTGCCTTCTAGGGTGGAAAGATGAAGTTGAATTCTTCAAGTTCAACTGACCATTGCAGCATTCGGCCCTGCTACATCTGGCCTTTTATAAGATGGTTTGCAACAGCTGGTCCATTAGCGTAACTACATTATGTGCTTTGAAGCATGGCTGCAATTTTCTTGCTAAAACGACTAAGGCACATGCCACTTTGTTGACTTTGGGGTATCTGAGCTTTGCCCCCTACAAAACTTTACTTACATAGTATATGGGCTTCTAGTGTGAATCCTCTTCTTAGACCAACACGAAGCTAACTGTCATGGAACTTATAGTAAGGTATAAAAACAACTATCCGCCCGAGATAGATTTTTTGAGTAATGGGTAAGATGAGAGGTAGTTTTTCAATTGCTAGAAGGCCTCTTCGCATTCTTCTGTCCATGTGAATGCATGGGCCTATTTTATGACTTTGAAGAATAAAAGCTACTTATCCCTTGCTCTAGAGATAAGCCTATTAAGGTAGACTACCATACCCATGAGTACCTGGAACTCTCAGATGCTCTTTGGTGCAGGGAGATTCTGAATTGCTGCTATGTTTTTTTAGATTGGCTTTGATTCCCTTATGAGAAATGAGGAAACTGAGAAACTTTCCCAATTGAACACCAAACACACATTTTGTGGAGTTAAGCTTCATTTTGAATTGGTTCAATATGTCAAAAGTCTCCTAAAGATCCTGGATGTGATTTTAAGCCACCTTACTTTTGATGAGCATGTCAATCATACACACCTCCACATTCCTCCCTATCTGCACTTTAAATATCTTGTTGACTAACCTTTAGTAAGTAGCACTTGTATTTTTTTAATAAAAAAGGCATGATTTTGTAACAAAAAGTGCCTTCCCTGTTATGAATGCTATTGTTACTTCATCAAGATCGAAGATGGGAATTTGATTGCACCTTGAGAATGCATCCATAAAAGTTAGCAGCTCATGCCCTAATGTGCCATCCACTAGTTGGTGGATCTAGGGTAAGGGGGTAACTGTCTTTTGAGTAGGTTTTGTTGAGGTCCGTGAAGTCCACGAACATTCGCCACTTCCCATTTGTCTTTTTGACTATTACCACATTGGCTAGACAAGAAGGATAGGTAACTTCCCTTATCAATTTTGCTTATATAAGTTTGTCCACCTCTTGTTCAATTACAGTTTCTCTTTTTTTTATTTAACTAGGGTGACCTCCAGATCAATGCTTAATCTGTGGCACATTACAATTCCTAGCATATCTGCCAGGACCCATGTGAATTCTTTGCTATTACGCCTAAGGAATGCCATGATCCTGTCCGTTAGTGATTACAGGAGTTTTTTGCCTATTTGCATTGTTTTTTCAAGGTTCCCCGAATCTAGAGGTATATGTTGTAACATTTATGTCAGGATACCACGTTCATGGTCCTTTTCTCTGGGTTCCAAAGTTAATACTTTGAAATAAAACTTTTTTACCCACACTACTTGTAGTTTCTGGGCCAGCTTCTAGTCACCGCGCACCTCCGCGAGTGTTGGAAACTTCAGTTTCAAATGCTCTGTTGCCGATACCGCATCATACACTCTTAGTATCGGCCTTTTTAATATTGCGTTGTATGAAGAATGAGTTCTGATGACCAGGAACTCCAGGATCACTACCTTGGAACAATGAGGATAGTCAAAAACTATAGGCACCTCAACTGCCTTGACTAGGATGATTGACTGACCTATGAATCCATATAACAGGTAGTAGATTTGTCTCATTGCATCTTTATCGAAGCCCATCTAGGTAAAGGCCTCGTAGTATATGATGTTGATGAAAATCCTCGTATCAACGAACACCCTTTGTACTTTGTAGTCATTGATGCGCACCGTGACCGCCAGTGAGTCGTCCTGTGGGTACTTGATGCCTTCTAGATCCTCATCACCGAAGGTTATGAGAGATTCGTAAATGTGGGGAGGCTTTCCTTGGACATTTGGCACCTTGTGAGCATATAATTTTCACTTATGGGCACTTACACCCATAGAAGGGCCCCTTATTATGACATTTATGACCCTTTTTGGTTCTACGGATGTGGTGACCCTAGATTTTTCCTTTCTGTTGCTTGGGCTTCCCTGGATGGTTCTCCTGAAGCTTCTACCCTAGGCCTATTGGGTTCCCTTTACTATCTCCTACTATCTAAATGTATGTTTGCGATTTTCCCCGCCTTATAAGGCTCTCTATTTCCTCCATTAAGTCTCAACATTCTTCTGTTTCATGTCTATGGTCTCTATGAAGTTAGTAATATCGCACTACAATCTCTTGACCTAGGTCTTGAAGCTAATTTGCGAGGCCATCACAACATATTTTTGTTCTTTGCTTCCATGAGAATGTTGGATTGAGAAGTATTCAGCAACGTTTATTGGCTAAGTGCATAATCCAAATTACAGTGGGCTCTTTTCTATGCAATTCGAGGGGAGTGTAACTCCTTATTCTTTTCCTGTTCCCTCTTAGTGCGTTTTGCTGATGTTTGGGAACTTTTCATTGTGCCTTAGTGGTGTTCCAAGCTATGGCTGCATTCTCAACTTGTATGTGCTTTTTTGCTCGGTTCATCACTTTTGTGAAAGAGGTGGGAGGATTATTGTCCAAAGAGAATGTGAACTGGGACTTGCACAACCCAGTGCAAAACACTACAAAGAGCGAATTTCGGCCTTCGACCCTATACTTCCAAGGGCTCTCAATTGAAACACGCCACGTAGTCCCTTAAGGACTCATTTGAGCCTCGTTGTACTACTGCTAACATCGTTGGGACTTTCTTTTTCCTCTTGTTAGTGACAAACTGCGTGACGAACCGTTGTCCAAAGGAATCTAACCCTGGTACCGAGAGCAGAGGTAGCTCCATGTACCACCAATGTGTTGGCCCTTTCAGCGTGGTCGAGAAGACTATGCACATGGTAGCCTCTAAGGCTCATTGTCACGTTTTGAGGGTATGAAACTTTACCTAATGATCTTCCAGGTCAGTAATCCCATTTTACAAGTTGAAGACGGGCATTTTGAATTTCACTTGGATGGGAGCCTACTGTAATTTGGTCGTGAGGAGGGGAACTGAACACCAGTTGTCCTTGGGAGCTCATTTTCTTTCTGTCTAGAGCAGTTGCTTGGAACATCAATTGCTGCACCTATTTGGCCATTTCGTTCTGGGACTTGGAGGGACTAGTTGTTCTAACTGCAACTTGGCCTTTTCCTAGAGATGGAGTCCTGCAATCTCCTTGGCTAGATCGGGCGGTGGATCTATTCTGGTGGTCCTCTAGCGGGAAGAAATTAAGCTTACGATTGACCTTATATTAGGTAATGAGACAATCTCTAGGGGGAGTTTCTTTATGATTCTGATTCGGGTCTTGAACATTGTCGTTAAGCTATGTGTTCCTTGAGCTTCCCACATGCCTGCGTGAAATTGGGTAGCAGGGCTATCGCAACACTCGGCGTAGGGATTTTGGGGTCTCGAGGATCCTCCAACCACTCGTAACGAGGTAATTGCCGCAGAAAGCTCACAAATATACTCTTGGATCTCATGGAATTCTCTCGAGGATAAGGGTTGGCTTCTGGTTGTCAGGCCAAATGTTAAAAATGGGGAAGAGTTGTCATCAGCCATTGTTGAAAGTTGCAAGCAAAGTCTCTCAAGTTACGAGTTCATAAGATAGTTTAGAAGAAAAGGGTTGGAGAAAATAAGCAAGAAAGGAATAGATTTTCCTCCCACAGACAGCGCCAGATGATCTAGAGTGATCTTGGGATGGAAGCAGACTAGACCATCGAGGGTGAGAGAACTGAAATGGGCCTCGTGATTTGCAAAACAAGACACTGCTAAGAGTGTTGGGGTAGGACCTGGCATTAGCACTCCAATGCCTAAGTTAATAAAGGGTATAATGACGAGAGATCATGATATTTACAGGGATATAAGATCATTACCTTGGTAATAATACCCTTTTAAGGTATTCATAAGTGGTTCGGAGGACTCTTATTGGCTGATGAAGAGTTGTGCTTTACGAGTGATGTGTCCTACTTAATTCGTGGAATTCAAGATCCCTAGGTGGGACCCAGGGTCTCCCTAAGAATGTCCCTCCTATAGAGTGGGCTTTAACTTTCTAAACTTGGGTTTGGACCCAATCCTTATCAACATGTATATCTATAATAGTATTAATCTTTTTATTCATCAACATCGTTATTTGCGAAAGAACACCATTAGGAGCTAGAAAGCCCCTCTCAGTAGAGGTATCGTTGTTCAATTAGTTGAACTGAATTACCATAATTGTTCTCGAGTAAAAACTTTCAATTATATGAATTTGAGAATCGTTCCTGTACCAAAATTTAGTTAATCAAAATTCATTTAATTGAAAATTTTGGTAGTGGCTTGGCTTATATTGTTTAAAAAAAAACTTATAATTATTATTATATATAAATGATTATTTAAAATATAATAATACTTTTTTGGGCTCAAATTGGTATCTATATTTTAGTATCCATACTTGATATCCATATTGTAACGAACTTGATTATTTTTGCAACAAAAATTATCATATTATTTTTTATTGTAAAAACAATAAGTCTTATTGCAAAAATAATCAAACTCGTCACAATATAGATATTAAATCTAGCTATTAGCGCATGGGTACCACAGTTTTTTGTACTTTTTTCGTTACTAATAGTTGTATTAGAAATATTTTTTTCCAACTAATAGAATTAAAAAGTATATAAATAGTATTTCAATTCAATTCATTTAATCATAGTTTTTTAATACTTAAAATAAAAATTGAACTAAAAATTTTTCTTTTGTTTGATTCATTAACTAATTAAAATTAGTTCAAGTAATTGATATTTCAGTTCTTGCCTTGTATCTCTCTCCTCCCTTTTCATCCTAAGACTTAATGCAAGGACACGGCCAAATGGTGGTGGAGGATAATGTGCTTATTTGGTTGTTTTCGTTTTTTTTTTTTACTTTAACCTGTTACACGATAACTGAGTCAGTTATACATTAATTTTAATTCTTATACATATATTATATATTATACATGACTTTAAAAATTCTATATTTTTACATCTGTTGTACACTGATATTATTCTTCATACAATAAGTCATTTAAAAAAAATTTGAAAAACCGATGGGACCCACCATAGGTCCCACCCTCTCTTCTCGCTTTTTCTGTCCTCTACGTCTGCACGCTGACTTTTTGCCATGTCCTTCTAACATTTTTGTTCCTTTTCTTTGAGTTGAGACATAAGCAGCCTAGCCTCTATCCTTTTTGTTTGCAAAATATATATAGTCAATAGTTCTCAGACGAAAGAGAAAAACTATTGCTCACCAATATTCTCTTATGGTCTGTTTGTTTTGGGATGAAAATATAGGGAAAGAAAAAATATTCTAATCATTACTTTATTAATTTTTCATCACTTTTTCTTTCAACTTTTTTTGTTTATCCAAATAATTTATTTTTTTTACTACTTTCATTCTCACAAATTACTATTTATTTTTTTTTACACTTTTATTCTTACAACTTTCTTCACTTATTCAAATAACTTATTTTTTTCATTATTTTTTCTCTCTTAAATTAATATTCATTTTTTTCTCTACACTTTCTTTCTTACAACTTATATTCATTTAAAAAATTTTTTATTTTCTCACAACTTTCTTTCTCGTTGCTTTCTTTCTACACCTTGTCTCTCAATCTAAACACATTGTTAACTCGCCATTTTCGGCTAACTTTCATACGATTTTGTTAATTTAACTCAATTTTAAAGTTGTCTAAATAAAATCAATAATTCTTTAAACATTGTCATTGGTAGTCTTTATCACCTCTATCGTTAAATCAGAATGTAGCTCGTGGACCCTCAGTCTTGTCAAATTTTCCTTTAAATTGTCAAAATAGATTGTCAAGTTAAGGTCACTTCAGATTTAAATCATTCTAAGTATTTTACTTAAAGATCAAGTTACTATTGGATTGTTTAAGATTTTGGTTGACTTGTAAGTCAGCAATTACTATTTAAAATTTAATATTTTATTTTTATTAATTTTTATTTCTCTATATTTCCTCAAAAAAATTTTGATTTCCTTTATATGTTAGAGTATTTATAAATATTATTATCTATTATTTAAGATTTATTTTTATATATTAATTTGTATAAAAAACATATAATTTTTTATTTTTGTACTAATTTTTATTTATTTTTTATATATTAATTTTTGTAAAACATTTACAATTATATTATATACATCATATATATTGTTGATAAGATATGTGTATAGATATGTATGTATGTTTGTTTGTATACGTGTGTGTGTGTGTATTAAAATTTTAAAATATAATAAAAATAAAAATAGATGATCATATAAGATAAGTAAAATAATATTAATATACAATAATTAATTATAGATAATAAATTAATAAGTATGTAATTTAAAATGATATATATTTTTATAATATGTAACAATAGTGTAGCAATCATTTTTTTAGTTCTTTTTCTTCTTTTTCTTATTTTCAAACATGAGCTATTTCTTCAATTAGCCTCCTTATTAGTCGTCTTCTAAATTTCTATGGGATGTTTTAATTATGGAGCTGGATCTCACCAAATTTCTTTTTGCTTGCTAATTCCTCTAGTAAGCTTTCAACTATTGTGGGACTTGCAATTTGACTTTATTGACATCTTTCTGCGCCGGTAATATTCATCTAATTTCTTCGACCTTTTGCTAGGAACTTGTTGAAGATCTATGAACAAAATGCAAGAAATTAAAGCTATGATTTTGATGCAAAAATCCTGTAAAAATATAAAATACCAAAAACAAAAATCATTCTTCGATACAGAATTTCAGGGTTGAATCACTAGTATCCACAACATCAGAATCAATGCATGGTCAAGGTGAAATTCTATTAGAAATCACTAGTTTTCTTATTATGCATTAGTTACTATATATCAGAAAGCCGAGGGAAATCATTTATATATAGGAGAAGTTATTGAGCCTTTTGATTGCTCTTTTTTTATATTTTTTGCTCTCTAATTGCCCACTTATATTTGAGGAGTTGGCTTGTACCAATTAACGGCCATCGGCAGAACCCGGGCCATTAATCAACAAAAAGTCTCCTAAAAAGACGCATTCCGCATGCCAACATTGTTCGACTACGGTGAGTTTTCACTTCACAAACTGGTTGTAAAATTTTCTTGTGTATGTGCTTGCGTTTCTTGGGGTGTGCATATTTCCTCCATGTACATAGTTGTAAAGGGAGGGTAGTCAATGGCGGATTTTTTAAAAAAAATTTTGAGTAAGGCAAACTTTATATATACAACTACGATAATAAAAATTAATATATATTATGCAAATAAAAAATTACAGTAATTATTCTAAATAACAAACATTATAATTATATTATATGAATCCTAATGTTATTATTTTTTTTAGTTTTTTTATACAATCAAATTTTTTTTTCTATATGAGTAATCATTAAATTATTTAATCATTTATCTCTTATATGATTATATAATAGATTCTTTATAATATTCGTGAAAAAAATTATTTACTATAATTATTATAACTGGTAAAATTGAAGACAATTTTATAAACAAATATATGTTTGGATATAAAATATATTTTTAAATCTTTCCATTTTAATAACAATCATTGCGAATAATTTGTTTTATTCAACGGTAAAATATTTTTGAAAAAATGCGCCAATATGTATATAATAAAAAATATTGAAATAATTTAAAAGCCAATGAAAATAATTTTAGTATATACATTAGAAATGGGTTATCAGGAAAATTTAAAAAAGAAACCAAAAATGTAAATATCATTTCTCAAAAAAAAAAACAAAGAAAGAAAGAAAGAAAAGGAAATAAAAAAATAAAATGCATTGAAAGTGTGGAAGAGGAGGCTTGAACCTTGAGAAAGAGAAGGATTAGGGGGCAAGACATAGAGTGAGGAAGGGTAAGCCAAGCGTTCCACTGGGCCATGTTTAGATTGTTGTATCAAGTTAGCTTGCAATAATAAATAACTTAAAATTTGAGGGTGGGAAATTCTTATACTATTCCATCAATTATGCCGAATGTTTTTTCAAAATTTTAACTATTCTTTGAGCTCTAAGCATTGATTATTTTGCTGGAACTGTTGATGAAAATATGAGCCTTTAGCTCGAATGCAACTATGGAGTGTGATTTGAATTATTTGAGAAAATGACTTTGCTTTTAGGAGCTACCAAATGGCTAGGCAATTGGGTAATTCATTAATAATATATTAAATTTTCCTTTAAGGGTCATGTTATTTGCAAAGATGTCATTGCTCGTCTTGAATAATCCTAGCAATCCAGTATATCCCGATATCTTACGGTTGAGAAACTTTCCTTTTTTTGGCTGTTATGCAAGATGACAAACTTTAATTATAGTCTAGTAGCCTTTTTAGGTTGAGGGAAGAACAGTTGAAGCAAATTGCTGGATACAAAACAATTATGAAATCAATAATTTGTACCGGTAGATCTGTTTTTAAATTTCAAGCAAATCGCATTGTTGGCAGACACGTTCGTAGGCCAACCAATTGACGATTATCTGCGTTCTTTCGCCATAGTCATTATCCATAAACTCCACAAGCCAACTCTAAATGACATGCTCAAAAGTGATACCAAGGTAGTTATGACTTGATGTTTTCTTGATCTTTTTAAAACGCAAGACAAAATCATTGGCGCGAAGATAGCAAATTCTGTAAGGCATTTGTCAATGACTTCTGCAAGTTAATTAAGATTAGAGTTATTTCTGTCACTTGATTTTAAAGTGTACATTAGTGGGAAAGTCTATTATTTTTTAGGAGGGTAGCTGCTGCGATCTGTATCATCATCTCGACATAAAAACGGAGGCAAAAAATATCCTTAAGGACAGTGTTTAACACACCTCAGACATTTTATATCCTTAATTGTTTATTTACATTCATTTTTCTGTTGTTGTTACTTTATTATTTCCAACAGAATTATCTCCTTATACACAATTTTTCTTTATCTATACAAATACTTAAAAATTTATATGCAAGATTTGTGATTGAAAGCTTTTCTTTTTTAATTTGTTGTCTATAGCAGAATCGAGCTAACGAGGCTTGGAAACTAGCTTGACATTAAACATGCACATTCATCTTTGTTCTGTTTCTTGTCATGTGCAGGATTGCGTGAAAAAGGCAAATTGCCTAATTAAGAAGGGCCTGATGTTTTCTTTGCATAATAATCATGAATAATAGTTGCAAACGATAATGAAGCGCCTGGGATTGTTTTTGAGTTACATGTATGGGGGAAACAAAAAAAAATTGAATAAAATTATTTAGTGTTATTCCAAAATTTTATTTCAATTACATTTATCTTCTTATGGGATGAGCATCTAGACAATCCTAAAATTTTACGAATTTTTTCAATTAAATTCTATATTTTTAAAATTTTCAAATCAGCCATATACTTTTTAAATCAATTTCAAATAAGTACACATTTGGATGGAAGTTTGTTCAACACGTTAAGTAGCTTATTAACTAACGGAAATATGGCTTGAAAAGTAAAAAAATACCAAATATGCAAAAAAAATCCTAAATACTCCAAAAATACCTGAAATTCTAGTTATCTAAAGTTTTAGTTTCAGATGTAACTTCAAATCCTAGTTTTAATTAACAAAAAAAAAATACAAAAATACATAAAGATTTTCTTTTTTTTGGAACAGAAAAAAAAATGCAGAAAAAGTTTGCAACACCAAAGATGATATATTATATATTTTTAGAGTGGCCTTATCAAGCCTCTAGGGTGGCAAAAGCGCCTTCCGGTCTTTGTAACATTGCACACGCTCGTGCTTTGCCTGCCTAAGAAGCGTAAATGAGCAAAGAGGACAGCCGGGGTCAAAGCTTGGCGTGTGGGAGGAGGAAGAAAAGAACAAGTGACAAATCTCATTTAAGAAATGATGATTAATGGTGACCCCAGCTATTTTGAAGAGTCTTGTATGGCCTGAACTGAACTAAATTAAATTTTTAGCTAACTGAACAAATTTTATAATTAATTAATTGAATTGAATAAAAACTGAAATTTTCGATTCAATTTTGATTTTCAATATTAAGAAACTATAAATAACTAAACCAAATCAATATATATATATTATTTTTTATTCCGATAGTAGAAAGAAATATTACTTAAAAAATTATATTTTAACTAATTATTGTCTTAACTAATCACTTATTTATCTTATATATAATGATAATTACAAATTTCACTTAATAATTATATCAAAAATATTTTTACAATTGAAGTATAATGTTAAAATTTCTTTTTTTTTTTACTGAATTTGGTTAATCAAAAAAGAACAATTAGGAATGGTTTTCAATTTTACATGACCAACAATTTTGGTTTGAGAACAATTGTAGTGTTTCATATTGGAACTTGAACTCGGGTGCGGCATAGAAAAGCGCGGTCCTTTTCCATCTAGACTGAAGGGGTTTATTAACTAATCTTAGGCGCCAATTTATTTATTATATATCTAAATTATTGCCTAAAAATGGCAAAAGGCGCGCCCATTGAGTTTCGAACTCATGACCCATCAGTTAACCACCAAAATGCTAACCGTCTGAACAAGGCGCATCGGTTGAGGAAATGGCGGGAGTTTCTGTATAAATATGAGAGTTCCAACCGAGACAGATTAATTAGAAAAATTTTCTCTCCTCATCCCCACTTTGTTATTCATTCTTTCTCAACAAAAGGATTTTATTATCTACTACATTGCTGCAGAAATATAAATAGATAATATGTGGGCAATTTTGGAAAGTACATCAACTTCTCGAGAGCTCGATTTCAGTATTGCAACCTGCAGTCGAGTGTGCTTCATTTTATCCTGTGAGGGAGTTCGCATTATACCTCTGTTGCAATGTAGTGAGAGCGAATTTTGCCTTAAGGAGAGTGACATTTAGATGCATGACTTGAAGCAACCTTTCAAATTCCGGCGACTCAATTTCTACTTCAACAATCTTAAGGCAAAAATTTTTGTATTTCTTTTGTTACTTTTATCATGGCTGGTACTTTGAAAGAGTTGGCTTCAAACTTTGTGAAATTAGAGAGATTTGATGGAGGAAATTTCATAAGATGGCAAAAGAGGGTTCATTTTTTGTTGGTATCACTTCAAGTGGCTTATGTTCTTACAACTACAAGACCAAAGGAGACAGACAATGAAACAGTTGATGACATTCGAAAGAGGCTAAAATGGTATACCGATGATGAGATCGCAAGGGGTCATATTCTGAATGCTATGAGCGATGCACTATTTGATGTCTACTACAACTTTCAAACTGCAAGAGAACTTTGGGAGAGGTTAGAGGCAAAATACATGCAAGAGGATGCAAAAAGTAAGAAATTTCTTTTCTTTAAATTTAACAATTATAAGATGGTAGATAGTAGACCAATAATGGAACAATTTGCTGAGATTGAGAGAACATTGAATCATTTTTCACAACACAAAATGTCTATGGATGAAACTATTGTTGTGAGTTCCATTATAGACAAGTTGCCTCCTTCATGGAAAGATTTCAAGAGAAGCCTCAAACATAGAACTGAGGATATGACTCTTGAAAGCCTTGCAAACCATCTTCGAGTAGAAGAAAAGTTTCGTATGCAAGAAAATAACAAAGAGCAAAACTCTCATGTTTCCAAAGTGCATGTGGTTGAGGAAGGACAATCAAGCAAGTCCTCTAATAAGAGGAAGGGTCAATCCAATTATGACAAAAGGAAAGACAAAAGGCAAAAGAAAAAGGGGAAATGTGATTTTGTCACAAGAAGGGGCACTACAAATATGAATGTCGTCTCTTCAAAAAGGAAAAAGGAAAGCATGCATCTTCAGGAGCAATAAATGAGAAAATGGTTGCTATGATCACAGAGGTTAATGTAGTTGAAGATGACATTGCTTGGTGGATTGATTTTGGTGCTACCTGACACGTTTACAAGAACAAAAGTCTCTTCAAATTTGTGAAACCAATAAATGATGGCACTGTTGTGTATATGGGAAATTTTACTACAGTTCCTGTTATGGGAGTTGGGGAAATAGAATTACACTTCACTTCTAGAAAAATCATTACTCTTACAAATTTGTATTATGTCCCAGAAGTTAGGAAGAATCTAGTTTCAGGTAGTCTTTTAAACAAATATGGGTTCAAACTTGTATTTGAGGCTTATAATTTTGTTCTCTCTAAAGAATGTATGTTTGTGGGAAAAGGTTATCTTTGTAATAGAATGTTCAAACTCAATGTTGTTGCTAATAATAATAATAATGTTTCTGCTTACATTGTTGAGGACTCTTCTTTATGGCATGATAGATTAGGACAGGTAAATTATAGAAGATTGCATGATATGGTTAAATTAAATTTGTTGCCTCATTTTGAAAAAAATGATAATAAATGCACAACATGCATGTTAACAAAAATAACTAGAAGTGCATATCAAAGTATTCAAAGAACTTCAAATCTGTTAGAACTAATACATAGTGATGTATGTGATTTGCATAGCACACCCACACTAGCAGGAATGCGATATTTTGTGACATTCATTGATGATTACTCTAGATTTTGTCATGTTTATTTATTGCATACTAAAAATGAAGTTCTTGAAAGATTCAAAGTGTATAAAACTGAAGTTGAATTGCAATGTGAATCTGTTATTAAATGTTTGTGATCTGATAGAGGAGGAGAATATTATGACACTACATTATTTGAGTCTATGGGAATCATTCATCAAACAATTGCTCCCTACACACCACAACAAAATGGTGTTGCTGAACGCAAAAATTGAACGTTGATAGAAATGGTCAATGCCATGTTATCAAATTCTGGCTTAAGCCAAGGTTTTTCGGGTGAGGCATTGCTTACAGCATGTCATATTTTAAATAGAATTCTGAAAAAAAGGAATAAAATGACCCGTTATGAGTTCTAGAATAAAAGGAAGCCAAACCTTAATTATTTAAGGGTTTGGGGCTGTAGAGCTATTGTTAGAATTCTTGAACCCAAAAGGAAAAAGTTGGGTAAAAGGGGAATTGAGTGTATTTTTTCAGGATATGCACATAATATCAAGGCCTATCGATTTATGGTTGTAGAGCATAATAAATTTATATCAGTTAATACAATCATTGAATTGAGGGATGTTATTTTTTATGAACAAAGGTTCATTTCAATTCCTAAAGTTCCAGAACATAAACAAGGTCCCAACCAAGGAAATGATGCATTGGAAGATAAGAATGAAAATGATGAAGTCATAGAACTTCGTAGGAGCAAAAGAAAAGGGAAAGAAAAAACTTATGGGTCTGACTTTTTTATGTTTCTAATTGAAAGAACAAAAGTCTCAATGAGTAGACAAATTCCCTATTGCTTCAACGTTGAAAATGATCCCAAAACATTTAATGAAGCAATGAAATCACAAGATTCTATGTTTTGGAAGGAAGCAATAAACGATGAAATGGACTCCATTATGGGTAATAAGACCTAGAAATTGGTAGACCTCCCACCTGTCTCTACGCCAATTGGATGTACATGAATTTTTAAAAGGAAAATGAAGGTCGATGGAACCATTGATAAGTTTAAAGCTAGGCTGGTTGCGAAAGGATTTACACAAAAGGAAGGTGTCGATTATTTCGATACATATTCACCAGTGGCTAGAATTGCCACAATCAGGTTGCTTATTGCACTTGCTGCAATCCATAGCCTAGTCATCCATCAAATGGATGTCAAAACAACATTTCTAAATGGTTAATTAGAAGAAGAGGTGTATATGGAATAACCTGAGGGTTTTGTAGTACCTGGTCAAGAGAAAAAGGTGTGTAAACTTGTTAAATCCTTATATGGATTAAAACAAGCACCTAAACAATGGCACCAAAAATTTGATCAATTTGTACTTGCTAATGGGTTCAAGATTAACGAATCTGACAAATGTGTTTATAGGAAGTTCATAAAAAGAAAAAGTGTCATTATTTGTTTGTATGTGGATGATATGTTAATCTTTGGGACTGACTTAGAACAGGTTGAAGTCACCAAAAGGTTTCTGTCGAATAATTTCGATATGAAAGATATGGGTGAGGCAGATCTTATCTTGGGAATAAGAATATTGCGAGATCAAAAGGGTATAATGCTTACCCAATCGCATTACATTGAGAAAGTCCTTAATAAATTTAATCATTCAAACTGTATTCGTGTCTCTACCCCATTTGATCCCAACATGAATTTTATTAGAAATGTTGGAAGTCCAGTATTACAATTGGAATATGCTAGAGTGATTAGATGTTTGATGTACGCAATGACATGTACAAGACCTGACATCGCCTTTGCAGTTGGCAAAATGAGTAAGTACACTAGTAATCCTAGTGGCATGCACTAGCATGGAGTAAACAGAATCTTAAAGTACCTAAAGAAAACAAAGGATTATGGCATAAGCTATATAGGTTGGCCTTCTATATTAGAAGGATACTCAGATGCCAGTTGGATCACTAATAAAGAGGATCATTCATCTACTAGTGGGTGGATCTTTATGCTTGGAGGGGGTGCAATTTCTTGGGGTTCCAAGAAACAAACTTGCATAGCAGATTCCATGATGGCTGTAGAATTAATAGCACTAGCTTCAGCGAGTAAAGAAGCAGAGTGACTAAGGAATTTACTTTACGAAATTCTTTTATGGTAAAAACCGATAGCACCCTTTTGTATACACTGTGACAGTGCAGCGACTCTGGAAAGAGCATACAGTCAAGTGTATAATGATAAGTCTAGACACATTGGACTTAGACACAGTTATGTGAGAGACCTGATTACAAATGGAGTAATCACAGTTGATTTTGTAATGTCAAGTCAAAACATGGCTGATCCTTTGACAAAAAGATTGACAAAAGACTTGGTAACCAAATCATCAAAAGGGATGGGTCTCAAGCCCATATTTAAGTATCACCCATGATGGAAACTCGACTCAACTCTTGATACAACATCAAGTCTTGAGTTCAATGAGTCAAAGTACATCATTAGAGTGATTGAAGCACTATAAATGATTTTCTCCATCCCAGGTGCTCATAGTGCTTGGTACCCGCAGTAAATTGGGAGGATGAGCTTTTGAAGCTCATAACAAGCTTGAAAGGATGCTTTAAGGCAGGAGCCCTATTCTACCTATGTGAACGTGGAATGTGTAGGCCGTTCCAATAAGCTAAAGGGCTTGGCTTTTAAACATTCATGAAAATGATGTGGACACAATGACCTTTAATGTGTCATATACTTAAAAAGAGAAGTATAATGTTGTACAGTCATTTGTGTGGAATATTTCTACAGCTTGTCAAAAAGAATAGTTGGTTCAAAGCTTGTCTACCATATTATTCAGACTTGTTGTAATGCATATTTTACTATGTAAGGTTCAATCTGTAAGACACTTATACTTAAGCAAATGACTTCCAGAATTGTTGAGAATCATTTATATTTTCAAATGTTGAAAATGGTAAGGGATTGTTGGAGATTTTCAAAATGGAAATAAAATAAAGTTGCATTTGGTGGGTTTTGAACCCACAACCCACAACTTACAAGTTTCCGAAATGAAGTCACAACCATTGGACTAAACCAAATTAATGGTAATGCTTTTACAGATATATATTTAGCTTCTTCTAAAGACTTGTTCTAGAAAATGCGCGAAAAATTGAAGAGTTGCGCCCATTGGGTCTTGAGCTCGAGAGGCATATGTGAAAGGGTGCAATCTTAACTGCTCGGACTGAAGTGGTTAAGTGACAATTTTAAATGCAATAGATATATATACAAAGACTAGAAAATTCCATAAAAATGGAGAAAGTCGGGACTCTTGAAACTTGAACTCAGGTGCGGCATAGAAAAGGCGCGGTCCTTTTCCATCTGGACTGAAGGGGTTTATTAACTAATCTTAGGTGCCAATTTATTTATTATACATCTAAATTATTGCCAAAAAATGGCAAAAGGCACGCCTATTGAGTTTTGAACTCATGACCCATCAGTTAACTGTCAAACTGCTAACCGTCTGAACAAGGCGCATCAGTTGAGGAAATGGACGAGTTTCTGTATAAATATGAGAGTTCCAACCGAGAAAAATTAATTAGAAAAATTTTCTCTCCTCATCCCCACTTCGTTATTCATTCTTTCTCAACAAAATGATTCTATTATCTACTATATTGCTGCAGAAATATAAATAGATAATCTGTGGGCAATTTTGGAAAGTACATCAACTTCTCGAGTATTGCAACCTGCAGTCGAGTGTGCTTTATTTTATCCTGTGAGAGAGTTCGCATTATACCTCTGTTGCAATTTAGTGAAGGGGAATTTTGCCTTAAGGAGAGTAGCATTTAGATACACGACTTGAAACAACATTTCAATTTCCGGTGACTCAATTTCTACTTCAACAAATGGTACCAACAGATGTGTGTGTCCTTGTCTATGGTGAAAAAAAGGCCGCTCATATCCTCTAGACATGGACGCAAAAATATTATTTTCAATGGCTGCAAATGCGACTAAGGCAATGGATCTTCAAAGAAAGGAACGTCATCCAAACCCAAAGACATGGACAATACGTCAACTCGGTCTACAATTGCTTGATCAATTGTGACAATTATATCATACGTATGAGCTCTTTCATCCCATGGAGTTCTGCACATAGCCCAAAGACGCTCGCGGAGCTACTCTGCTAGGAGTTCATGTGGCGTAGCCGAAGTGTGAAGCGTCTTACATGAAATTTCCTGTTGCAGGGTTTGACGTGTGAGTCATGTCTCCGTCTGTGTCAAGGTTGAACTTCTAGGTATGGTGATTTTAGGACTCTTGGCAACAAGACATTTGTCAAAGACGCGAGCACATATCAGCTTCTGGTTGCACACAGAGGAATTGAATTGGGCAATTCCTCAATGTGCAACAAAAAGCTGATAGGTACTCGCTTCTTCCACGAAGGTCTAGTTGCCAAGAATCCTAACATCATCTTATCTATGAATTCCACCATGGGACCCACACTTCAAGCACCGCAACAGGAAATTTTGTCGAAGGTACATCATACTTCGGGTACGCCACAAGAACGGCTAGCGGAGTAGCTCCATGGGCACACGTAGCCATGTACAAGGTTTTATGGGATAAAGGTGCTCAGATATATGAGATAATTGCCGCAATTGATCAAGTAATTATTGATGGTTTTGATGTGTTGTCCATGTCTTTGGGTTTGGATAAAGTTTCTTTGTTTGTGGATCTGTTGCCTTGACTTAGGGGAGTGTTTGGTTTTGCTGTTACTAATTTCTGTTACCGATTGTTGATTGCTGTTGTTATTTCTGTTGAGTATAATGAAATCGCAATATTTAGTTATATTAACTCTAATTATTCCTAATTACATTATAAAAAATGTCATTTTAGACATTTTATTATAATAAATAATTTTTTAACCATTAATTAACAAAAACCAATCTTATAAATATGTATCTTATATATTTACAAATAAAAATTTATTGAATATGTGAATTAAAGATCAACTATTATATATAATAAATATTATTATTTTTTAGAAATATCATTTTTAATATAAAAAAATTGTGCTAAAATCTATTATTATTTTTACAGTGTAATAACCTGTATACACTGTAAAAATATAAGGAAGAAAAAGAAAAGATTATATTTTTGTAAATAATATTACTTTAATGAGAAACTGGTGGTGCAAAACCATTTAATTTTTTTTAACAATTTACAAATAAATTAAATTAATGTTATTTTACTATTCATTTTATAAAGAGAAAGTTTTTATTTAAAAAAAAAACAAAGCTTCGTTTTTTTTTTTTTTGGACAGAAAAAATAGCTTCATTGTCGACAGAGAGTGTTCAGGCAATACCCATTTCCATTGGCCAAATGTATTTTCTTTGTCCCTAAAAATACGTGCTGTCCTACTATAGCGCACCTCCTCGTCGATTGCACCGCCTCCTTCGCAACAGTATCGTTTCTTTTAATTAAGGGCAAATTTGTAATTTTATTAATCATCAGCTATTGATGAAAATAAAAAATTGCTTCATCCTACTTTTCCATTTAGTAACTGTTTGAGGGGTATATAAGCAATAGTAATAAAAATAAAAAATTAACCAAACACTATTTTGTATTGTTTTTTTTATTTCTGATAGCAACAACAACTCCTATAAACAAAACCAAACACCCACTTTGTGTAGGATTTTACTGTTGAGCTTTGATGGGGCTAAAAGGCCTTGTTGACGACTAGATAAGCCTCCTTCAGGCATTTGGAAGACTGGGGCTGCTGGAACTGGACTTCCATCCTTGCTAATTTGGTGGAGGGATGCTGCCATGGGTGGAACCTGAATTTTAATGGCATTGGACTGCTGCTTTGTCATTTTTGTAGCTGAAATTGTACTTTGGGTCTTGGGTTCCAAAGTCACAATTTAATAGGATTTCTTTTGCATGGTGGGCTAACATTGGCTTGTGCCATGTGTTTTTTGATTTTCTATATTTTTTTTCTCTTTTTTCCTTCTTTCCTTCCTTTTTTTTTTTCCGTGTCCAAATAGAAGCAAACATACACACCATGTACAACCAAACCGCAGTCCAAATGCGATACACAGTGACCCAAATACAATTTATCGGCAATTCGAATGAAAACGAATTGCGCTCTAATTGCAATAAAATTGCTATTCAATTTTCAATGCCATTGCGCCCAAAGAGAGGAGTGGAATCCAATATTTAATAGTGGCTGGACAAAATAAGGGTACGACGTTTTTTTATCTTCCAGTTTGCAATAATCTAGGATATGGACCTAGCTGCCGCTTGAAGGTAGCTGCTGAACAGATAATCAATGAGAAAATTGATGCTGGTTTTCTTCAATGCCAAACAATCAAGACGGTGGGAAGAACCGAGTTGGGTTGTTTCAGAAAGGCTAGTTGATCACAACTCCAGATCTGTAAATGAACCATTAGCATGGATTAGAAAACTGGAATGCAAACCAGGATGTGGATAATCTTGGATTAGTGCTGCTCAAAGTTATGCTCATCAGCATTGAAACAGCTGAGATTCAAGGTGTAGAATTCTTATGCCAACTTCACGGGAACATCCATCTCTGTGTCATCCGAAGGCATTGAAGGCTTAACTTGGAGCGGCAGTTCAATGGACCATGTACCAGAGATTTGGAGGGACAATAACAACTAAGGACCCCAACTGCACTGAAAAGGACGTCTGCTAATCTGCGACTGCCAGCCACAGCCGAATCTCCTGAAAGAAGCGCTTGAAGCCAACAGATTACATGGCACTGACATATTTTTTAGGTTATTCCTGATAATAGATTAACAAAAAGAAGCAAGTACGTTAAAACTCAACGATTAACAACAGAAAACCTGAAGACCATGAATCATTATCAAACCTATCAAAAAGAAAACATTTCAGAATACTAAAACTATGATTTCAATTGGTTAACAAATGAAATTATTTGACTTACACCATACAGTAACCTTTCAAACCTACTGGATTCATCACACAAGAAATAACAATGTAATGAGTGCCGCATGATATATATCTTAAAGAGAGCCAACAAAAAGCATTGACAGGATTAAGACCCTCTGCTGAGGCAGATGATCACTTGAGAGCTAATATGACTTAGGATTGAAAACTGAAAAATTCAGTGCAATTAATCAGTGTTTACAGTGACATATGTAACAAGGGATGATCTCTCGAAGTTATGAACCAACACAATGAAGACTGCGAGATCATTGAGCTTTCCTGGCTTGAAAAATCCCTAATAGAACAAAGCATGCAATTTTTGTCTTTCAAGATTTCAATATTCGAAACTTCCAATTCCTTCTGAAAAACATCCATAGTGATAGTTCTCGTTCTCAAACCTGAGGCTGTCACTTTTTTTTTTTGTTTGTTCAAGGTTATATCATAAATAATGACATCAGTTTCACTCATGATGACGTTTTTGGTATAAAATGCGCGGAAATTGTGAAAGGACTATGGTAGAGGAACAAAATTAAATATCTTCATCTTCTTCCAGTCTTCTTCAACGAGAAGACCTCTCAAAAGAAATTTTAGCAGACAAAAATATTTGTCCCAACACAATTACAGCAGACCTACTCGTTAATTACCTATTGAATTATGCCACATCCTTCAGGAAACCGTGTACAATACCTCTCGCCAAAAAATATCAATCAGACAAGTTCAAGTTTTCTAAATTCTAGTTGAAACATGTGCAATTATGGTAGCGTGGAAAGCTGAATGGTGATAGCATCTAGAGAAAAGCCCCCCTGAATCACTGGAATCTCAAGCAACTTACACATCATGCAACCATCATACATGTTTCATCTAACTAGTACAGCACATGTTGCTGAAGCTAAAATCTCGCTCATCTTACACGTCAACTTTAAAAAGAGATTAATATTGAGGTATCACTTGATATATGAGTGTCATATATGGATACTGGTGTAACAGTAAGTATTTGTCAAACCAGTTATAAGATTCATTCAGTGGTCATTGATCAAATTTGCACTATTAACGCATTTCAGAAGAATGAAAATATGAAATATGATAATCAAACACAGAGCAAGACAAGACATGTACCATTGTGCAATTCGAGTATCACAAACACCAGCCTTCATATATAGATAATGGGTTGAGAAGCGAGAACTGTCCTGACAAAGTCAGATTCTGATAACATTGTGAATATTGATCACATATTCGTTTCATAATCTTTTCTTGAATAGCCCTACTATTACAATCACTGGACAATCTAGAAAATCCTATTTTCAAAGCATCCATACTATAAATGTATGTAGTTCAGTATGCTCTACTTCCATATCTCAATTCTCTCCCTCCCCCCCTCCCCCCCCTCCCCCCAACCCACCCAAATTGAAACAGCAATCTATAGCCTCTACATTCATTCTCTCTATCTCCCCCCGAACCCAAATTCAAACGGCGAGCGGCGATCTATAGCCTCTATATTCAAACCCTCTGTGTTCCACAAACAATGAAGCAACTCTAAAAAGCAAAAGTTCAGTCACATGCCAGCCATTACCAGAACTCCATCTGCTATGTCAAAACAACCCTACTTCCCATTCAATTTCTCGGACCTCGCTTCTTGGAACATTAAACACACCATCCAAATCACTTGCTTCACCACCAATATCCCCATCATCAAAATGACTAATGGTAAACATACCATTATCACTCTCCAAATCCTCCTCGCTTCTGCTCCGTCTCTTGGGCAAAAAACCTTTCTCTGTCACCTCTCCATTCTCAATCCCAATCCAAAGCACCTACAAATCAACGTGCCTTCCCAAATGCCCTCTCCCTATCTCCCACCACTACCGTCCCCAAATTCAACTCTCTGGCACTTACTCAAAATATCATAGAAATCTGAATTATCAATGCCAGACATGTACCTATCCTTGTAATGCTGCTTTTTGTTGCCTTCGGGGACCTCATTCTGTGCCACTTCTTTGGCCTCTCTCGCTCACGGAGCTGCTTGAAATGCTTCTTGAGGTCCAAATTGCGACCATAGACTCTGCAAACGTGTCAGTCACTCCCTTTCCAGAGTGTCTAGCTGTTCCCTCTCGCACCCTTTCTCCACGGATCCACTGAGGGAGGTAGAAGAACGCGTGGCGATTGGAGTAAGCTGACATGTGGATAACCTCTTCGAACTCATGCGCCGACCTGTTTCACAGCCATTGCGGCAGGGTATGGCAGGCCGCGCGTGATCATGTCGATCTCGCAGGTTGCGGTGGCGCAGACGGCGCGGTATGCGGCGCTGGCTAAACTTCGAGTGAAGCGGAGGGGTTTAACAAGGGTTTGGAGAGAGGAGTTTGGCTTCGAGAAAGGTAGCGTAACTAAACGAAGATGAGAGACGGAGGGCGGAGGCTTGTGGTTGTTTCGGCGATGGATAGGCGTCCATTGCCATTGGGTGGCTCATTGGCGAACGGCCAGAATCCGAAAAAAGGGGATAACCCTCCAAAAAGTCCTAAACTTTTCACAATTTTTTTAATATAGTCCTAAACTTTTTTGTCGTTTTAAAGTAGTCTTCAACCTTTTAGTTTCATTTCACATTGGTACTTTTTGGGACAGTCAAAAGTTTGACCGTTAATTCATCGACGTGTTTTTCTCAAAAAGCTTGGGGGGATGGTTTTTTTCTTTTTTTTTAAGAAAAATATGTATCTCATCGATGAATTAACGGTCAAATTTTTGACCGTCCAAAAAGGCCTCAATTTAAAATGTAATAAAAGGATTTAGGACTATTTTGAAATAACAAAAAGGTTTAGAATTACATTAAAAATTTTGAGAAAGGTTCAGAACTTTTGAGAGGGTTATCTCCGAAAAAAGCCAAATGGGGACATGGGGGAAGACAATTTTGGGAGGATGGATTGGGATTGACCGATTGAGTCTCGTTGTAACTCTATTTGGAGGGCGGATTCGAATTTATACAATTTGGCATACAATTGTGTCATATTAAATAATAAAATGTAATTAATTTTTAACTTAATGTGACTATAGTAATTAAATTTAAAATAATAAAAATAAATATATCTTATCACTTCATTTTATTTTTGTATATAAAATATATTCTCAAAATAAAAATTTTATCCAAAATATCAATGTGATTATAGTAAGTTAAAAACTGATTATATTTTGTTAGTTAGTACAACAGAATTGTGCGGCACAATTATATAAGGCACAAACTTTTTCCTTTTATTTTATCCGACTTAATTAACAAGTCACATTCTTTGTTTTCTTTTTTAACTTTATCATGTAGTTAATTTTTAGGTAGTAATAAAATAAACAGACAATTTATTCAACTGTTGTTACTAATTTATTACTACATTTACTCGCTAGTATTTCCCTTTCTTTTGTTTAGCATATATATATTTTTTTGCAAGATGGTTCAAGTTCATATTATAATAAAAATAGTAGTCAAATAGGTCAACTACTCAAGGAATTAGAAGACTATCCACAGAAATTTGGAAAAAATGGGGTCAAACTGCTCACCTTTTTTGTGACATAATGTCAATAAATAGGTTTTTTTAAACAATCAGTTCTTTGAGCATATTCATATTATACCAAACTGATAATTCGATCACGGTCTAGTTTTGTTTTTGATTGCGAATGTGATTATGGTTGAACAGAGAAAAGAAGGAAAAAAAAATAAAACCACAAAATAAGAAAAAAAATAGGAAAATTGAAGAGTTAATAATTCTTATTACTTCAAAGTATAATTTCAAAGTCTAAATACAAGTCCTAATACCATGTTAAGCCTAACCCATTAGAAAAGAGAGAATCTATATAACTTTTAGCCAACCCTGTTAGAAAAAGGAAGCCCAAAGGCTTAATGCTTCAAATGTTTACTCAATTACACAAGGCAATAATTCTAGTGGGACTTCAAAGGCCCAATAATTCTAAGAAGATTGATAGCTCAAGAGGAGTCCACAATGGCACAACAACAGTAAAGGGAAGCCCAAGGCCCTAGCAAGCGAGGGGGATCCCAAACCTCTTTGCAAGGTTAAATAGCCCAAATCAACATAGTACCCACAAGGTTGAAAGCCTAATATAACAAAAACAGATAATGCTCCAACAAATGGAAAAGACTAGTTTAATTTTGAGAAGTTTCTTGGAGGCCTAAACGAAGCCTAGCAGCTAAGGCCCATAACCATTAAAAAGACAAGTGAAAGCAATTCCAACCATCAAACAATAGACTTGATGCTTGTCTTTTTCTCCCGTTATCATTGGACTATTAGTTCCAATAGATAAAAAAGAATAAAAAGATATATGGATATAATCTTCAAAGATTCAAAATCCTTAAAAAAGCTATAAATGAGCTAATATGAGGAAAGGTAGAATAATCAAATAACAATCTTAGGGTTTTTTTGACTTATTTATTCGATATTACTGTACTTGATTGCTATAGTTGATTGTTGCTTGCTGATTATTGTTTCCTATTACTGAGTGCTGATTATTGAAAAGACTAATGATGTGTTTAATTAATTTTTTTTTACTTACTGTTGTTCTTGAATAATTAAATGACTAATTTAAACATTTAATTTATATTAATATGTCATATTAACAAAATTATTTTTATATTTATATAATTTTTATTTTTAGAATAAATATTCTACAAATAATATTGAGAATTTTCTCACTTAATTTTTAACTTTTTCAAAAAAAGTATTAATATTATTAGAAACTAAAAAAATATAATTTTTGAGATATTTTTTAAAGTGTCAATATTAATAAAAGTTTGAAGTGAAAAAAACAATTATTTGAAATTGTTGAAAAAAGAAAATGTTGTTTTGATGTAAATATTTATGAAATAGAGTAATATCGGTCTCCTTAAGACCTCTAACTGACTTGAGCGTTGAAGTGCTTACGACGGGGCATTCTCCTAGCCCAAGTCTCACTGTTTTGCAAGTTCATTCATGAGGCCCGATGGCAGCTAGGCTTACGGATAAGAACAACCATCAATTGGCGCTACCTATGGCAAACAAGAAGTTGTGTGGCTCAGTCATCTTCTTTCTCCTCTTTTATTGTTGAATAAGTTGTTTCTAATCGGAAGATAAACTCTTTTTCCTAATGCAAAAGCCTCACCAGTGTTCTTCTGGACCTAGTTACATTGTCACTCTTCTGTTCTCCAAATCAATGGCATGCAACCACCCCAGATCACTCACCTAGTAACCACGGTTAGGAAGATCAGTCTTTCTCTTTTTCCCAGGAGAATCTCTCCACAGAGAGACTTGACAACCTAAAAACTTGTATGGAAGCCATACATGCAACATTCAATGTCTTCCTTGCTTCCTAAAAAACTCCGGCCCCTAGGATCACAGCCAAAAGCCATGCAAAACCCAACGCAGCGGGACGCCTCTATAGTGGGGGAAGGAGGTCAACGATCGAACCTTGAGGGAGGAAGGACAAGGGTTGAGGCCCATGCATCCAAGTAGAAACGTGCGGCTTAGCAGTTATGAAGCCAAAAAAGGTAGTGATATGCATCCCATCCAACGTAGGGAAACAACTCCTTGATTAAACCCTAGTATGCGCCTCGATGCCAACGATCCACCACAAAAACTTCTACCACGTCTGATTCAGATGAAACAAAATCTGTGGACGGTTGAGCAATCGCATCGGGGCAGGGGGACAATCCAACTCTAGAAGATGAAGTTTCATGACAATCAAAGGACATGCAAGCTCAAATCACAGCACTACAAGGGTGAAAACAAACTCTGCATAAATGATCCCGTGAAAGGTTGGAGCTGTCTTTCTCCAAAGAGATTTCGGAGGCCTTAGTGCTAGGTAAGTTCAACTTCTTTTGATAGAATTATACAATGGGGAACAAGACCTATTTGAACATTGGGACTTATTCAAGACACTCAACTTCTTTCAAGCTGCGGTCGATGCCATGACATGCAAAGCCTTCTCAACAACTCTCAAAAGACCTGCTCAACCGTTGTACTCTTCCCTCCCTCCTTGCTCTATTAAAACTTTTATGCAACTTGGTGGGTAGTTTATCGCCAGGTTGGCCACTGGTAAGTGGCAGAAGAAGAATGTCACCGCCCTGATGCCACTCCAACAAAAGGAGAATGAGTCATTGTAAGAGTATATGGCTCAATTTAATGTAGAAATGTTGGACGTTGAGGACTTGACCTCTGAAACAGCGACCACCATATTCATTGAGAGCTTGCAAGCGATCGGAGCTTATATGGTCTTTAGCTAAGAATTCTGCGGAAGACTTCGATTAGCTCATGGCCAAAGTTGAGAGATTCATTAATACTAAAGAAGCCAATTGAGCTAGTGATGAGCTTTCGAGGTCCTAGATCACTAAAGAGCATCTGATGCGAAAGACCTGTAAGCGATCTAAGAAACGACAGGGAAAAAAGGGTGAAAATTCTTCTAAGAGCTCGCCTCTCTCTAGGAGACGTCTTGTCTCGTGGGAAGATAACCCAAAGGAAACAAAGTACTCCAATCACACCACTTTGACGGCCCCACTGTCTCAAGTGTTTTTGGAAGTCCAGGATAAGAATCTTCTGGTCACCCCATCCAAAATGAAAGGGAAATCAAATCGGAGGAACATGGACAAATATTATCAATTTCATCATGACTACAGCCACAATACCAATGAATGCATTAGCCTTCGCAACGAGGTAGAAAGACTAATCACACAAGGCTACTTGTAAGAGTACATCCAAAACTCTCCGTAGTAGTAGTTAGATCAACGTCCTATGAGAGGGGATAAATTAGGCTATATCGGGGTAAGCCTTGAGGTCACTCATAGCGTAGAGGTCGTAATAAGGAGGAAATGCCTCAATCGCCAAAGGAAACCCCTTTCAGAGGCACTATTTATGTCATCTTAGGTAGAACCCCAAGCTGTGCACAAGGGGCCCCTACTTCTCTTTAACAACGAGAGATTATTATCTAAATAAAGAGACATATGGAAGGTGATGACGATTATCTAATCATATTCACCGACGATGACCTTCAAGATATTGAATACCCTCATGACGACCTGCTAGTTATATCTCTTAGAGTGGACAATTTTCATGTTAAGAGGGTCATAGTGGATACGGGAAATTCGGTCAACATCTTCTACGCAAAAGCCTGCAAACAAATAAAGATGAGTGCAAGTGACCTTCGAGCTGCCAATTTCCCTCTTTATGGATTCACCAGTGAAGTTGTACGTCCTTGATGTTATATTGAGCTCCTAGTGGTGTTAAGGACAGCTCCCACTATGAGCTCGGCCAAGCTCCAGCTTGTTGTGGCGAGCCTTCCCTCCTCTTATATTATGATACTAGGACCTCTGAGCCTAAAACCTCTCAACGCTGTGCTATCTATAAAACACTTAAAGCTAAAATTCCCCACCTCTGGGGGAATTGGAGAAGTCAAGTGATCCTAAAAGCAACCTCGAGAACTCCAAGTCAAATGGATTAAAATTTGAGAAAAATAACCAATTGTTGATGTGGCTAGTCTTGATTGTTGATATAACGAACGAGAAGATTAAGACGTGCCAACATTCTGGTCCCTCTGGCACTGAACAATCCCACGAAAACCATGCAAATTGGGGAAGAATTGGAAGGAAAGGCCAAAGATGATATAATATCTTTCTTATGATCTCACCTTGAGGTCTTCACATGGGCTTCAGCTGACATGCCTGGTATTGATCTCGAAGTTGCGGTGCATAGGTTGGAGGTTGATGACAATATCCCTCTAGTAATACAAAAGAAGCAAAACATGTCAACTGATAGGTTGGCAGTTGTTGAAGAAGAATTAGATAAACTCCTTAAAGCAGTTTTCATCCAGAAAGTCATGTATTCTGACTGGCTTGCCAACATCGTAAGAGTCAATAAGCGTAATGGCTAATTGTGAATGTTCGTCGACTTTACGGAGCTTAACAAAGCGTGCCCAAATGATATTTATCTACTCGTCGACGGAACATCCAGTCACGAACTCCTAACCTTTATTAATGCTTTTTCAGGATACAATCAGATCCCGATGTTTGGCCCAGACTAGGAAAAGACCTCTTTCATCACTAAACGAGACACATATTATTATAACATAATGCCTTTTGGTCTTAAGAATGTAGGAGCAATGTACCAGAGACTTGTCAACGATATGTTCTGGTCCCAAATTGGCAGAAACATGGAGACCTACATTGATGACATGCTTGTCAAGAGTAAGAACTCTGCCGAGCATGTCCGAGACCTTAAAATGACATTTGTGACCCTAAACCACTATGATATTAAGTTCAACTCCTAGAAGTGTGCCTTTGGATTCTAATTAGGAAAGTTCTTAAGTTTCCTAGTCTCCAACAGGGCCATCGAAGCAAACCTGAAAAAGATCGAGGTCATTCAACGCTTCAGTTCTCCAACGAGTGTTCACGACATACAAATCTTGACGGGGATGACTACATACCTCAGCTAGTTCAAATTGAAGTTTGGGGACAAGCAGCTACAGTTCTTTCGCCTGATCAAAATGAATTTGGAATTCCAGTGGACAGAGGAATGTGAAAATGCTTTTCAAAAACTCAAGCAATACGTATCCTCGCTCCCACTATTTACCAAGTATGTTCTCAGAGAACATCTTTACTAATACCTAACCGCAAATCAACATGTGGTTAGCTTAGTTCTTGTCCAAGAGGTCGGCAAGGTACAACAACCTATGTACTATATTAGTAAGATTCTTTAAGGCACCAGACTTTGTTATCCAAAGTTCAACAAGCTAGCTTTCGCCCTAGTTACGGCCAGGAAAAAATTGCGCCACTACCTCCAAACTCATAGGATCATCATTTTGACTGATCAGCCTCTCAAATTGGTCCTACACAGGCCTAAAATGGCCAAAAGACTATTACAGTTGTCTATTGAGCTTGGCGAGTTTGATATCTACTTTCAACCAAGCACTACGATCAAATCCCAAGCCTTGACAGATTTCATCAACGAGCATTATAGACTTGTCAAGTGCGGTACTAAACAATTAACATCCCCAGAGTCCTAGAACTTGCATGTCGATGGATCGTCTAACAAAGACGAGAGTGGTACTGGTATAGTCTTCAAAGGAGCAGGCAAAATCTACCTTGAGTATGCTCTGCGATTTCAGTTTCCTACCTCCAACAATGAGGCCGAGTATAAAGCTCTCATCACAAGATTGAAGATTGCAAGGGCACTGAAAATGAAATGGCTGCAACTATACAGTGACTTGCAACTTGTCGTGGGACAAGTGAAAAGAGAATTTGAACCCAGAGAAGAATCCATAGTTAAGTACCTCTGTAAGGTGTGATCGCTTGTCTCAGCTGCAGAACGAACTTAAGCAAATTTTTCCATCAGTCTCATTTTGAGGACCAAAAACACCCAAGCAGATGCCTTGTCCAGGTCACAAGCTACCCTTCCGCCCGGGCTCAACTGAGCAGTTTTTACGAAAATGCTTAGTCAGCCCAGCTATGACGTATTCACTCTCGAAGTAATGCCAACTCATTAGGAACCATCTTGGATGGATCCTATCATCGTGTACTTGCAAAATAGAGAGCAATCTGAGGACATAGTGCAGGCTAAGAAAATATGACTTTGAGTGGTGTGGTACATCGTCTTAGATGACCGACTGTATAAGCATTCCTTCTATCAGCCGCTACTAAATTGCCTTGCACTAGGGAACACTTCTTATATAATGTGCAAAATACATGAAGGGATCTGTGGCAACCATGATGGAGCCATCATTTTACAACAGAAGATATGCAAACAAGGATATTATTGGCCCACAATGATGAAAGATGTCAAATAGTTTGTTGCCAAGTGCAACACTTGCCAAAAGTTTAGTAATGTCCCAGCCTTACCAGCCACCAAGCTCACCATAATACATGTACCATGGACTCAACATCATCGAGCCTTTCCTTCCCACTAAGGGAGGAAAGAAATATGCGGTATTGGTTGTGGACAACTTCACGAAGTGGGCAGAATTAAAGCCCTGCCCTTCATTACTGCGACTATCCAAGTTGAAGCTTACCACCAAAAATTGGCACAATACCATGATAAAAAAGTCAAACTGTGACTATTGGCCACATAATACCTCATCCTCAGACACTGGGAAGCTGGCAAGGGTCATCAAGGCATTAGTAAGCTTTCCCCAACTTGGGAAGGACCCTACATAATCAAAGAAGAGATTGTTCCTGGAAGCTACAAACTTGAGCAATGTAATGGAACCCATATTCCATGAGCATGGAACTTGGCCAGTCTCAGAAAGTACTATTCTTAGCTGGCTAGTCGACAATATCATTACACCTAAGACTATACTATTCAAATGCTAGATCAAACAGCGCTCAACCTAGACCAAAAAATGCCTTGCATACACTGTAATAACTATCTTACAATAAATGTAAGTGATTTTGCAAGCTCAAGATTGTAATATCAATCACTATTTGTCAAGGCTGGAACCTCTTTTAATACGTAGACAAGCTCAAAAAGCTACCTGTCCTCGGAGCGCAAGTCCCTAAGAGCAACAGGATTGTTCAAATCCAGAGTCGATCGACCAACCCAAAGCCTCCCCAGCCAACAAGATGTGTATTGCATAAACGCACTCACATTTAATGCGTTGGGAAAGGCAGGCAGTCTCAGGCTTCAATAGATGAGGCAAAAGCCACTTTTTGGGAAGTAGGATCCTTAGTAATGCTCGGACTAGACAAGGCCACCCATTGATATACTCAAGACCGCCAGCTTGATTACTAGAGCCACGTGGCGAGTACGAGACAACAAGTGCATCTTTACAACTCACCCAACGGATGGACAAGTTACAAACCGCTTTGGACGAGCCAACAGAAGAAACCCATTAGTTGCCATCCCAATAAGCAAAGTAGCATCGAGTTTGGTAATGGGTTGAATGGCTGGACACCTAAAGCAGGCTAGAAGAAGTTCATCTAATGCACAGGATTGATTAAAAGGTATGTGAACAGGGGTAGTCACGAATCCAAAAATCCTGTAAAAAATCAAACATCCTTATATGCATCTAGGATGACCATAAGTTGGCACCCAAATTAAGTCTATGCCATTGTTGGGCAGTTTAGAATCAATACCGAAGGAGTTTTAAAGCTCGCTTGGGTAATAACTAAGCCTGACTGCTAGAAGCGTACGTCGAGCTCTCCATGAGCTCAGCTTTTAAATGACTTCGCAGGCTGACCCTAGCTCGAGCTTGTTTACCCTCAGTAGGAACCACCCAGCCCTAGGAGGCTTGCACACACTCTTGATGATTATGAGGTTGCAGTGAGTGTGTTGAGAATGCGTCAATGATTAAGGACAATAAAACAACACTAAGGACCATGAGGAAATCGGAAAGTCAGGAAAGAACACTGAGTATCATGAAGAAAGAATACGTCACAAAAAGTAAAATTCTCATTACAAATCCTTTCTCATTTACAAATCCCATGTTAAGAGGTTTGTACATTAGATTGTGGAAATTAAGTACACTACGAAATATAGGGCCATCTAGAAGTAGATTGAATCTATGATAGTCTATGTGAGAATCAATTGAAAGCATTGAGCAGAATTACCATGTTCTTTTTTTTTCTTGAGGCATGTTGCCTTTAAGATTGGCAAGGAAACAGGACATGGTGCATACGACACAAGGTTGAGAACTTCCCTGCAAGGTTAAAGACCTCCCTAGGGAACAGCTAAGGTTGGAGGCAAAAACAAATAGGGAGAGACTGTTTCATTGCTAGCCAATAAGAATTCTGAAATAATGGAAACAGGCCAACCAAGGTAGAGAATCTGTCGTCTTCCACATAAGACCTCATTTGCTAAGTAAGGAAAGTAGAAGACGCTGACTGGGTTCACTCCCCCTCTAATTTCACACTCCAAAAATACTTACAAAAAACATAATAATAGGTAACTTGCCTCACAACCGTAATAATAATAGGTGATTTGCTTTGGGAATACTTTCATTAGTCTTCCATCGCCATAGAGGCACATTTTTATGAGGAAACATCTAGTTTTAGGCCAACTTCGAATAAAAAAACAATTCTAGCTTGAGGGAAGGCCCACGGAAGAGTGAGCAAGATAGTGAATAATCTTTGAGAACAAAAGTCCTTTATATACTACTCTCCAAACAGGAGATCGAAGAGATTTGTCGACGTCTATTAATGATGACTTTAAAGACGATGCCAAGGCATCAAATGCAAAATCCATAACAGATCAGTAGCAGGCCAAAAAAGGCAACGGTCATGTTGGAATCGTGCAACCGCCTTTGTCCCCCATCATGTCATGTCACGTGTCCACGAATGGTCCAGTAGGAGAATAACAGTCCCAGAGAAAGAATAGTGAGCACCACGATACACTGTGAGCAGCTCGCCACAAGCAAGGTCATACTCAGTGTTCAAAATCGAGACCTGGTAGAACAACAGTTTACCCATCCAAAGACACTGTAGGTACGTCCCAACGACGCTTCCTAGATTGCCAGGTGTACAAAAATTTAACCAAAATTAGTCTCCTAAGAGCTCTTCGAGGCCGTTAACGAGAAACATCTTGCAACAAAATGTCTCTTATGGGCGTCCAAAAAACGGTAGGAGGATAACAACTCTCAACAAGTTGATCCTTGAACACTTCTAATGACCACCAATGAATGATGATCTGAGAACAGGTTAATGCCTAGGAGTATGCATTTGAACCATTTGCCAAGTCTGCGATCTAAACAAAATCAATATCTTGAGGTGCTCAAGGGCCACTAATCGGTTGATAATCTGTGTAAAGTACACCAGTCAATCACATATAAGGACCGCAAGAGGTTGGTAAAACTCAATATTCCAGTTGTATAACACAGGCTTATTTAGCACAAGGGACAGTTCAAGCTAACAATTTTGAAAAAAAGTATCATAACGTAATGCAACCATATAGCTTGTTCACTCAAAGTCCAAGTCCTCACATAACAAAAGGCAAACAAGGATTTTAGTTAAGATACTCTTTTTATTTACTAAGTTGGTTTCGTACAAAATCCATGAAAAGCTACGACAACCAATTCTACCTAAAAGACGAGAACACTGAAGTCTGAAAATAGGCTTTGTGAAGCTGTTGAAGAATCTATAAGGAATTTGGCCTTGCTTCTGACTCAGAAGAATGGTAAAGTCATACTCAAAAGACCTTCCAAAATCTTCCTAGGTTAGTGAAGCTTGGAAAAGGGTCAGTAGCCGCAACAACCCTAGCATGAGACCTGCAAGTGGAAGAGGTGGTGGAGGCAAAACTACCTGCTCAGAAGACCCTCCATCAGCCTCAAGTTGCAATCACTTGTAGAATCTAATAGAGCCTCTGATGCTTGGAAGATAAAGTTGGAGACATGATTTGCCAAAAAAGCTCGCAATGATCATATGAGCCCAAGAAATTGTGCAAAATGTCCAGTGTACTCTGTCAACCTGCACTATGGATAGCTTATGAGGCTCACCAACACCAAACAGGTGGTTGAAATTGTCCAAACGCTCTCATTCCCTTAAACCAAAAGGCAATTAAGGAAGCATCAAGGTAGTGTATGTCAGAAGATGCCTTACCACCATCCCCTATAGCATCCACTAGAATTGAGATAACCACAATTTCCAAAAAGATGAGTGTGATGGCGAGCATAAGTTGCTGGAGAAGATACATGATCCTAACTAGCCCCAAGAATGCACAAATGCTGCACTCGCTTACGATGAGCAAATAATAATAGGCGACCCACTTTGAAAAGTCTTTAATACCTATTCAGCAAGGCTGAGTCTATGAAAATAACATGAATCTGAAGACTTAAGGAAGGAAGAGCTAGGGAAACAAATACAACAATGACAAAAAGCACGAACACCTGAGAAAAATAAGCCCTGTACATTTATAGGCCTTCTTTACCAATCCTTGAGCTACGCACAGATGTCAAGCAATGGCAGAGTAGTCAAAGAAAATTTGAAGAGGAGTGAAGGGCATCTCACAAGAACGTAGACCAAGCCCTTTCATAATAGCTAGATATAGAGCACAGAAGTAGCCACTAGATGGACATGACGAAATGAAATTTGAAGACTGTTCACAGTACCATGCCCCAGAAATGCCATGTGGCTAGAAGCTTGTCGCTTCAAAACGAGAAGACCTCTCTTACCTCCCAATAGTTAAAATTTCTAGAACACTCTCTCCCGCGTGCTCCCGAGGGGTTGGACCCTTCCAATTTGCAAAGTTTTGTAACAAAATCCAAGGATGGAAGAATTGCAATACTAACAAGTGAGCTTAGACGTCTAACCCAAGTTGTCATACCATACCAGGTTACATTCTGTGAACAACTTCTTAGTTTATTATATGGTTATGACAGAAATAAGCTTAGGGACTTTGAACCATCCTTGAAAGATGGCATAAAATCACAAATATCACAAGAACACAAGTTTAGCAATGATCTTAGAAGTTTTTAAAACACGAATTTTCCATTATATGAAAATTCAAGTATAAAGGCTTAATTAGAATCAAAATAAAGAGCTTCATTACATGGGCAAAATTGTTTATAACATGAATTCTATTATATGAATGCTACGTAACTCTCATTCCACGAAGACTAAGCAACCTAAAACTCCCAAGGAGCATCAATGCTTGAAACTGTGGATGAGTTGCATAGTGGCCTTCTGGGGATACAATGGAACCCCTCGTAACTCCAGAAGTGTTGGCGGCATAACTCCTGGAAAGAAGGTTGGAGATGCACAAAGGGACGTTGTAGTGGCATCCAAGACAAAGGACCTCGACATCCCTACCCGGGCGGGGAAGATGAGTGGCGATTGGCCCCCCAGAAAGCCTAACAAAGTACACTCAGATGCTTCCTAGGCACGTAAGGAGACCAATCCCCCACGCAAGGACTAATATAACAAAACCCTTGTGTATAAAAAAGAACCGATTCAGTTTGCGAGGGAAAATAATAAGGATCGATTCGCCTCGACAATACCTCAAAACTTTATCCATAGAGGTGTTTGCCAAAAATACCAAGTTAGAAAGAAAGAAAAATCCATCAAGACTTCAGGATTCCTTCCCAAAGATGGGAGAAAAAGGTTTGAGATTGAGCCCTATTTATAAAAGCTTTTCCAGCAAGATTGTGTCTCATTTATAGCGACTCTCCTGATCAACCCCCAATTGAGGACGAAATCCTAAGCAACCACAATAATGGTATAAATACACAAACAACCTAATGAATTTTGAGGCAATTATCTGCATTAATAGGAAGTTAGAATGAATCCCACAAAAATTGAAGCAACATCAATAAAAACAGCCAACCACAGCCCCAGACCCAGAGGAAAAAATTTACAAATCATCAACTTAATTCACTAAGTTCATCAAGCGAAAAGGAGATCAAAAAACATGACATACATAGTGCCTTGAATAATTCAAACAATGGACTTAGCAAAAAATATAAGACTCTTATAGGACACTATTACACGCTACTCTCTCTCCCACTAGATTCCTTACAAACCTAGACCGTGAGAGGACTTAAGAGGTTGGGTCACTACTGCTCTTAAAGTGCTTGGCTCTTGACTTGGTCAACCCTCAGGACCATACTCATGAAAGGGCCAACGCAGGCTATTTAGATCTAGGGTTACTTTCTACTACTCGACAAGCTTACGAACCTGATACATGCACTCATAAAACATAAAAGCCAAGATTTGCAGAAGCTGGATCCAATCTGAAATCTATTTGCCTTATCTTCTCTTGAAGAATGCCAATCTCAGAAGATATTTCAAGATTCCTCTAAGAGGCCTCAACCTTATAATTGGTTCAAAGCTGGCGTTCCTCAACCCAAGAATTCTCTAGCTCGTGAACATCAACTGTCAATCACAGATTCTTCTTCTTGGCAGAATTGAGCCCGTCAGCGGCCTACTTGTGATGTTCATTGGTTTCAGTTAACTTCTTCTCTAGATTTTCAAACAAGCGATAGAAATTGCCCTCACCTGCAAGCAAATGCTTAATTCCCATATGTAGTGGAGCAATGGATTGAAGGTTCGTGGATATTTTGTTCTTAAGATCAAAGGCGAGCTTCCATATCTCTCCCAACTTTGTGGCCACCTGATGGGGAATATAAAGCTCGACTATTCTTGCTTGATCAACAAAATGGCTAAAAGGAAGAGCTGCAATGCTCGACGAAGGGGCAAATTTAGGAATGATAGCCCTCTTTCAAAACAAATCCAACATTGGGTTCGTCGTGAAAGAAGCTGATGAAATGTCCCAATGAAGCCTTTTTGTGAACCACCCACAGACTTGGTGCTAACCACTATGGTCGTAAGAGGAAGAGTTTCCCCGAACTATCCAGCACTTGTACTTAGCAACACTGCTGGAACACCTCAAAGAGCTGCAAGAAACTCACTAACAACACCAACAGTTAACAGAGCTTGCGAAGAAAGAATGTTTGTTGCACTTTGAGGCAACAAGATAACACCAGCAAAAAACTCTCTAGTATCCCTCACCTTAGTAGATAAAGTACGCAATGAAGGTAGGGATACAAAAATTGTCGAAGGTCGAATATGGGGCAGCGGAGGAAGACTCAAAGAAATATGCGTAGGAATTTGAGGAAACTGAGAGCTCAACTAACTCAGCAAGGCTTGCATGTCCTCACTCGACACTCTAAGTTCACTATCAGTAATGTTTATCACTTTGGTGTCTCTAGTAGGAATGACAGGGGGTAGTTGGCCAACAAATTAGTCGATGATAGCTCTTATAGATAAGGGCTCATTGTAAAGCTAGAACTTACTATGCCATGAGAAGTCCCAATGCCAGCAACTCTTACTAAAAGAGGCAAAACCCCAAAAATCATTGGACAAAATTTATAATGAAATAGAGAGAAAATAGGGTCATCATATCTTTCTAGAATGAAGACTCGAGCTCAATTTTCCCCAGTTCCTTAAAATTAAAAGAAGCAGTATCTTCAACAATCGTCCCCTCAGTCGAGTCATTAGGTTACCTCGCTAGGTCAAAATGCCATACATATTCTTTTCCTAACACAAAGGTCGACAGAAAGTAAGGCTTAGGTTCCCCAATGGGTGCAATTACCCCACACTCGATCAGTCCTCTCTCAGCAACAAAATCAACAAATGTCCTTGGAAGACCTCCAAGACAATAGAGCTCAGGGAACTTCCCCATGTCAGGAATAAAACTCATGTAGGCATTTTTTGTTGTCTCGAGCACTAACAAATGGTTCAACCCATAAAAAACCTGACTATTCCAAACCTGGCAAAACTTCAGGATTTCATGCTCTAAAAAGTGCACAAATAAATAATGCTTTGGATAAAAGTGCAGTGGAGGGGGTTGCTCCTCCCATGCTTTAAAATCTGCTGCAAACCTACTGCCAAAGGTCATGTTGTATAAGGCGACTTCCACATACGCTTGCACCAGGAGACAATAGGAGGGGACTTTTCTATTCAACTTGACGCAAGACTTCATTCCCAGAGCTATCAGCCCTATCAAATACCTTCAGCCCTCTGGGACCAATTGCGTAGGAGTGATTTTGAAAATTTCAAGAAACTCCTATGTGCCTCGAAGCATTGGAAGGTGAAGTCCGGCCTCCAATTGCTCCACATAAAAGGCTATGCACCGAGGAGGGTAACAGCAAGCTTTTCGAGGGAAAGCTCTCTTGGGAACTGATAGGGTATACTTTCAAAGAATTTGAAATTTCTGAATTAAATAAAAAATGACAAACTGACTGTGCAAATCAGAAGGATATATACTGACGGCACAACTAGCGTCACCACAAGACTAAGAAGGAGATGGATGTGCAGACCCGCAAGCCAAAACAATTTGAGAAGAATCTATGCACCCTAGTGGGATACCCTCCCTTTGATGGTCTCTAAAAGAAGGAGTTAGTTCCCTACCTTGTACGTTTCTTGAACCCCCAAACATTTTCACATGTACCAAAAAACCCCAAAAATTTTTGAAAAAGGAAATTTTCGAAAATGAAGGATGTTTGGGAAGAAAAGAATGTTCAAGGAAAAAAAAAATCCCAACCTTTATAAGACGACTCTAGGATAGATGCCTCGTCTCTTCAAATGCAGAGTAATGTTTTGTTGGAGTAGTTTGTTTCTGACAGAGATATGTGGCGCTACCCTAGGGCTTGTTCTAAAAAAAGAGACATCTCTCCAAGTCCCTATTTTGAAAATGGCCCTAAACGATCGATAGCCACTACCTTACAATCTTAAGGTCATGAATTTACTAAAGAGACCCTATCCAATTAGAAGGCCTCAAAAGGTATTAGCAGAGGAGATCAAGAAGAAAGGAGGCAAGAAGATGGTACACCAAATACAAATTTTATTAATACAAAAGGAGAAACTATTATAACATGAGGATGAGCAGATTGCTACAACCACCTCCACCGCTCTTTTCCCTCGAAAGATAAAGAAGAAAAAGTGTAAGCACAACTGCGAGGCCTCCTAAATAGCATCCACATAACCATACTTGCAACCTTTTTCCCATCATCTTGCCCATCATAGCCCAAAACTCTTCGGGCACCTCCTTCCTAACCCTATCCTCAGCAACCTAAATTGTCTCTTGAAGCTTACCTTACGCATCTGAAATAGGCCTTGTCTCAACAAGAAGAGAATTTAACTTGGCATTTAACTCCTCTTTCTCCTTGCCTTAAGACTCCACAATAGACCTCGCTTCCTATAGCAAGTGTTGAAGGTCCGCAACTTCCTTGCCGTGAGACTTTGTTAGAGATCGCGCGTTAACCAATTCTGATTGCAGGTCCGCAACCTCTTTGCTCTGAGACTCCGAAGCAGCCTTAACATCAGCAAGCTCGTTTTGAAGCCCTAAAATGGATGACTTCGCTCTGACCTGTTCCTCTTCTAATCGAGCAAACTCAGCATGAAGACTCTGTGCTAAAGCTTCTTCCTCTAACTGTACTATGACCTAAGAACTCACGGGTCGGGAACTTTCCTCTTATAAACCCTTAAAGACGTCTAACTCACTTCTTAGTAGTGTCATGACAGTCTCCATCTCCTCTCTTTGCTCTTAGGCACGGTCAGATTTCGCACCCAAGCTCCGCATACAATCTATCCCCACAAGAACATAAGTGCTCAAGGCTGCCAACTTCTCCTAAAAAGAGAGTTCAAGATCGTAGTAGGTCCCTAAACACACTGAATTATGCTCGACGGGATAGCGTATCGAGCAAAATAGAAGACCCAAATCTCGACCACTCATCTATTCTATTGAGTAAGGATCACCAGCTAGGGTGGATAAGTTCTCAACCTTCAAATGTAGCGCCAAGTCTTTGCAAGCAAGGCCCCAAAGGGGATTCTTCTTCTTCTTCTTCTTCCTTTGGCCTTTAACACCAATGAGCTCTACACTAGAAGAAGGTTGCATTATAACCTCTTTGCCATAGGAAACTCGCTCAATATTGACAGACCTTGAAGGAAGACCTCCAACAGCATCCTTATTAGGACCAATAGTGGAATCAATAGACTCTTGAGGAAGCTCCTGAATAGCGACCTCGACACTGTCAATAATTTGAACCCTGATGGACTCCACAGCCCTGGTCCTTTTTGAACTCTGTACAAGAGGCTTTTTATCGGAACTCCCACTCTCCTCAGATCCTTGAGGAATGATGGGAGGAGTCCGCTGAGCAGCTTTTTGCTTTCGACTTTTCTCCACTCTTTCCGCCTCACCTGTCACTTCCTACAAGACTTCCTGCGCCTTCAACTTATTAGTCTCCTCTTTGGCTAGGTCGGGGTCATATTCCCAAACAAGCACACTACCTCCATGCTCTTCTCCTTTAAGATAGCGTGCTAGAGTTTTTATCTTCGCAAAGACCCCTGTTTCTTGGGGGGATAGGGTAGGAGCCTTAGATCGCTAACTCTTCGATGAAAGGAATGTAGTAGAAAAATTGAGAGGCGCGGACATGTGAACAAAAAAGAAGTGTTCCTTGTAATCATGCTTGCTTGGGAAGCTGCCCTTAAGCTTGTCTGAAGCCCAATCCCCCAAAGTAATTAGGTGGACAACATCGAACTCGGTATCCAAAAACTTTACGGAGAAAGCTCGATACAATATCCTGATGGTCAATTCCAAACTAGTGCGATCACAAAAAACCTCAAGACTCAACAATCACCGCTAAAAGTTTTGGGGGGGAGTTTACCAATGGACAGATAATTATGGCAAAGAAATCCAAGCACGGCATCAGGAAGAGGAAACTGAATCCCCTACAATACAAACTTCAGGTAAAAGGTGAATATCCCTCCAGAGGACGACAGTCTCTCTCTAACGTGGTGTGAAGTTGCAACTGGCAATTGGGAGGTAAAATTTTTCCACGCTCTCTCCAGCTATTGGTCAGTCATCTGAAAGGACATGTTATGAGCCGGGCACCTTGACTCACCATACGTGTATACTCTAGCGGCACTAGAGGAGCTACTTTTAAGATGCTTTACCTTTCCCGAACCATTAACCCTGATCATTTTCGATAGAAAGGAAAGAAAGAACAGAGGAGCAACAGAAACAAAAGGAAAGAAAGAGGAAAATTTGAAAGCCCAATTTGAAAAAGGAACCCCCTAAATAGGGCACCAGGGAACCGACGCGGCCATCAATAAAAGGGACATATACCACAGGATGCGATCTCGTTAACAACCACGCGAAATTTAAAATTCAAAAACGAAAAGTCCTTTTATCAGTAGAGAAACAACCTTTATCCACTTTTGAAGGGTGCAAATGATGGATACAACCCCTCACAGCCTCGGACCTTAGGCCCAGGCCTTGCTTGGCGGTTTAACAAAGGCCTGTTGATAGCTTGCAAGGACTAGTTGACAACTCCCCTTGGCAGCTCACTGGGAACTCACCCATGGGAGTTGGTCAGGGAGCTCGCAGTCCATACCCGAGCAACTAGTCCCTCGAGCTCCCCATTGATAGACATGTCACATCTGTCACATGTGGAGCTCTGGCCTTTCAAACATCAAACTATTGCCAACAGACGGGTAGGTATAAGACCTTGAAGGCCTCTCTCTCTCTCTCGAGCTTTGGACACCAACATCTCCAACTCTAGCTCTCCTAACCCCTCAAACAACATCTTCACTCTTCATATACATACCCTCGTAAGCATCACTGCACACTAACGAATCAACCCCCTCTAGAGCCTCCACATTATAGGCTACACATGAGAGATTCATTAGGCCACATTGGTCTCCTTAAGACCTTTAGCTTACTTGAGCGTCGGAATGCTTACGCTAGGACATTTTTCTAGCCCAAGCCGCCTGACGGCGGCTAAGCTTACAGATAGGAACAACCATCAAAATCAAATAAATTATTTGAATTTGAAAAATACCTACATATTTGTTTTTTCTTATTAAAATAAATTGAAATTTTGAGTCTAGTTTAGCTTAGATTAGCTCAAATTGTTATGAATATTGGATTACTCGGGTTCAGTTTATTTAAAATCTATGTCATTTCAACTTTAGGTCATTTTGGATCCATGTAACTAAAGTTTTGGGTTCCTTTCGAATTCAATTTATTTGGATTTTTTAGTATTTTTGCATATGTGCTATTTGGGGTTTCAAGTTATTTTGATTATTTTAAGTTTCGATCTAACATACGGGTCATTGACTTTTACAATTAATGTAAGTTGAATCAAGTTAAATTTCGAACAGATTTAAATCAAATTACTCTTGTCGGATCAACTTTTGTTATCTCGACTCAAAATCTTTATGGCCGTAAGGTGGAGTTTAGATGAGTAACATAGTCATTATTATGCTAAAATGTTGTTATTCAAAAACTTAAACTCTCGCCTTTTTTGAGCATACGAGGGAGGCTTTTCAATTGCGTCACGCCAATCATCATTTCTTAAATGGGTTTGGTCACTTTTTTTCTTCTTCCTTCGACCCTAACTATCCCCTTTGCTCGTTTGCTCTGAGATGATGTGAAGGATTGCACAATTCTATAACCAACTCCATCGAGTATGTAGCTGGTAAACATACACATCAACTGATCGAATCATGTAATTAATGGATTAATACACTAGGGCTTTTAATAGGTAGATAGAAGATTTAATCAGAGAACAATCAGATACATTTTTTTTTAAACTAAATTTTAAATATACTTAATAATACTTTAAATATACTTAATATTATTCTAAAACTTAAATTTTAACCCAAAAAAATTTATTTTATCTTATTCTTGTTTTCCTGGTGTTGGTCTCTAATCTTCTTCACTGCCTGCGTAACTTTTCTCAATGCACTATGCATGTCTTTCGTGCACATATTTACCCACTATTTCTATTTCTTCCATAATGATTCTGATGCTTTGTTTTCTTTCCTTTTAGTTAATCACCCTAGTTTGATTATTGGCAGAATCAATGACATGATTTCAACTGATTCGCGCAAAATCAAGGAAGTTCTTCCGTCAAATGTGATTTTCTTAATTTACAAGTGAGGGGTAAAGTTTCTCATGTTACAATTTTTAAAAGAGTCTTGTTACGTAAATATAAAAAAATTAGATGTAGATAATATATGTATGACAATCGACTAATTGGTTTGTGAAAGTTAATATTTATAACAAAAAATTAATAAAAAATATATTTATTTTTATTACAAATATTAATCGATTGAATGCATAAAACAATCACTCAATTGTTATCATTTATTTTATATCTATTTTTTTTTTGTCTATTTAAAATTTTCTTTCTCAAAATAACCATTAGTAATGGTAGTCAATGGTTTAGCTATTAATTAGGACCAACCATCATCAGTACTCTAAACTAATATTATAATTAGATACTTTGTATACGAAATCTTGATAGATTACTCCAGGTCGAATTGAATACAAAAGGCTATTTTTAAATTTCTATTGGATTGGTATGGAGTATTCTATGAATAATAGCTTTTTAATCATAATCAACTCAAACAAATGTTTCAATGATTTTTGTGTTCATATTTTTAAAATAATCATATTTTAAAAATAAAAGGAATATAAATGCTGGGAGATTGATTTCAACCAAACTCATTTTAAAATTTGTGCAATGCAGTCCAAGTGCAATTATTTAAAACAAAAAGAAAAACCCCAAAAAAATCATCATGTCTTTCCACGTGGGGTGTCAACAAAATCTTTGTTCAATTGGGCTGATCATCCGTCTCTTATCAAAGACGCGGTTGAGAATGGATGGTCAAGATTTGCGTTCAAAGGCTACATATCATCATCTCCGTCTTCAAGGTCGCCACTGTTGTCCTGTGCAGTTGGTGATTGTGGAAATAAAGAACTGCCGGAGATAACCTGGGAGGTGTCTCAAGGATCAGCGGAATTCATTCAGAAGATCAGGCTGAATTCGGGTTTAACGAAGAAGGTCAGCGTAAATAGTCCTTTTCTGTCTGCTGCCTCTGTGATCAGAACTGCTTTGCCTTTACCAGGGCCTCCCCTGGGGAATTCAGCTTTTCCCCAGGAGGCCTATTTTGAGATTACAATCCTGTATTGTCACGGCTGCGAGGATCGTGGAGGAAGTGAAAAGATCAAACTTATTCGAGAAAATTCTGATGCTCGACGGAATTCATCAGAATCTTTATTACAGGCCGAGGTTGAGGAATTGAAGCTGGGTGACAAAGATGATGGCAAAGATAATGCAGTTGTGTATCTTTAGGACTCACTGCAGGTAGCTCTCTTCCTCTGAAACTCCCTGGAGGCTATCCGGGTTACATTGGATTCACTTCGAATGGCTCTGTTTATCTTGATGGTAAATTCTCCCCTCTCTCTTTTCATTTTTAGTTCTTTTTCCTTTTTTAAATCCAAGATCAAAATTTTATATTGTCATTCTGCAGAGGGATATTACGTTATTAACTGGTTTCAATTTCTAGATATATGAAACATAGTTTTCAGAGTTTGTTCTCTGCAGTCTGCACTGGCAATAAAAAGCTAAAAATTCAGCAATAGATGAGTCTCTCACCTTAATTTTTCCAATACAATAAGGGAAAAGGTTGATGGAGGGAGGATCTAGCCTCGCTCCAAGACTCGGATGACTGCATTAAAAGTTTTTTAAAAAAAATTAAATTACCGAAACAGCGAGAGAAACAACGAGAACGATGAGGAGAGAGAGAAGGGGAGGAAGCAGAGGCGAGGAGAGAGAGAGAGAGAGAGAGAGAGAGAGAGATTTTTTTATTTTTTTTTAACTGTTAAAAAATATAAAAAAAATTTAATTTTTAATATGTCATTATTTTTTTATTTTTTATTTCTTTTTTCTTTAATTATTAAATAAATTAGAAAATAATTATTAAAAAAATTAATTTCACCTTCCACGTCAATAAATATTAATGACGTAGTATAATGATATGATAACTTTTATCTGAAGTAACAGTTCAATATTTATTATATAGACATATTTAATGAAAGAAATGTATAGTAGGTATTATTAAAATAAGCCCATAATCAAGGCATAACGTGTTAAACATGATTTAACATTAAAAAAAAAAGGGACAATAAATAAAATATTTTAAAATATTTTGAATAAAATTAATCATACCATTTTTGTTACAAATCTTTTCTTTTTTTAAATGGGAAAAGAAGAAGAGTGATGAACATAAACAAAAAGGGGCTCCAGAAAAGACAAGACAAACCAAAATCTAGAAGGCACTGCTCTAATCTAGAAAATAAAGTTGTCTAGACCCTAGGATTTGGAAACATGACAAGGCTACAGCTGTCGTAGGGAGTGATCCCGTCCTTTCCCAGAAACGATGTTTCCCTAACCTGATTCTTGCCATGGTTATTCGCATCAGTTGTATTCTACCATTCTTAAATAAGGTAAAGGTGGGTGGGCTAGGTCTCGATATCTATACGAACTTAGTTTTTTTTTTTTTTTTTTAATAAGAAAACAAAGATTTAAATTACCATTAAGTTTGTTTAGGTTAATATTAAATATTAGTATCTGGCACATATCAGGACAAAATTCTCATCTTATTTAATATCACTTATTTAATAAGCCAATCTTAATTCGTGATCGCTGTAATCATTTTATATAAAATCGTCTCTAAAGATAAAAGGTCTTCAGTTAACAAAAAAAAAAAAAAAAATCATTTTGCTGTATCTTACCAATTAACAGTAAAATAATAAATTGGCTTCTATAATACATTAACCCATTTCAGTATATATTGAGGCTATGGATTTACTTGCAAGGTAACATCAGTACTCTGAGATGTAAGTCATTAAAAGTCAATAGAAACTTGTAAAAAAAAAATAGTGTAGGGCTAATTGGATATGATAGTTCTTCATGCCCACTAGATAGGTTGGCGTCGGTTCGGACAGACCGAGTCGCATTGCGGCCTAGCGCAGCAATGTTGGGTAGTCCGGGACCAGAAAGTGAACCTCCTAGCGGAGTAGATCGGAGAAGCAAGGGCTTGTGGAAGCCATTATTGGTGCTGGGGAGTCCGTAACAAATACAAAACCTAATAATGTTTTATTGCTTTTTGGGTTTTCAAATGGTGGCCAAATAGGAACAACCATTTCAAAAATTGGAGTATTATAAATCTTCTTTCTTTCTAACAAATGCATTCTTTAAGTTTTAAACCTTTGTATATTGGCTATTGAATTTGCTTGAAATCAGCCTGCTTACTAATTAAGCCAACACTTATTGGTGTGATAATGTTTTATTATAGCAGAACTTAAAGAACACTCAATAATGAATACTCACTTTTAATTATGCATGACTATTTAGGAAAGATGGGTGTGCAGAGACGATTCCTTTTTTTTCTTTCTCTCTTTGTATTATTGCTAAAAGTTAATGATTTCATGAATCTCTGAATCGTTATAAATTATAACCTATTACGTAGCGAATGTCAATTCTATAAAAATGAGAAGATTAAATTGGGAAAATGAAGAAAGAAAGCAAGCATTTTTTAGAATCACTTTGAGTGATGGAAATGCTTAGTTTCTAGATATGATATGTATACGTTGCTTCAATTTCGAATGACTTACATAAGTTATAAGAGACAAAAATGCTATCTTTCTTACTTTCAACGCAAATACGCAATATTTCGGAGGTCGACAACATAAAATTCCTTTATTTTTTGGTTTTTTTTGCAAATAGGTCAAAATGACTAAAAAAGAAAGTAGTCATTACAAACTCAAAGACTAGTTTGTACCGAAAGCACGAGATTTTTGTTTTTGTTTTTTTTTTTTGTTTTTTTGTGTTTTTTCCTCTAAGTGAACTTCATTAATATTTATTAACGAATTGCCGTTCTAAGGGCCAGTATTCTGTGAGGTCCTTAAAAATGGATCCACCACCATTAGAAAACACCAATATATCCTTTCATAACTATTAGAAAACCCCAACATCTATATACCTTCATCTATAGCTCTGTTTTTTTGGTATTGCCTTAGGTCTTACTATCCGAGGACAACTTATTATGCTTGCTTCGTATTAATTTATGTGTTCGGTTCTATTAAAAATATTATTGTGATTCCTTTTCATACACAGTTTTCTCGTCACAGTACAAGTAAATGTAATGATTGATTAACAAGCTCAATCAAGAAGGAAATATCTGGTTCCATGTCGTCAACGAGACCAATCCTTGAAATTTATATGTAGCTTATTTTTTGTGCTAGGAGAATATCATAGTTGTTGAAAATTTAAACTTTTATTTTTAAATCTCTTGTTCTAATTTTGAAAAATACTATGAGATACATAAGAATGAGAATTGTTATTTTTATTGTATAACTCACATTTAATTTAATAAACCTTCTAATACATTAAAAATAAAATCAATTTACAACATTTATTAATTAGGAATGTAGATAAAAATAAACTGTTGTGCAGATGGGCAGCGGAAGCGCGAGAAATAGACGCAACAAAATAGAGAAGGCTTAAAGAAAAGGATAAATGGACTCACAGAGTTACGTGGTTCGGCTTATTGCCTACATCCACGGGCGAAGACACGCAGGGAATATTCATTAACAAAGCAAATGAGAGATATTACAGTGTCACTCTAAAGGCTCACAATACCCAAAAGCCCGATACACCCAAATTGACACTCACTCCTTTTGCAACAACAAATACAAAACCTCACATACACCAAATAACAAAACACGAGAGTGCAGGACTTAAAACAACAAAAGAACAAACCTTGTTCTTAATCCCTCAATCCCTCTCGGTTGCCCACATCAAGCAAATGAAGATGGCAACACATATATATACTAAATCTTCAAGCACAAAAGGTCAACAATTAGGCCATTCTTCTTATTCAAACTTGCCAAACTTGCCAAACTTGTCAAACTTGCCAAACTTACCAAACTTTGAATTTCCAATTCAAAGTTGGTTAGCTAACCAAATAAGACCAAATCTAACATTGAAAAATAAACATTTAACACATGATCAATGTCTTCAATATTGTAGGAGTTAGCCATCCAAATTTGACCAATGAGACTTTACAATTCAAGACACAATACCACAAATCTCCACCTTGACTTGAATTGAAAGTTACGACAAGTAGCAAAAAAAAAAAAAAATACGCGAGGTAGCAACAAAATTCCCTTCAACGAGTCTTCTCCAAAAGAGTTGAAAAACCCCCTTTAATTCATACCAAATCCAACAGTAGACTTCAACTTGACCGTTGGAATATTACCATAATCCATTAACGAACAGGACGAAACACAAGCAGCTCCACCTGCAACGGTAACACCTTGCAGCACATAAAGACTCCCAATTTTGTTAGCATTCAGAAAAATTAGAGAATCTTTAGTAATTGTCAAAACTCCACCTTGAGCTGAAAACACGTACCCATTAGTTTCAAGAGTACCCAAATAGATGATATTCCTTTTCAGGTCCGGAATGTGCCACACATCATAGAGAGTCCTCAATGTCCCGTCAAACATCTTAATCTGGACAGTACCTTTTCCAGCAACGAAACAAGATGTATTGTTCCCCATAAATACAACTCCACCTTCAACTGAATTATAAGTGGAAAACCACTCCTTACTTGGAGTCATATGGTGGGAACAGCCAGAATCTAAGATCCATTCAGATTTGGAACTTAAATTATCACCGGTTGCAACAAAAAGAACCTCAGCACTAGAATCATCTACTGCAAAACTAGCTTCTCCAAGGGGAGTATCATTCTGCTGTTTATTTCTGAGTTTATAGCACTCAGACTTAATGTGTCCCTTCTTGCGACAATAATTACAGGTCATATTTTTGTGTTTAGATTTATACCTGGATTCATAATTGTCACTACTGGAGCCTGCATTTCTGAACTTTCCTCTTGTGAGCAAACCATCTGCTAGAACGACAGAGCTCTCGCCAGATAATTCTTTATCAATAAGCTCTTTAGATAAAAGAGCAGCTTTAACATCTGCGAGAGAAATAGTCTCTTTACCATAAAGCAGAGTCTCTCGAAAATTCCTATAAGAGGGAGGCAATGAACATAAAACCCGTAAGGCTTTATCTTCGTCTTCGATTTTGAGATCAATGGATTCGAGATCCATAATAATAGAAATGAATTCATCAAGGTGGGACTTGATTGGTGTGCCTTCTGCCATACGAAGCATATACAGGCGATGCTTCAGGTGCAGTCTATTAGTGAGGGATTTAGTCTTGTACAAAAACTCTAACTTTTGCCATAATCCCAAAGCTGTCTTTTCATGGATGACTTCGCGCAAAACTTCATTAGACAAGCACAATTGAATTTGGGCGAGTGCTTTAGCATCCATCTCATCTTTCTTCTCTGCGGTCATAGACTCGGGCATTTTTTCTTTTCCAAGTAAAGCAATTTGCAAATTAGATTGAGTTAAGAGAGCAGACATCTTTACCTGCCACAACAGAAAACTAGTATTGCGATCAAACTTCTCGATTTCAAATTTTGTTGACGTCATACTTGGAAGCCCTCAAGAACAAAACTAAACAGCTCTGATACCAGTTTGTTGTGCAGATGGGCAGCGGAAGCGCGAGAAATAGACGCAACAAAATAGAGAAGGCTTAAAGAAAAGGATAAATGGACTCACAGAGTTACGTGGTTCGGCTTATTGCCTACATCCACGGGCGAAGACACGCATGGAATATTCATTAACAAAGCAAATGAGAGATATTACAGTGTCACTCTAAAGGCTCACAATACCCAAAAGCCCGATACACCCAAATTGACACTCACTCCTTTTGCAACAACAAATACAAAACCTCACATACACCAAATAACAAAACACGAGAGTGCAGGACTTAAAACAACAAAAGAACAAACCTTGTTCTTAATCCCTCAATCCCTCTCGGTTGCCCACATCAAGCAAATGAAGATGGCAACACATATATATACTAAATCTTCAAGCACAAAAGGTCAACAATTAGGCCATTCTTCTTATTCAAACTTGCCAAACTTGCCAAACTTGTCAAACTTGCCAAACTTAGCAAACTTTGAATTTCCAATTCAAAGTTGGTTAGCTAACCAAATAAGACCAAATCTAACATTGAAAAATAAATATTTAACACATGATCAATGTCTTCAATATTGTAGGAGTTAGCTATCCAAATTTGACCAATGAGACTTTACAATTCAAGACACAATACCACATAAACAATATCCAACCAGACTTGGCTTGGTTGGCCACTCGTGTCAAGGGCCAGAGACAGGTCAAGAATCTAATTCACGGACCTCTCTGAAAAAAAATTCCCACTAAAGTGCGGGGTCTGGGAGCTTGGTGTTATAATTCTGCATCCCTCTTTTCTATTAATATCTAATAAGTTAATTGTTGACTATTTTTTAAAAAAAAAAAACTTATACTAGGAAAACAGATGCGAATGCGACTAAACCAGTGATCCAAATCATCCCATCGTATAGCTGATGTAGTACCTATGCAAAATTTGTCGTTGTTCGATCCAAATCCCCTCTTTTGATGTTTTTTTTTTTTTTTTTGTTTTGACCTTTTCGGTTCATTAGTATAAAAACTTGAACTTTAATTATGGACAACAAGGAACTTGTAACTCTACTACGAGAGACTACAGTAGCAATCTAGGCATTCTATGAAGTCTTTGTCCTGTGCTAGCGTACCTTTTAACACTAGCGACTCCTATTGGCTTTACCTCCTACTGTAATGGAATTGTATCTCAAATCTTATAGGTAAAGCCCGCATTTAAAAAATGAGCAGCGTTTCTGCACCAGATGGGGCATTCGGACAAATTTGTCGGGATGCCCTCTACAAAATGCAACTAATTACTTTTAAAATGTAAATACGTTAAATTTTTTAAAAAATATATTTTTTTAAAAAAAATTATAAAATTAAATGAGTATTATTTTAAAATTTAAATTGTAAATATCACATAGTAAATGTTAAAATTAAAAAAAAATTCATTTTTCTTTGAAAAAAATTTTTTCCTAAAAAAACCAACTCGGTTCCACTAAAAATGGAACTAATTGCATTTTGCAATGAGAATCCGGTCCAAGTTTCTGGTGCACAATTCCGGTGCACAATCTTTATTGTTAAAAAATTATACATGTGAAAAATTGCAAATTAATTAACTGATAACCATCTATTGAAACCCCTTTGTCTATTTATTTAAATTATATTGATATGGAAGCTACTTTTAGTCTTTTTTACTTAAGGATTTCGTAAACATCAAACTGATAGGTCCCTCATTAACTAATATAAAAAAATGACTCGAAAGTGGTACCAAGGTGGTTATGACTTGATGTTTGCTTAATCTATAATCAAAACGCAAGACAATTTTATTGGTGGAAGCGAGCCAATTTTAGAAGGCAAATGTTAACGACTTGTGCAAGTTCAAGAAATACTAATTGCAGATATCAACTGCCTGCTTTTATGACAATTCCCCCCCCCCCCCCCGGGGGATGGCTGTACAGCAGAAAATAGGACAAATCTATTTAATTATCATGAAAAGAAAGTTTAGAGAAATGTTCTCCTTAATTCATATTGTCATGTGATAAACAATCCCAATTTCTTATTTTACTTTTTTTTTTGTTATTTCTTAATTTGTTTGTACTCAACCTTGACAAATGATTTGTCATTTTAAACATAGTCAATAATTACCTTATTTTGAATGTTCTCGATAAGTATCACTTCACATTTTTGCCGTTTATGCCTTTTCTGACTTTTGCACAATTACTCCCATGAATGTCATAATTTCGAAATTAATTCTCCCTTTACTCTCATGTATGTTGCAATTTCGAAATTAATTCTCTCATCTGTTTCCTTCTTCAATTTTGCCTTTTTAGGCACGGTGTTTTGTGTCTCTGCCACATGACAATTTATCTTCATTTTTTCTTTTCAATTTTATTTTGATTTTATTCTAATGAAATAGACGAAATAGATTATTGGTCATTAATGTCAAGATAGTGGTCAAAGAAAAGAACAGTTAAGGAAAGCTCTATAATTAGATTTTATTATATAATTGATAGTTTGATTTGAATTATGTTGTAACTCCATCATTCTCCAGTATTGTTTTTCAAAATCTTTATGTTAGGCTATAAATTAAATACCGTTTAAGCACTATAACCATGGAAAAGCTGAGAGAATTTATGTAAATGTTGATGCGCATTAACGTAGGCAATGAGGAATTTTTCCTTTCAAGTGCAACCAATGCAAGTACAATCTCTTTCTCAGTCCTCCTGTCTCTTTCTATTTTTCTGAGTTGTCAAATACTAACAATTAAAGATTAGTTTTTTTACATGATTTTGAAGGTTTGAACTATCATCATATATAGAGGCCAAGAAGTACTAGTAAGAGGATTCAATCGAATGGCGAAAGATAATAGGCTTCAATGAATTTTTCTCTTTGACGGTTAGTTTGGTTTTGCTTCGAGTTTAAATTCTATGAATTTAGATATTCTTAGTTAAATATAGTCTATCACATATTTATGGACCTAAAATAAAACCTATTGTATATTTAATAAAATTTTCACTACGTCGAGTTTTTTCTAATAAGAGGAAGACAAATTTTCAAATTCGAGTTACGATAATATGTACAAAAAGTTTTCCCTACTTTCTTTTTGTTGGGAGGACAACGTCTTAACCATGCAATTTTATCTTACTATAGATGAATTAGGTGAAATGCAGATGTTGAATTTTTTTCTACATCATTTAAAATCATTTTGTTCAATTTTTAGCACTTTTTTTAAAATTTTTAAATAGATTTCTATGTTTTTGTATCATGTTTATTACTAGCTTTACTTAAATCTTAATAAGCCAAGTCGTATTTTACACCTTCTTTTGTCATTTGAGTGCATTCTTTTGATGTTGTCGTGAACAAATTGCCAACAATTTTCGGCAAGATCTAGAATCTACTTTGGAAGATGACTTGGATAAAGTTTTTGACATCACTGACCAACGACATGAAAATTGAGATAAAAAACATATTCTTTTGGTTATTCAGGGTTTCCTATTTACTTGTTAAAAAAAAATTATTGGTATTCATATTTTCTGTACTTTATGTAACATGTTGCAGATAAAAGGCTAAAGGAGAAGTTTAAACTAATGCACAACCATATTTATTTATATCAAGCAAAGGCGGATGTTGGTAGTAGTTATTGATAAACACATTTTACGTAAGTCAGTACAAAAATGTGAATCAAATATTGAAAAAAAATAAAATCACTACAAAAAGTATTAAATCCTTAGGAAGCGCCAGTTCATGTGGCACAACCACACATTTTCCTTTTAATTTTTTATTTTTTAAAAATTATTTTAAATTACAATATAATATAAATATGACATTAAATACAATAATATTTAGTATATATTATTGATAATGAAACTAAAAATTTGGACTGTTCAACAGTTATTGATGACAGTAACAAAACAGATTTCTTCGAATAATTTTATTAATTCTAATTTAATATGACATAAATATATTATAAAACTTTGGCTATTTAATAGTTACAATTGAGAGTCAATAACTGTAATTCATGATTTTTTTTTACTTATGTTAATTTTTTAAAATTCATTTAATATTATATCTAATTAAATTCATATTGATTTTTTTAATAAATATTTACAATTCACGCAACGCGCAGATCTAAATTCTAAGTATATATGTATATCTATTATGTTTGGGAAATGGCATGCCTCTTCTTTTATTTTGAGGGTTTTGAACACTTCCCAAAATAATGCTAACTTTCATTTTAAGTCATTTTTTAAATTTTAATTATGATTGTCAGTTGTATATGTTAAGTAGAAATACAAACAATCTTTTTTATTATTTATTAGTCATTTAAGGAAATAAAATTTTGGTGCATTTACCCGTATAAGTTGGACTCTTCAAATCGTCAACTCCATAGTCAGTTAAATTAGTAAACTTTAGTGCCTTTACTCGTGGTAGTGGAAGACATTCAATGAGTTGGACTCTTCAAATTCCCAACTCCACAGCCAGTGAAGTTAATAGTTAGTTGCTCCATTTTCTGTCTTCTCTCTCGCTTTAAAATCTGCAAGGTAATTTTTCTTTTCTTACTTTTTTTGTATAATAAAAATTCCTGATCTATAGGCATCTTCAGTTGGGTCTCAATTTGGAATAATAAATGGCTAAAGTTGATTCGGTTTGGTTATATTTTTGCATGATAGTTAATGATTCACGGTTTTATATATTTGTTTTGGATTTATAGTTTCTAAATATGTTCTTATATTGTGTTTCCTAGATGGATTCTTTTAGAAACAAGAAATGGCTGTTGCATTCCACGACCTTGGATCAGATGAATCATCATCAGGTTTGATGATAATTCTTCGTTTTTGTTCTAAGGTCGTGTTTCTTACTCCTCCCCTTCCTTTTTGGCCGTTTACTTGGATTTAGAGTTGATTGGAGTTGATTTCTCACATGGTTTCTTGCAAGCTGATGAAGTTCACATTTTTGGATATGCGAGGAATAAGATTTCTCATGTTGAACTGAGAAATTCAATTCTTGGGTAAGGAAACTTTCCTCTACATTCATTTCTGGTTCTATAAGTCGGCGTATTTCTCCCAAGTAGATGTGTATCTGTATATTTTTCCTCTTGACATTTTTGTTTTTGCTTAAACACTGCAACTAAAACGTGAAGGTTTGGCTATTTCGAATTAATCAAATAGAACCAGAGGAAAAATATACAGATACACATCTACTTGGGAGAAGCACGCCGACTTATAGAACCAGAAATGTATGTAGAGGAAAGCTTCCTTACACATGAATTGAATTTCTCATATCAGCATGAGAAATCTTATTCCTCGCCTATCCAAAAATGTGAACTTCATCAGCTTGAAAGAAATCATGTAAGACATCAATTCCAATCAACTCTGAATCCAAGTGTACAGCCAAAGATGAAGGGAAGGAGGAAGAAACACAACATCAGAACAAAAGCAAAGAATTATCATCAAACTTGAAGATGGTTCATTTGATCCAAGGTCGTGGAATGCAACAACCATTTCTTGTTTCTAAAAGAACCCATCAAGGAAACACAATATAAGAACCTATTTAGAAACTATAAATCCAAAACAAATATATAAAAGCATGAATCATTAAATATCAAGCAAAAATATAACCAAACCGAGCCAACTTTAGCCATTTATCATTCCAAATTAAGACCCAAATGAAGACGCCTATACATCAAGAATTTTTATTTTACAAAAATATAAGAAAAGAAAAATTACCTTGAAGATTTTAGAGCGAGAGAGAAGACAAAAAATGGAGGTACTAACTATTAACTTTACTGGCTGTGGAGTTGGGGATTCGAAGAGTACAACTCATTCAGTGTCTTCGACTACCACGATTTAAGGCACTGGAGTTTATTATTTAACTGGCTGTGGAGTTTGGGGATTTCAAGAGTCCAACTTACACAAGTAAAGGCACTAAAATTTTGTTTCCTTAAATGACTAATAAATAATCAAAAGATTGTTTGTATCTCCACTTAACATATACAACTGACAATCATAGTTAAAATTTAGAAAATGACTTAAAATGAAAGTTGGTTTATTATGGGAATTGTTCAAAAACGCTCAAAATAAAAGAAGAGGCATGCCATTTCCCAACCATAATATATATACATACATATAGATTAGTCTTATTTTCTGCTGTATAGCCATCTATATGTATATCATAAAAGCAGTTGATATCTGCAATTTTTATTTCTTGAACTTGCAGAAGTCGTTAACATCTGCCTTCTAAAATTCGCTCGCCTTCCACCAGTAAAATTGTCTAGTGGTTTGATTATAGATTAAGCAAACATCAAGTCATAACCACCTTGGTATCACTTTCGAGTCATTTTTTTTGTATTAATTAATGAGGGACTTATCAGTTTGATGTTTACGAAATCCTCAACTAAAAGAGACTAAAAGTAGCTTCCATATCAATATAATGTAAATAAGTAGACAATTGGGTTTCAATGGATGGTTATGAGTTATTTAATTTGCAAATTTTCACATGTATAATTTTTTAACAATATAGATTGTGCACTGGAAACTTGGACCGGATTCTTATTGCAAAATGCAACTGGTTCCATTTTTAGTGAAATTGGGTTGATTTTTTGAGGAAAAACTTTTTTTTAAAGAAAAAAGTTTTTTTTTTGGTTTTAACATATGTTATGTGGTATTTATAATTTAAATTTTAAGGTAACACTCATTTAATTTTGAGTTTTAATTTTATAATTTTTTTAAAAAATATTTTACCAAAAAAATCAACATAATTACATTTCAAAAGTAACTAGTTGCATTTTGTAGAGGGCATCCCCACAAATTTGTCCGAATGCCCCATGCCTGCAGAAATACTGCTCATTTTTTAAATGGGATGTGCATATTTTGTTAGTTCTAAACCTTTATATTTTTTTACATTTGAGTCTTAAATTTTTTTAAAATTTTATTTGAGTTTTAAATTTATGAATTTCCCATCAAATGAGTCTATCTATTGACAAAACGTGGTTAGTTTATTAATAAATGAGTTTGAATTAATAAAAATTATTTAAAAAAGATTAAATATACAAATTAAGTATTTTTTAATCAAAAAATACTCTTGTTGCGTATTTAATTAGTGTATTTATTGATTAAAACAATACTTAACACACATATTTCTAGATGAAAAAAAATATTTAATGGTATATTTGACAATTTTTAAATAATTTTTATTAACTTTAACTCATTTATTAATGAATTGACTATTTTTTATAAACGAAAAGACAGATTTAGCGAAAAATCGATAAATTTAAAACTTAAATAAAATGTTAAAAAAATTTAAAACTTAAATATAAAAATTATAAAAATTTAAAACTAAAAAAAATGTACATCCTGTTTTTAAAATGCATGCTTTACCTATAAGATGTGAGATACAATTCCATTATAGTAGGAGGTAAAGCCAATAGGAGTCGCTACCAGGAGGAAAATTGTTAAAAGGTACACTAGCACACGACAAAGACTTCATAGAATGCCTAGGGAGTTACCGTGGTTTCTCGTAATAGAGTTACGACTTCTTTGCTGTCCATAATTAAAGTTCAAATCTTTATACTAATGAACCAAAAAAGTTTTTTTCTTTTTTGTAAAAAAAGAACATCTTAAGAGGGGATTTGGATCGAACAACGACAAATTTTGCATAGGGACTACATTACCTATACGATGGGATAATTTGGATCGCCCGTTTAGTCGCATTCGCATTTGTTTTCTCTATGTAAGTTTTGTCTTTTTTTTAGAAAAAAAAAAAGTTAATTGTTAGCTTATTAAAAGAAAAGAAGGAAGCATAATTATGACACTAAACTCTCAGATCTAGGGCTGTTTAAAAATTAATCAACCCGACCCAATCCGACCAATCCAATCCAATCCAATCCAATCCAATCCGAACCCGCCAAAACCGTCAAAGTTAGGATTGTTTGCGGTTTTAAAATTTTACAACCCGCCAAGGATAGATTGGATGCGGATTGGAGGGTTCAATCCGTCCAACCCGACCCAATCCGTCCACATAAATATATCTATATATATATGCTTTAGATTTGTGGAGGTGGTGTTGGCACTTGGTGGAGTTCTATAAGATTTTTGGGAATTGTAGTATCTATCATTGTGCTCTAATGGTTATTTTCTAGGTCTGCTGAACTTCTTCTTTTTGGTGGCGAGCATTTCTGAGGATAAGAAAAACACAAAACTAATCAGATAAAAAAAAAAAACACAAAGCTAATCCATCCGTAGGAAGACAATTGTTGGCTTTTTATGGCACGTAATGCATACATTTCATCCACATCGCCTTTTCTGGGACTCACACGGATGCACCCCTTTGAAATGTTGACTGCAGAGTATTGCATATGTTGGCGTGAATCAAATTCCACGTATGTTGGCGTGAATCAAATTCCATGCAAAAAATAATTAAGACTTGAGCGTATAACTAAATATAGTTATCATGTATCTAATTAACTTAAAAAGAAATTAAAAAGTGTCTTCCATTTTATGTAGCGTAAAAAATAATAATTTTTTTAATTATATCAATCCGCCTAAACCGATCCAATCCAACCCGCCGACGGCAGATTGGATGCAGATATACCCCTAAGTCGACTCAATCCAACCCGCGAACACCTCTACTCAGATCCCATACTTTAGTGGGAATTTTTTTTTTTTTTATTGGAGAGACCCATAAGCAAGGTTGTCAGAACCGGACCGGTTATCGAACCGGAAAAATTAGTGGTTCAAGATTGAACCGGTTCAACCGGTTAAACCGGTAATTGAACCGGTATTTAAGAATTATTTTATAAAAAAAATTTTAGTTTAAAATATAAAGTGAAAATTGTTAAAAAAAATTACAAGATAAAAAAAGTTGTACAATATATAATTAAAACAAATCCTTACAGAATTTTATATATTCTTAAATTCAAAAAACATAAAAATATTGTAGTTATGATAAAGATTCATCATCATTGCTTAGATTAGTATGTAGTTTAATTTTACTTCCAATAACATTTTTAGCATTAAAATGATGAATAATATCAAATAAATGTTCAATGATAAAATTATTTATTCAATAATAAAATTATTTATTTATTTTATAATATAGTTTTAATCTTAAAAATTAAATTTTAATGTAATTGAACAAGAAAAGAGTCTCTAAATGAGAGTGAAAAAAATAAGCTAATGGAAATTAGAGAGAAACTTTAAATAAAAAATAAAGAGAAAAAGAGAAGATCTCATGAGTCCATTAACTTAACTTTTATTTATTATCATTCGATAAAAGCTAAAGTTAGTGGAGTTTTTCTTACAATGGCACAATTGTAATTTTTGTAAAAAGACAAATCTATTATGGTCTTTAAAGCATCAATTGCAACATGTTGCAACCCTAGCTCTTTTAAAGCATTCAATTCTCCACCGCCGTCTGCACCTTTTATCAAAAAGGCAAGAGATGCTGCAGGAGTCTAAGGACCAGAGATAAGAAGAATTCTAGAAGAAATAAGAGGATGAAAGAGGACGGTGTCGGATCAGAACGGCACAGCAGCTTGAAGAGGAATAGAAATAGATTTGGGTTCTCAATTTGTTGGTTTTGTCCCCTTTAGCTTCTAGTCTTCCATTTTGATTTTGCGAGACAGAAGAAAGAAAGATCCATTTTTAATTTCAACAGTTTCATCTTTTTTCCTTCTTTTATAAACTAAACCGGGAAGGCCGGTCAAACCCAGACCGGTTCACCGGGTTAACGGTCAAATCAGCCGGTTGACCGGTTTTTTCTCAGTCCGGCTAGCCTCTGAATTTTTAGTTCAAACCGGACCGGACTTCTGACCGGTCACCAGTCCGACCGGTTGAACCGACCGGTCCGGTCCGGTTTTTACAACCTGGCCCATAAGTCAGGCTCTTAACCCTGTGTCTCACCTTTGACACGTGTGACCAACCAAGCCAAGTCTGATTGGATGTTATTTATTTTTATCCACATTCCCAATTAATAAGTTGATTGTAAGTTTGTTTTATTTTCAATGTATTATCAGGTCTATTAAATTGAATGTGATTTACATAATAAAGATAACAATTCTGATTCTCATATGTTTCATAATATTTTTAAAAATTAGAATAATAAATTTAAAAATAAAAATCTAAATTTTTAACAATATTAATATTCTCCAAGCACAAAAAATGAGCTATATATAAAATTTCAAGGATTGGTCTCGTTGATGACATTGAATCAGATATTTCGTTCTTGATTGAGCTTGTTAATCAATCATTACATTTACTTGTATTGTGACGGGAAAACTGTGCATGAAAATGAATCACAATAATATTTTTAATAGAACCGAATACATAAATTTAATATGAAGCAAGCATGATAACTTGTCCTCTGATAGTAAGACCTAAGGCAATACCAAAAAAACAGAGCTATAGATGAAGGTATATAGATGTTGGGGCTTTGTAATACTTGTGAAGGTTATATTGTTGTTTTCTGATGGTGGTGGATCCATTTTAAAAACTTCACAGAATACTGGCCCGTAGAAAGGCAATTCCTTAATAAATATTAATGGAGTTCAATTCAAGTAAAAAAACAAAAAAAAAAAAAAACGAAAATCTCATGCTTTCAGTACAAACTAGTCTTTGAGTTTGTAATGACTATTTTCCTTTTTAGTCGTTTCGCCCTATTTCTAAAACAAAAAAAAAGAGTGGTGCTATTCGTACTGATTAAATTTTACCGATTCTTACCGACTGCCCCACGTAGCATGCTTTTTTTTTTTTTTTTTCATAACTTTCATCTTAATAGCAGCTCTATCTCACACTCCATCTTTTTTTTCTTAAGAAAATAGTTATATTTTTAGAAGATAGAGTGTTCGAAATACTATTCGAATATAATTAATTAAATTTATTGAGTAATTAGATAAATTTTAGGTGTAAATAAATAATTATAATTTTTTCTTTCTCTTTTTAATTATATTTAAAATTTAATCAAATTGTAAATTAAATATAATCAGTTAGATTTAAATAATATTTCAAATTTTTTTTATTTTAAAATATAACAGAACTTTTTTCTTGGTTTTTGTGCTACCAGTCTCCCTCTCTTTCCTCACGTTATCCCTGTGAGCAAACTCGAGATCAAAGTTTTTGATAGTCCACCGTTGAAAACTCAGCGAATTAGATTTTGCACTGCTGGAAAATCATGTAAGGTGTCTGGTTTGCTTCTACGTCTTTGAAAAAGCAAACAATCAACAACAAACAACAAAGACCACTCGGTAAAATTTTAGTTTTCACAATCGCATTGCTGGAAAATCACATAAGGTCTCCTTGGGTGATTGCATAGTTATTGGTGGGTGGTTCAAGGGATACATAGATTGGACGAGTCTTAATTGCCTTGATTTATCGAATATTTGGGTGGCTTCATCTTTGTTTATTTTTCCAACCCTACATTCATGATTTCCAACGAACCCATATACCAAGCAAACACGTTCTTCGAGATCCTCTTCCATTTCCTTATCCTTAAATTCCATTTTTGGAGGTTGGGTAAATCCTTAAACTCAAAGTTTACACATATATACAAATATTTGGCATCTGGACTCCTCTAAACTATCAAAAGATGGGTTCTTAGATGTATCTGATGGAATCAAAATGGACTTGAGAATTTTTAGTGCCTCGGCTTAACACTACCCAACAGCCATATAATCAATGGCGTGAGCATGCTTGCAGAGATTCCGTTGGATTTCGGCAAATTGGGTGGCGTCAAAGGCTTAGAAAAACAAAACGGCATAATCGTCGCGGGAAGCAGGATGGTAAGGTAGCGCTGCCAATTGTAAAGCTCAGTCTGATAAATCTGAATTTCCTCTACCAGTAAAGAGGGAGCAGATGCTATTCTCCAAAAAAAAAAAAAAAAAGAGGAAGAGGGAGAGCTGCAGACTAATGGACTAACCATGAATTTTGCCTTTTTCTTGTTGTAAGGGAGAGGTAGACAGAGGTACAGTTTTCCTGAGAATAACAATTGAGAAAAATAAAAGACAGAGAGAAACGACTTCCGTTAAAATAACAACTAAAAGGAAAAAAAAAAAAGTATGCGACGTGGATTAGTCGAGAAGAATCGGGAAGATAAAATCGGGACAAATAGAATTATTCAAAAAAAAAACGGAATTTTATGTTGTCGACCTCTGAAATATTGCGTATTTGCGTTGAAAGTAAGAAAGATTGCATTTTTGTCTCTTATAACTTGTAAGTCATTCGAAATTTGAAAGTAACGTATATATATCATGTCTAGAAACTAAGCATTTCCATCACTCAAAGTGATTCCAAAAAAGGCTTGCTTTCTTTCTTCATTTTCCCCATTTAATCTTCTCCATTCCTTTTTTGTAGAATTGAAATTCGCTACGTAATAGTTTATAATTTATATCGATACAGAGATTCGTGAAATTATTAACTATTAGCAACAATGCAAAGAAAGGAAAAAAAAAAAAAAAAAGAAAGGAATCGTCTCTGAAGATCCATCTTTCCCAAATAGTCATGCATAATTAATAGTGAGTATCCATTATTGAGTGTTCTTTAAGTTCTGCTATAATAAAACATTATAACATCAAAAAGTGTTGGCTTAGTTGGTAAACAGATTGGTTCCAAGCAAATTCACTAGCCAATATATAAAAGTTTGAAACTTAAAGAATGCATTTATTAAAAAGAAAGAAAACTCATAATGTTCTAATTCCCAAAATAGTTCCCTCTATTCGGCAACCATTTTGAAAACCGAAAAAGCAATAAAACATTATTAGGTTTTGTATTTGTTATGGATTCCCCAGCACCAATAATGGCGTCCACAAGCCTATGCTTCTCCGATCTACTCCGCTAGGAGCTTCACTTTCTAGTCCCGCACTACCCAACATTGTTGCGCTAGGCCGCGGTGCGACTTGGTCTGTCCGAACCAACGCAAACCTATCTAGTGAGCATGAAGATCAATCATATCCAATTAGCACTAAAGTATTTTTCTTACAAGTTTCTATTAACTTTTAATGAGTTACATATCAGAGTACTGATGTTCCCTTGCAAGCAAATCCATAGCCTCAATATATAATGACTTGGGTTAAATTATTATAGAAGCCAATTTATTATTTTATTGTTAACTAGTAAGATACAGCGAAATGATTTTTTTTTTTTTTTGTTAATTAAATATGATTAGGACTGAAACTCAAGATCTTTATCTTTAGAGACGATTCTATACAAAATGATCATAGCGATCTCGAATTAGGATCGGTTTATTAAATGAGTGATGTTACACAAGCTGAAAATTTTGTCCTGGTCCTTGCCCGGTACTGATACTCAGTATTAACCTAAACAAACTTAGTAGTACTTTAAACCTTTGTTTTCTTTAAAAAAATGTTGAAAAAAATTATTACTAAGTTCGGATAGATATCGAGACATAGCCCACTTACCTTTTTCCTTATTAAAGAGTGATAGAATGCAAGGGATGTTAATATTCATGGCAAGAATCACATTAGGGAAAGGTCGTTTTTGGGAAAGGACAGGATCACAGGATCACTCCCCACTACAGCTGTATCATATAATAAAAAAGCATAAGATAACATACATATACAAGCCACGTGATAATTGAGTGCATTATAAATGATTGGATTACTTGAAGTTCATAGGCTTGATGGTAGTTTAATTAGCTGTGTTATCGATCATGCATGATGCATCCTCTAAAATCCTCTCTTTTGCTCGATACCTTGGAATTCACACTATACATCATTTCATTCGCAATCATGTGCTTTAAGAGGATATTGCTCTTGAGGTTGTTGGGATCAATGACCAACTTGCGGAAATTTTACAAAGCCATTGAGTGATGATAGGTTTGCCAGTATTAGAGAGTATTTGGGTATGGTAGAAACGTCCTAAGCCCTCATTCGTGCATGTTTGAACCCATGTTGTATGAGTCCCCTAAAGTTTCATTCATTTTTTGGTTTGTATTTTGTTTCAGTAGAATTGATTTTTGTTTTATTCAGTTATAGTTTGATGAATGCGGGAGAATATTTTGAGACATTCAGGGGGAGAAGCATAGCATATTTTTATGGAAGCTGTGAACATAGTCCATAAGTAAGGCCTTATGTAGCAACATTATTGGTCCAAAATTTGAGGTCTAAAGGAACAATAGATTGACCCAAAATAAAGGCACACTTGGTCCAAATTTGAGCCCCAAACTTGTTGAAACTTACTTACAAATCATTCCTCATAGTCAAGACATCAAGCTATCTAAGTAATACTAGATCTACCAATTTTAAAAAATAACTATAAACAGCTAGAGGAGAATCATGGATGAATTTTATGTAGATGGAAAGATAATTCTGTCTAGTTTCCAAATCCTCAAGAATCATTTTAATTGGATATTTGCGAAGAAAGTTATGGCTCATCAACAGCAAAGTGCTCAATTTGGCAAAACAAACAGGATCGATCAAATTTAAAGAAGATTGCGAACAAATGGGAAGGAATTAGCTGTTGATCCTTATATGCATAAAAAGATTATTCTACTTAGTTTGCAAGTTGAGCCTTGTATGCATAAGAAGATATTGCAAAAAAACTGAATGGTGTATAGTCTGACACACCCAGTGGGATTAGTCAACTGTTGTAAGGCACCATGGTTAGTTAGAGTGGAATCATGCTATGATCTATACATGGATGGAAAGCTCTGGATGTCTACTTTCAAATGCAAGAATTAGGACACAATTTAGAGCTATCCACTTTAAGAGTTATAAATGATTTTCTGAAAAGTTATCAAATTTGTCAAAGCCTGTCAACACCATTTGAAGTCACGATTTTGGGGATCAATTGGCTGTAAAATCAGCCCTTATTAATGTATTTCAGTAGCCCCTACACTCTCCTTTACCTATAAATAGGTGCCTCCACTAATACTCCATCCATCACTTTCCATCCTCTCATTTTCTCTCTTGTGTCAATTTGTTATTGTGCAAGAGGAGTGTTATATTTGTAGTGTGCAAGAGTGAGTTCTCAAGTAAAAGAAAGGGTATTTGTGTTGAAAGAAAAAGAGTGTTTCTTTGAGAAGGCTAGTGTGTGTTCTTAAGGTCATACGAGTGTTCGACGCTGTAATAGTGATCGATAATTCACCAAGTTGTTATTATTCTCCTCACAATTGAGGAGTTGTTTTGTTAGTAGAGTTGAAACTCCCAAAATAGAAGGTCTTGGGGAGAGGACTTAGGAGCAAGATTTCCAAACCTTTATAAATTGATCGTGTCCTACTTTTTTTCCTTATACTCTATAATGTTTGTTCTTACGCACACACGTCACAAGTTTTTTGTTTACTTGTTTATCTTCTTATATTAGCATAGATCATGTTAATTCTTTTATCTTGCAATTTTTTATCACTTGTTATGTACTTATTCATTCCATATGTCATAGTCACTACAAGCAATTTCTTAATGTTTATTGTTTAGCTCATTCATATAGATACTTCTTTGGCACTATTTACATTTAAGTTTTTATTTTTCACACTACTCGATTATTAGTATCGTGTCCTTCGACAACTCAATTCTTCCCTCCTCTTAGGTATCTTTGGGGTCAACACTCTCCCAAAACCTAGCTTTGCATGTTTTCTTGTTATACGTTCATTGAATTACCAGAAAAAGACTCATAAAAAAAAACATGCAAAGACCTTTGCTCATGTTTCAAAGTAGTAGTTACATTTTTATGTTTGATGTTAAAAACTTTAACTTCTTCAACTACTTTTGCCCTAATTAATTTTTTTTTATGTTTCCATTGATCCCACAATAGACTGTAAGAAGTAAGATCTCTCTCTCTCTCTCTCTCTCTATATATATATATATATATATATATGGGGGTTGAGTCAGATTTTAGTAGGGTTGTTTTGGGCATCACGTCATTCGGGTTTTAGATATTTCCCAGTTATAGGTTCATCATGTTTATTGGGTCTCCGGTCATTTGAGTTACAGGTAATTTCGATTCTAGATTCATTGGTTTTTGAGGTTTATTAGGTTTCAGGTAACTCAAGTTTTAATTATTTTGAGTTTTGGATCATTTGGGTTCAAGCTAATAGGGTTTAGTGTTCTTTGAGTTTCAAATATACTAAATTTAAGATCTTGAACTCAAGTTGTTTAGGATTTGGTGCTTCAGATTACATGTAATTGACTATTTTAATCAATATGAGTTCGATCATGGAAGGTTTTGTCTGGTTTAATCATATTATTCGGGTTGAGTCATTTTTGCCACCTTTATTTTTTTTTTCTCTATGTTTTGCAATTGAATACAACTACAAATTAAAGCCTATATATGTAAGAGAATTGGCCAACAATTATCTTCCCATACACTAATCCTCTTTATCTATTAAAATAGTTTTAAATTATATGTTCAAGTCCTATAACTGGAAACTTCTCTTTTTTAATTTGTTGTCCTTAGGAATAGAACTGGCAAGGCTTTGAAAGTAGCTTGCCAAAAATATACTTATTTATTTTTTTAGTTGTTTCTTCACATGCACAGGATTGCGTTCACAGAGAAATTGCTTAAGCCGGGCCTAATATTTTCTTCGCATGATAATCTTGGACAGTAGTTGCAGACAATAATGAAGAGGCCCTTGGATTGTTTTCCAGATATATGTATGGGTAAAAAAATAAAATTGAAAAATATTATTTCGTTTTTTTTCTTAAATTTCATTTCCATTCCCTCTTTCTTCTTGTTTTGTAAATTAGTTTTTTCATTTTAATGACTAAATTAGAATTGAAGAAAAAAATTATGACTCAGTTGCAAATTTAAATAAAAATTAGGACTACATTATAATTTAAACAAACATTTGGAGTCAAAATACAAGTTTTAATACTCAAAATGAAAATCTGACCACAAATCGAATTAATTTTTCCGGTTTTCACAAACTGAATCGTTGGACCAACCAATTCATAATAACAATAGTTCAATTGACCGGTCTGATTTGAAATTTAAAACACTGGTCTAACTGTAAGAAAAGGACTAATGAAGTTTCATAATATATAGCACTATTTTTTTCGGTAGATAAAATGAGTAAATATCATACAAACTTATTAGGAAGATTTGATTGAATCCTTTATTTAAGATAAATTAGGCAATTTACATCAAATCTGCGAGGGAGTAAACCCCTTATCAATAATATATGGCATTATTGATATGCTTGATGGCAGGTTAATTTGTCATCTTATCACGCATCCTCTGAAGTCCTCTCTTATGCTTAATACCTTAAAATCCACACTAAAATTAGAAACAGTAAATGCTCTCTTATCCTCTAAAATCTCTGCAATAAATATATTAAATGCTCTCTTATCCCCTAAAATCTCTACAATGAAAATATTAAATGCTTTAGATACTTTTCTTTTTAAAACTATGATTAATGGAGAGAGTAACACTAAGTGGTCAACGTAAAGATTTGCAAATTTTCCTTAATTGATTGTGAGAGGAGATCTCAAAGGGGTAGAGTTGACTTCAAAATGCATACCTACCCAAAACCTTTTACCATAAATAGTGCTCAATTATTCCTCCGTTAACAAATCTAATCTAGCATAGTAATTCTTCTATCTTGATCAATAGCAAATATTTTACAAAACATATTTCATATGAGTAGCAAAATGAAGGGTTTATGGGCGTTTGGAATGGTGATTTTATTTGTTTTGAGTACAAATCGGGTGCTTGCAATTAAATGTGCTAAAGTTGAAACAGCATTGACTCCTTGTTCGCTATTTTTAGATGGTCCTCTTCCAGTACCCGACTCCAATTGTTGTCTTGCGGTAAGTTCATTGAATGACCAGGCAAAGGCTGATGAAAAATCATGCAAGGAACTTTGCTCATGTCTCAAAGTAGCGGCAGACGCTTTGACGTTTAGTCTTTATCAATTTAACAAAATGACCAAGTTCTGCCACGTTCAAATTTTTCTTGTCCCGATTGATTTCCCAACAGACTGCAACAAGTAAGATCTCTTTTTCGCTCCCTTCTCTCTCTCTCTCTCTCGTATTTCCTTTTAAAGCTAAATAGCACCTCAAGTTGGATTCGAGTGAGTTGTTTCAGGCATCAGTTCACTCGAGTTTCAGTTATTATTTGGTCTCTGGTCATTTGTATTTCAATTATTTCAGATCTTGAATTCATTGAGTGTCAAGATTTATCTAGTTTTGGGTTACTCTAGTTTCTAAGTATTTTAAATTCTAGGTCATTGGGACTCAAGTTAATAGGGTCTTATTTTTATCGATCTTTCAATATACCTTTTTCGAGTCTTGAACTCAAGTTATATGGGTTTTATGAATTCTGCTTATTCGGGTCAATCAGATGTCGGGCCATTTCATTTTCGAATAAAAAAAAGTTTTGGATGCTTTGGGTTATAAGCAATTTACTTTTTTAATTAATGTGAATTGAATATAGTCATGAGCATTTTGCATCAGATTATTCAGGTCAGGTCATCTTTGCCATCTCTATTTGTTTTTTTGGCTAAATACTGGTATAAATTAATGTCTATTTAGAGCATTGAACTAGAATTATCTCCTTATACACAAATTTTTTTATCTATACAAATACTTAAAAATTTATGTTCAAGATTTGCAATTGAAACCTTTTTTTTTTTAATTTGTTGTCTATAGCAGAATCAAGCTAACGAGGCTTGGAAACTAGCTTGATATTAAACATACACATTCATCTTTTTGTTGTTTCTTGTCATGTGCAGGATTGCGTGCAAAAGGCAAATTGCCTAATTAAGGAGGGCCTGATGTTTTCTTTGCATAATAATTTTGAATAATAGTTGCAAACAATGAAGCGCCCGGGATTGTTTTTGAGTTACGTGTATGGGGCAAACAACAAAATTGAATAAAATTATTTGGTATTATTCCTGAATTTTATTTCAGTTACCTTTATCCTCATATTATATATAACTTTATTTCAAAATTAATTTATGCACGACGAGAACGAAAAACAACCTAAATCGGGAATTCACCTAAGAACTAAGAACACTCAGGAATCTACCCAAAAGAAACGATAATTCACTCGACAATTATTCTGAAATCAATATTTAATTAACATAACAAGTCTGAAAAATAACATTGTCATATGCTTTATTTATAGAGTTTAACAAATCCTAAATAAAAACAAATAATTGTTAAAAGATAAGCACGATCTAAATACAATCAAACTAAATAACTGAAACACGACCTAAATTAGGATAACAAATAAATAACTAACAACAAATCTTACGTGAACTGAAACTTTCGGAATTTCTTCTGAGAGAAGAAATCTTTATCAGCAACTGCATCATTCCTCTTTGATTGAAAAGAACTCGACTCCGTCGAAGAACATGCCAAGTAAGCATCAAGCAATTTAGGATCTATCAATCAAAGATCATCCTCAGGAATCCAAGTAGTATCTAAGGCAAGACAACATTTCCACTCAATAAGGAAGCGTCGAAATCTTCCATGAGAAGAAGCAACGTACTCAGCATCTAGGATAGTTTCGATATTCTCAGTATAAGAAGCAAAAGTAGGTGCTTTGGGCATAATAGTGCCTGCAAAGAGACTAGAAGACAGAGATGGAAGCTCAAAAGTGTCTCAGGTGAGGTGTCAAATTCTCCACATTAAAAGTTGGTAAATTAAGCAAATATGCATTAGATCCAAGTTTTTCAATAATAGAGTATGAGCTAATGGCTGGGGTTTGTAACTTTTTGGATTTATTTTTAAGGAATCGCTTAAGACGAATGCAAATCATGACAAAATCACCAACATTAAAATACTTATCTCAACGATATATATCAGTAGCAAGTTTATAATTAACATTACTTAAAACAATCTTTCGCCTAATTTCAGCATGCAGGTTATGAATATTAGTAGCACAGTTTTCAATAAGTTCAAAAGATCAAAGATTAAGAGGAAAGGGGATAAGATCAACAGGTGTGCAATAGATAAAACTATGAATAATTTTAAAAGTACTCTTACCAGTAGTATTAATAGAATTATTGTGAGCAAACTTAACTGCTGGTGCAATTAAATCCTAGTTACCTTATTTTTCACCCACTAGACACCTAAATAAGTCTCTCAAACTTCATTTAACTACCTTAATTTGACCATCTGTTTGAGGATGAAAAGCAGATGAAAATTTTAGGGGGTATTTGGGTTAACTTTTGAAGAGGTGCATTTGCGTTTCATTTTCAAAAAATAGGGAGATAGACGTTTGATAAACTTTTTAGTGTTGCTGTTTGATTCTGCTTATTTCATTATTTGACTTCCTAACAGCAGCTGATTGAAAAGCAACTCCGGGCTACTTTTTACTACTTTTTGGATTACTTTTCACTTTTTAATATTAATAATAATTTATATAGACTAAATTACCCTTAAAGAATATTTATATAATTTTACTATTATTTTTTTTTACTTGACACATGAATTAGATATGTTAATTTATTTTATTAGTATTAATATAAGTTCAATAATTTTTTTCCAAATATTTTTAATTAATATTTTTTTAAAAAAATTAAAAATCAAGTAAAATAATTCTCAATATTATTTATAAAATATTATTCTAAAATATAAAATATAAAAATATAAAAAATAATTTTTTTAATATAATATATCTATATAAATTATATGTTTAAATTAGACATTTCATTATTTAATAGTAACAGCAAGTATAAAATTAACCAAATACTTCATTAATTTTATCAGCAATCAGTAACAGCAAGTAGGAATCAGCAATCAACAATCAGCAGCAGCAATCAGTAACAGCAAGCAGGAATCAGCAATCAGCAATCAGCAGCAACAATCAGCAACAGTAATCAATAACAGCAATATTCAACAGCTAACCCAAACAGGCCCTTAAACATATCCCAAATAATTTCCAAAGTGTTTTTAAAAAACACAATAAAAACAGGAAAACGAGGCAATCTAACAACTTCTCTAAAAAACAACTTTATAATATGAGATGCATTAGTTGACTTATTACATGTAATGAAATGAGCCATTTTAAAAAATTTATCAACAACCACAAGAATGCAATCATTACTACAAGCTATCATATGCAAATCAAAAATAAAATTCACACTAACATCATGTCAAGGTGCATGTTTTAACAGGAAGTGATGTATATAGCCTAGTGTTATGCTTCTTAACCTTAGCAATTTGACAAGTGTGTCACTGTGATACAATTCTAAACACATCTCTCTTTAAGGGAGGCCAATAAAACTTATCCTTAACAAGTGTAAATGGTCTTATCTCTTCCTAAGTGATCAACTAATCCACTAGTATATATTTCCAAACCAAAAATTCATGGAGTGATGAACGTGGAATGCACAACTTGTTAGCTCTAAATAGAAATCCATCATGCACAACAAAATTAACATAGTCCTTACGATTTCTATCATTAACAAACTAAAATATTAGACCAAAATCAAGACAATTAGGGTACTCATTATGCAACCTCTCAAAACCTATAACATAAACATGTAACTCTTGAAGGATACACACAACTCGACTTAGAGCATCAGTAGTTTTATTTTCCATACCATAACAGTGTTTAAGTACAAAAGAATGCTTATTAATAAATTCAACCCATTTAACATGCTTAATATTCAATTTCTTCTAAGAATTCAAATAACGCAAAGTCTAATAGTCAGAAAATAAAACAAACTCTTTGGGAAGTAGATAGTACCTCTCATAATGCAAAGAGTAAACAACAGTATAAAACCTCTTGTCATATGTAGAATACTTTTGTTTCGCTTCATTAAGGTTTTCACTGAAAAAGGCAATGGGGTGTCCTTCTTAACTTAGGACTCCTCCAATGCCAACTCTCGAAGCATCACAAGCAACTTCAAACACTTTGTTGAAGTCGGGATGACTTAAACTGAAGCTTCACTTATTTGCTTTTTGATATCTTTGAAAGCTATGAAAGCTTTCTTATATCACTGAAAATTTCTCTTTTCCAAGCTATTAGTAATAAGGGTTATAATGGTATTGAATCCTCTAATGAACATCCGATAAAAAGAGGCTAAACCATGGAAGCTACAGGCTTCAGTAAGAGATTTAGACTTAGATCACTCTCAAATGACCTGAACCTTTCTAAGATTCGCAGCTATACCATGAGTAGAAATAATAAATATTAAAAATAACACATCAGGTTGTAAAAATGTACACTTTTTAAGATTAACATATAGTTTAGCTTTCCTAAGAATAAGGAAAACTAACCGCAGGTGATCTAACTATTCTTTCTTGGACCGACTGTAAATAAATATGTCATCAAAGTAAACCACTAGAAATCGATTTATGAATGTCTTCAGAATATGAGTCATAACCCTCATAAATGTACTGAGAGCATTTAACAACCTAAAGGGCATGACTAGTCACTCATATAACTCATCTTATGTCTTAAACACAGTCTTCCACTCATCCCAGGCCGAATGCATATTTGATGATACCCACTACGAAGGTCTATTTTGGAATACCAACTAGAATCCTCTACCTTAAGAATGAGAAATCAGTACTTGATAGTAATCTTATTGATAGCCCGACTATCAACACACATTATTCATAACTCGTCTTTCTTAGGGGTTAACAAAGCAAGAATAACATAAGAACTAAGACTGTGTCGCACAAAACCCTTGGACAACAATGCTTTCACTTGCTTATTTAACTCTTCACGTTCCCTTAGGTTCATCCTATGATGTAAAAGATTAAGGCAACTGTACACAATGAACTAAGTCAATGGCATGTTATATGTCCCGTATGGGTGGGAGCTCAATGGGAAGGTCATCGGGCATAACGTCCACAAATACATCTAGCAATTTATCATAAGCAGGAGGAAGAACAGCTCGAATGTGCTCGACTGTGGACTAACCTCTTTGAAAACAACAACAACTAGGTAGTCATTATTTCCTGACTCCCTTTCAAAACCCTTATGATCCAAAATGTGAAAGCCTTTATTAATAGAAATAAGGGGAAGAGATTTGGGTTTTGATCTCGTGTCCTTAACAGAGGGCTTAGCTGGGTTCAAGAAGATATTCTTGCCTTTATACTTGAAGACATAAGTATTTTTCCGACCATGATTTGTCACATTAAGGTCATAGAGTCAAAGACGACTTAGGAGAATATAAGTCACATACATGGGCAAAATATCATAATAAATCTTATCCTTATAGTCACCTAATTGAATAGGAACTAAGCACCGCTCAATGACTGTTAAGGTGTCTTTATTTACCCAAGTTAGTTGGAATGGTTGCAAACGTGGTTCTGTCTTAAGATTCGACCTCGAAAGAGCAAATTTCACAACAACATTCATGGTGCTTCCTTCATTAATAACCAGCTTAGAACTGCGATCTCCACATCTAATATAGGTGTGGAATATGCTTGTGTATTTTCACATATTATTGTCTACAACTGTAAACAAAACACACCTAACAATAGCCAGTGCTGGTTTTCATCCTCAAAATCCTCTATAAATTCTTCATTTTCACCAAAGTACTCCAAGGGATCAACAACTTGATTTTCGCTCTCTAAGAGATTATCAAACTCTTTCTCCATAACGAAAGCATGGTCAGGACAACGAGAGGCAATGTGACCTTTTTATGGCAACGAAAACACTCAATGGGAGAGTTACTCATACGAGATTCAAAAGTAGATCCTATTGAACGAGAAGTGGAAGGCGTGAAATGTAAAGGGGTGGACGGATTAATAGTATTGGGTTGAGAAGTAGAACTAGAAGAAAATGACGTTTTAGTTGCACGCACTCCAATAGAGGGGGATAAGCGAGTAAATGAAGATGTCTTAATGTACTTCTCAACCTCTAAAGCCTTGTGATAACCCTCTTCCAAAGAATCAGGACCAAGTAAAAGAACTTCTTTTTGAATCTCAAGCTTAAGACCGTTAACAAAACAGTTGAGAGTGAGGTAAAGATTTTCATACAGCTCACACCTAAGGAGAAGCTCTTCGAATTTAGACATATAAGTAGTGATGCTAGAAATCGTTTACCTAAGATTTAAAAACTGAGTATAAATCTGATTTTTATGATATGAGGGAACATATTTAATTTTGAGTTTCATTTTCATAACTTCCCATAGGATAATGGGAGACTAACCTAAACGATGAGATTTACAAAGCTCATTTTGCCAAAATTTTCAAGCAGACCCTACCAATTTTATCTTTGCAAAATGAACATGCTCACGATCATTCATTTCATTCCATGCAAAATAATTCTCGAAACTATCAAGTTAGTTAGAAACACTTCAGGATTCAATTCACCCTCATATTCAAGAGCATCTAACTTGATCTTTCTAATGATGTTATCATGATCTAGACATGCATGCATGTGCCAAAATGGACATGCTCAAAACGATGAGATTTACGAAGCTCATTTTGCCAAAATTTTCAAGCAGACCCTACCAATTTCATTTTGCAAAATGGACATGCTGAAGATCATTCATTTCGTACCATGCAAAATAATTCTCTAAACTATCAAGTTAGTTTAAAAACACTTCAATATTCAATTCACCCTCATATTCAGGAGCATCTAACTTAATCTTTCTAATGATGTTATTGTGATCTAGACATGCATGCATGTGTTATGGCATATAATACTTATCATGAACTTGAGTATGCATATCATCACACAAATCATAAATAGGATGTTTATGTGTACCTCCAAAGACATGACATGTAGGAGATGCATCATGATAAAAATTCCCTTAATCAATTTGATCATGTAGGTTTCCATCAAGGGAAAACCTAACAATTAGTTTCGGGATGACTAAGTTCCTAAGGCCCTGTGGGTAAGGCGTAGGAAATTGGGCATTAACAGAACTCTCAGCATGGGTTGCCACAATTGGTTGCCCAACAGACTTGTCCACTGGTTGTTTGTCCAAACGTTTTAAAATAGCATTTAGTTGGGTAGACAAATTGAAAAAATCGTTTCTAAGACTGTTCATATCAGACTGATAAGCGGATTCTGTGCGTTGAACTTCAACTTAAAGCTCATCTATTTCAGAGGAGAGTTTGGTAGCAGATTTGGCGATTTCTCTGGCATTAACCATATTTTGTGAAAAGAGTTATGCTAAGATAAACACAAATTGTAAAAAGTAATAAAAATTATAAACTACGACTATGCACACAATCAAAAATATAGTATAACGCGAATGACAGTGCTATGGTAGAAAAGACTACAGGTAAATAAAATAGGTTATAATAAAATAAAGGCTAGTAAAATAAATAGATAATAAAATATAGTAGTGCATGTGAACCAAAGGATAATAAATATGGGGTTGTGTGGTACTGTATAAATGGCAGAAATTTTTTTTTTTTTGAAATAGACCTAAGAACGAATTTACTCAATAAGAAACTGGCTACATATTAATAAATGTTTCAATGGAAAGAAATACCTCACAGTACCCAACTTATCGTTCTATCAATGTCCAAGGTAAGAGCAACATGGACTCGCTCCCGAGACGGATGAGATCGACTTTGGTGAGATTAGGAGATGGCTGTTGGAGGTTGATGGAGGCCAAGAGTCGTCGAGAAGATGTCCGGGTACCGTGATGTGGCAGAATAGACGACGGCGCGCGAAGAACGATGGTCGGACAACGTCGTGTTTGCTTCTGATCAGCGCGTTAAAGGCAAGGAAAAGTAGATCGGTGGCCGATTCTCCCTTCTAAACCTGTTGCAAGCGTCAACGGCAAACAAAAAAGCGGCGATTAAACAGCGGCACGGGTGGAAAAATAGCCACTTTGGGACAGCTGTTCGGGGAGTTTCTGATGGAATTTAGGCGCAAGGAGGCCGAGGGCAGACAAATTAGGGGACGGTGTGTCGGTTGAGGTGGCTTCTAGTAACTCCGACGACTAGTGGTGGCAGTCTGAGGGTGGTCTAGTGGCGGTCCAACTCGCGTCCGGCAACAGCGGATGAAAAGAACGTGTTTTGTGTGATTTTCAAAGATTTTTGTGAATTTTTTGTGAGTTTTAGGTCCGGTCACAGTTGGAAACAAGTTTTCGAACGTTTTTTTGTGTGTGATTTAGAATCGAAAATGAGTTTGGATCGAAGTTTTGCTCTGATATTAAATTGATGTAGGACGAGAATGAAGAACAACTTAAGTTAGGAATCCACCCGATAATTAAGAACACTCGAGAATCCACCCAAAAGAAACAAGAATCCGCTTGAGAATTATTCTTAAATCAATATTTAATTAACGTAATAAGTCTGAAACATAACATTGGAACAAGCTCTATTCATAGAGTTCAACAAATTTTAAATAGAAACGAATAACTACTACAAGATAAACACGATCTAAACACGATCCAACTAAATAACTAAAACACAACCTAAACTAGAATAATAAATAAATAACTAACAACAAATCTTACGTGAACTAAAATTTTTGAAATTTCTTTTAGGAGAAAAAATCGTTATTAGCAACTGCATCACCATAGGTGTCAAAACGGGTCATCAGGTTGGATTTGGGTTGGGTCACTTCGGGTTCGGGTCACTTCCGGTTCGGGTCACTTCGGGTCGGGTTACTTATGGGTCAAGTTATCTTCGGGTCATTTTGAGTTGGGTCACTTCGAGTTCGGGTCGAGTTCGGGTCAACCCACGGGTTGGCCACGTCATCAAAAATGATGACGTGACATTTTTTATTAAAAATTTTAAAAATTTAAAAATTTCAAAAATTTTACTAAAAATTCTTAAAAATCAAAGAAAATCATATGACTGAAAAATAATTTAAGAAATTTCTTTTAAAACATTTTAAAAAAATAAAATAAAATTTAAAACTGTATAAAAAATCTCAAAATATTCTAAAAAAATTTATAATTAAGATTTATATTGAAAATAGTATAATCTATACTTTTTATAATATAAAATATGCTAAATTTTTTCATTTTATTTTTTTGTTCCCTTAAGAAAAAAAAAGTTCGGGTCAAACGGGTCGGGTTAGGATTGGGTCGAGTTTGACCCAAAGATTTTCGGGTCATTTCGGGTTAGGCCATTTTTGGGTCGAGTTCGGATCGTATTTTTTCAAATGAGTTCGGGTCAACCCATCGGGTCGGGTCAGATTTTGACACCTCTATGCATCACTAATGAGTAAAATCTTTATAAAGAAGCGCATACACGCACACAAAAAAAATTATGGTGAATTATGGACAATAAACAAGGAAAAAGAAATCTTTTACGACTTTCTTTCAAAACTAATAAGGACAATCTTTATAACAAGGGTTCATCACCGTTTTACCAAAACATGATAGGATGTGCTAGGGCTTTATTGTTGACGTTTCTCTAGGTCTTCACATAATTAAAATTTAAACTATTAAATCTAAGTGTTTTGCCAAAATATGATACGAGGTGCAATGAACACGATATGATTAATAACAAACTTGCACAAATGTGCAACAAGATGTCAAAAAAGTATAATAATAGTGATATTATACACCCAACATGACAGAATGTGCAAAAAAATGTAAAAAAGTACAATAAATATGATATTAAGTGAATTTAACACGTATGCGCACAAGCGTATTTACAGTTTAAATGTCACACGTTTTGTTTTCTAGAAAATAAGAAACTACTCATCGATCCTTTCTTGAGAAAAAAATTACTCCAAATTTTTTCTTTTTTTATTTTTTTTTTAAAGAAATGTGACCTGCCCGACAGCATCACTCCTCTTCGCATTTTTCTGTCAGAATGTTATTGGTAATTGTAGATATGTGTAGATAATGTATACAAGCATTCATTAAGCTACCGAAACTTCTAGTTACCTAAAGTTTTAGTTTCAGATTTTTAATTAAAATCTCAGTTCTTAAGAACAAAAAAAAAAACAAAAATAAATAAAGGATTTTTTTTTTTGAAACAGCAAAAAAAAAATACAAAAAAATAGTTTGGAACACTAAACTTAATAACTGTTCAATCTTCATTGAACCATGGCAAGATGGTTCGAATATGATATATTATATATTTTAGAGTGGCCTTATCAAGCCACTAAGGTGGCAAAAGCGCCTTCCGGTCTTTGTAACATTGCACGCTCATGCTTTGCCTGCCTATGAAGTGTAAATAAGCAAAGAGGATAGTTGGGGTCAAAGCTTGCCTTGCGGGACGAGGAAGAAAAGAAGAAGTGACAAACCTCATTTAGGAAATGATGATAAATAGTGACCCTGCCTATTCTGAAAAATCTTGTACGGTCAGAAGTGAATCGAATTAAATTTTTAGCTAACATGAACGGTTCATGATGTTATAATTTGTTAACCGAATTGAATAAATATTAAAATTTTTAATTCAGTTTTAATTTTTAATATTAAGAAATTGTAATTAACTAAACTAAAATGAAATGTTATTTATATATAATTTTTTATTCTAATAGTAAAAAGAAAGATTACTAAAACAATTATTAGTAACAAAGATTGTTGACATAATATTATTATATCTTAAATAATCACTTTATTTATTTTATATATAATAACAATTATAAATTTCTCTTAATAATTATATCAAAAATATTTTTTACAATTAAAGTATAGTATTAGAATTTTTCGTTACTAAATTTGGTTAACCGAAAATGAACAATTGAGAATGGTTTTCAGTTTTATATGGCCAAAAATCTTGGTTTGAGAACATTTATATTGTTTCAGATTTGTTACCTAAATCGTGTTAGTTACTTGAATCGTGAACACCCCTACTGAGTAACGGCAATGTACCTAACGCCTCATACCCTTCTCATTCAAATTTGACCTTCTAGTTATAAAGAACTATCAGATAGATGTTACAAAAGTTGACCCGACCCAAGTAATCCAACATAACTCACCTGCAAGGCTGCAACCCAACTTGACCAAACCTGCCTTGGCTAAAAAAGTCAATATCTCATACCTTGACTCAACTTGAAACCAAAATAACTTAAAATTTGCATAATCAGTATGCGAAACAACCCGAATACAAAAGGACCCAGAACCCAAATGACGTGAATCTAAAATATCCGATCGTGACATGAGCTGTGTCCAAAATAAACCAAGCCTGAAATAACCAGAACCCGAGTAATCTTAACTCACATTCTCAAATTCTCCTTTTCAAGACAAATGGAAAATTTTTTTTATTTTTAAAGAAGAAAAAAAAATTCCCTCGAATGTTTTATTTTAGTTTTCTAACAAAGAAAAAAAAGAATAAATATTCATAATTTAACTTCCAACAAATCTATAATATATATATATATATATACAAGCATTTTAAACCCGTGCAATGTGCGAGTCTAATCCAAGCAGGTATATATGCTCATACATGGAAGACTTGAATATATTAACTGTTCGTGATATTATTTTTCTTTTCAAAATATCATTAATGCAAATTTGGTAGGTGGACAACTCCAAGATAAAATCAACAATAATTCCTCAGTTATGAAGACACCAACGGTTACATTTGCATTATCAATCTGGTGACTTGAGGAGCCATTCTTGGCCTCACAGAACACTCTTTGGCCTAACTTTCTTCAATTCCTCCAAAATGCAACATCCATCAATGAACGAGATTGGAACTTAGTTTCTTGAAAAATTCCCCAAATAGAGAGACAAGCTACTAACTGACACTCCAATTCTGAGTGTCAAAACCGAACCAAATTCTGGGTCAATGGTACCATTAGATGTGCGCGTCATTGTCTATACTGAAAAAAAGGCCCTCATTTCCTCTAGGACACAAAAATATTTTTTTCAATGGCTGCAAAAGTTACTAAGGCAATGGATCATCAAAGAAAGGAACCTCATCCAAACCCAAAGACATGGACAATATGTAAACACCATCTATAATTGCTTGATCAATTGTGACAATTACATCATACGTATGAGCTCCTTCATCCCATAGAGCTTTGCACACAAGCTACATGCGCTCGCGAATCTACTCTACTAGTAGTTCTTGTGGCGTAGCCAAAGTATGAAGCACCTTACATGAAATTTCCTGTTGCGGTGTTTGACGCGTGAGTCATGTCTCCGTCTGTGTCAAGGTTGAATTTGTAGGTATGGTGATTTTAGGACTCTTGGCAACAAGACATTTGTCAAAGACGCGAGCACCTATCAACATTTTGTTGCACACTGAGGAATTGAATTGGGCAATTCCTCAATGTGCAACAAGAAGCTGATAGGTGCTCGCTTCTTCAACAAAGGTCTAGTTCCCAAGAATCCTAACATCACCTCATTTATGAATTCCAGAACGGGACCCACACTTCAAGCACCGCAACAGGAAATTTTGTCAAAGGTGCATCATGCTTCGGGTACGCCACAGGAACTACCGGCGGAGTAGCTCCATGGGCACACGTAGCCATGTACAAGGCTTTATGGGGTGAAGGTGCTCAGATATCTGATATAATTGCTGCAATTGATCAAGCAATTATTGATGGTTTGGACGTGTTGTCCATGTCCTTGGGTTTGGATAAGGTTTCTTTGTTTGTGGATCCACTGCCTTAGTCACATTGCAGCTGTTGAAAAAAATAGTTTTGTATCCATTACTACAGTAAATGAAGGGCCTTTTCTCACTATACACAATGACACACCGATGCTGGTACCATTGACCGTGAATTTGGTGCGGTTTTGACTCTCCCAAATGGAGTATCAGTTAGTACCATGCCTCTCTATTTAGGGAATTTTTTGACAAACAAAATCTCAATCTCGTTCATTGATGGATGCAGCAGTTTGAAGGAATTGAAGAAAGTTAGGCCAAACAGGTGTGCTTTTTCAGGACAAAAATAGCTCCTAAACAGCTCAATGTCCCAAAAAGCATTGTTGTCAAACCCGGACCGGACCGGACCGACCGGTTCAACCGGTCGGACCGGTGACCGATCAGAGGTCCGGTCCGGGTTGTAGCCCAAATTTTCTGCGGACCGGACCGGTCAAAACCCGGTCAACGGACCGGTTCAACCAGTCGGACCAGTGAACCAGTCCCGGGTTGACCGGGTTGGTTATTTTAATAATTAAAAAAAAATTTCACACAACTTTGTATAATTTAGTTTTCGAACCCTTGACCTCCAACATGAAAAATAAGTCTCATACCACTAAACCAACTTATAACTTGTTGTTATCTTTTTTTTTTTTTTTTACTTATTATTTTCTCAAATGTCTCATATAATACACATACTATTTTATATTTCTTATAAATTAACACTTACTATTTTCTTTTTTTTGTTAAAATAATTATTAATTTTTTTAAATTATTAATTCTATCATATAACAAATTCTAAATCATATATTTTAAATTTATAAATGTAAGTATTCTAATACATACATATGTATTATAATATTACATTTTACATATAAATTTTGATGTATAATATATATAAATATTTTTTTATATATTTAATATTAAATACCGATTTTAATACCGGTTCGACCGGTTGAACCGATTTTTTTTTATTTAATAATCATATATAAGTATTATTTTTTTAAATTATTTTTATAAATATATATATTAATAAATACCGGTTCAAATACCGGTTCGACCGGTTGAACCTTAACCCACTAATGTTTCCGATTCGATGACCGGTCCAGTTCTGACAACCTTGCCAAAAAGAGGGCGTTTTCAACAAAAAAAAAAGTGTTGTTTTCTTTCTATTTTTTTACTTGAAGTTGAAGTTTTTAAAAGCAAATACTTGCGACGACTCCCGACTCCCATAGGAAGATGTAGACATGAAGATGTAGACACTGTCCTTAAAAGCCTTGTGATTCACCGACAACATTGTTATGTCTTGAAACATCGTCTCTGTTTCAGCAAAAACAATAAATTACAACTGCATAAGCAGATTCACAGTAAATCAGCAATAAAAACATTTTGTAGGAACATTTGTTTTGGAACATGGCTTGGGGAAGTTGGACACCACCCCGATGGCTTTGGGGATGCCTCGTAGCCTCGGGTCATCCTTAAGCTCGTTCTTTGCCGCAACCATTCTCTTTCGCTTTGCGGGCAGACACTTTACTTGTGTAGGCAACGTCTAAAACAAACTCACCTAATTATACCTAAGTTTTATGTGCAATTAACAGCTCAAGTTATCAATGATTTTGAATCTTAAACGTAGATATAGATAAGAATTCATTGTTGTGTAAATAATGACAAGAGAAGAGTAAATATCTTCAATCTTCAAAATTAAAAAATATTTGCTAATTAAACATTCTTATCAATAACATTCCTAAAATTAAGGACTTTTGCCACCTCAGCAAATTTGCCCCTCCCCCAACTTGGGTATATCCCACAGGTTAGGGGCTTTCAACTTGGTGGGAGGAGTGGGTGTGGAGCCGGAAACAGAGGCAGATATCGTGCATCAGGCAACTCAAAGGAACATACGCAAATGCCCATGGGGAATTAAACCCTCGGTAGTGATTAGGAACAGTCTAACCACCTTAGACAATGCTTCCTGTAATTATAAAGGCAGGAATGCTGACTGTGTAGATGATTAGCTGGCTAGAAGCACCTGACCTGGCTTTTATCCCATATATTGGGTGAGTTCCCATCCCCCACATCTAAGGGAGCTATTTTTTGAGTGATTCCAACCCAGCAAATGGCCACATGGTTCAAAGCTGTGAACTCTCAGTGCCTCCTTAAGTCAAAAAAACTCATAAATTCATCTTTGGGTTCCCAATCACAATAGCGACCTCTATTTTGATTTTTCCAATGGTCAAGCAATTAAACATAATGAGTTTAAACACAACCTTTAAAAAAAAAAAAAAAAAAACGAAACAAGAAAATCAATGTACCTGAGCGCATGCCAAAGCAAAAGGCAATGAATCACCATGCCTCCAGTGGCTTCCCCAAAGATGAAACTTGTTCTTAGCTTTTGCTGAATTATAAGCACACTGACGAGAAGAGCTTAAATCAGACAGGCAAAATCCTCTCAAAACACCTCAAAAATAGAATTAGAATCTCTCGATTGCATTGGATGTAAATCAGGCACCTGAGCTACCCTAACCAAAAGATAAAGAGCAAGGGTACGCCTCCGGTTTGAATCATCTAAAGCTAGAACAGACAATCCTGCAACCGAACCTGCTAAAAATCTGCTCCATCATGCCCTTAAACAACGTTACAAACAAGCAATAGACAAAATTGGAAAAATAATGAAAAGTAATGAAAATATATGCACACGCATTGAACGGTGTCTCTTTCCTTCTAAACTTTCTCACAAAGCACCTAAGGGCATGATATGAACCAGTAAATCCACCGAAGAGTAAACCGATCCGGCACGCTTCCTCTCTAACCATCAAATCTTTCTCTGAGACAAGTTGCTGTCAATTCAAAAATTCACATATTATAAAAGAGTCGCATTCTCTACATCCGATTCCTCTAATCAATTACAGTAAAACCACAGATAATAGACAATCAAGCAAGCAAGGAAGGAAATTCAAAGGAAAGAAGAGCGAGACCTTGAGATCGACGACCGGAGAGTAGGATTTTCCCTTAGCAAGCTTGAAAGCCCGAAGCAAGATGCGGATACCGACTCTGACGCCATAAGACAGAAGAAAGCTCTGGCAGAGGTTACCGATAGCATGGGCGAAACATGACTCGTCGGGCGGGTGATCGCAGGGGCGGATAAGAATGAGGATTGCCGGGAGCCGCCCTTCTCTGCCGGCGCTGCAGCTCCTCTATGGCCTCGCGCAGCCGCTCCTCGGCCTCCCGAAGCCGGCGCTCGGCGTCTAAGTCTTCGTGCTGGTGGTGTGGGGCCGGAGGAGAGGGAGATTGTGAGAAGGAAGGCATCTTGGCGTTGGAGAAGAAGAGAGAATTGAGGCGGTGTTTGGCATCTGCTTAAAAGGAAGCAGTAGTGTGGAGGAAGGCAATTGAGATGGGTAAGAATTGTGAGTAAATGAGAAAGTTGAGTTAGTTTTTCGTTTTTTAATTTTTTTTTTAATTTTTGTTTAAATGTTTGGGATTGGAGGATGGATCCAGAAATGGACGGTGGTGATGACGTGGCGATGGGATATCTTCTTTTGGTTATAGAATACGGAAGCAGTCGATCAACCGAAATTCTTTTTTTGTTTGAGAGTTGTCCGAATTATAATAATATATTAAATTTTTTAATCATATTTAAATTTTTTATAACAAAAAAATAATAATATTTTATATTTTATAGAATAAGTTATTATTATTACACAAAATTAACGATTTATTATAATTTGAGTAAATTTCAGATAAAAAAAAATTTGGATGATAGAGTAAGCAAATATGAAGTCATAACCACCTCGCCATCACTTTCGAGTCATTTTTTTATATTAATTAATGAGGGACCTATCAGTTTGATGTTTACGAAATCCTTTAAGTTAAAAAGACAAAAAGTAGCTTCCATATTAATATAATTTAAATAAATAGATAAAGGGGTTTCAATGGATGGTTATCTGTTAATTAATTTGCAAATTTTCACACGTATAATTTTTAATAATAAAGATTGTGCACCGGATTGTGCATGGAAAACTTAGATTGGATTCTTATTTTAAAATGCAATCAATTATATTTTTAGTAGAATCAAATTCAATTTTTTAAAAATAAATTTTTTTAACATATATTATGTGATATCTATACTTTAAATTTTTAAATAATATTTATTTATTTTTAAATTTTAATTTGATAATTTTTAAGAAAATTATTTTTTAAAAAAAATTCAACATAATTACATTTCAAAAATAACTGGTTATATTTTATAGGGATATCCCGGCAAAATTGTCCGAATGGCCCATCGGGTGCAGAAATGTTGCTAAGTTTTTAAATGCATGCTTTACCTGTAAGATTTGAGATACAATTCCATCACAGTAGGAGGTAAAGCCAATAAGAGTCGCTACAAGGAGGAAAATTGTTAAAAGGTACACTAGCACACGACAAAGACTTTATAGAATGTCTACATAGCCACCGTGGTTTCTGATAATAGAGTTACAAATTTCTTACGGTTCGTAATTAAAGTTCAAATCTTTATACTAATGAACTAAAAAGGTTAAAAAGAAAAAAAAATATTATTATAATATTAAAAAATTTTATTTAAAAATAACGATATTTTTATTTTTTATAATGATATTTTCTTTTTTTATAACTTAAAAATATTTTTATATATTTTTATTTTTTATTATAAAAAATATAATAGTGATTACAAAAATTTGGGGTGCCGTTATATTTAGATAATTTTTTTTAGTATTGTAATATTTTTTAAAAAAACAAAAAAAAAATATCCAAAGACGCCTACCAACACTAAACCAACAGCGACAAATTTTGTATGGGGACTACGTTACCTGTACGATGGGACGATTTGGATCGCCCCTTTAGTCGCATTCGCATTTGTTTTCTTTGCATAAGTTTTGTTTTAAAAAAAAAATAATAGTTAACGGTTAGCTTATCAAACATTAACAAAAGAAAAAAAAAGAGAAGCAGAATTATAACACCGAGCTCCCAGACCCGACCCCACACTTTAGTAGAAAGAGGGTCATTACATTTCCGAATAAAAATATGCCTGAAATGCTGCCCGAATGCAACTGATTGCATTTGGTTTGCAACTGCCTGTATTTCAAGTGCAATCAAAAATAAGAAGAAAAAATCACTGTCATTTCTTTGCACATAAAATTCAACTGGTTGCACATCAAATTCATCTGATTGCATTCGGGTAACATTTCAGGCATTATTTCCTCTGTAAATCTAACTTTTTACTAGTAGAAATTTTTTTAAGAGGTCCATCCGTCAGACTCTTGACCTTGTCTCTCGCTCTTAACACGTGTTGCCAACTAAGCCAAGCTTGGTTAGATGTTTTGTATTTTTATCCACATTCCCTATTAATAAATGGTTCCATTTTTAAGCACCTCACAGAATACTGGCCCTTAGAATCCTTAATAAATATTAATGGAGTTCAATTCGAGCGAAAAAAAAAACGAAAAACAAAAATCTCAGGCTTTTAGTCCAAACTAATCTTTGAGTTTGTAATGACTATTTTCCTTTTCAGTTGTTTCGACCTATTTGCAAAACAAAACCCAAAAAAAAACAGAATTTTATGTTGTTGACTTTCGAAATATTCTGTATTTGCGTTGAAAGTAAGAAAGATCAACAGCCATTAGTTCAGATGATAAGGTACTAATATTATTTAATCAAATATTTTAAATTTGAATTCTAAAAATGCAGTCGTATAAAATATTTACAAGAAAATCTGTACTATTTTTTAGATTTTTGTCTAAATCAATTCAAATTAGTTAACTTACTAAATTAAATATTGAGAAGTCTCAAATTAAAAACAAAAAATATTTATAAACCAAGCATTTCCATCACTCAAAGCGATTCTCAAAAAAGGCTTGCTTTCTTTCTTCATTTTTCCCATTTTTAATCTTCTCTATTCCATTTTTGACGAACCCCATTTAACAAATAATGATTGCCGTGACGCAATTGAAGAGCCTCCCTTGCATGGCCAGAAAAGGCCTGAACTTGAGATTTTGAATAAAACATTTTAGTACAGGGAACAGTTTAAGCGGTCTATTGATTATGAGTTTAGTTAGTATTTTAAAAATAATAAGTATATAATTTGAAGTAATAATAATTATATTTTTAATAATAATATTTTACCATTTAATCTCTTTTACTTAAAATATGTATATTATCACTAAAAATTACAACATTACTGCTGTCAAGTTGAAAAATTAGGTACAAAAATGGGGCAACCTACCCGCGCCCGTACAGTATAATAGTGACCATGTGCCTAATTCCACCTTGTTCATCTAGTACCTAATTCCTCGGAAAAAGACCATGTACCTAATTCCTCAGTAGCTCATCTGAATTCCACCTTGTGGCCTTGAAGAGCTTTAAGCAGATGTAGCAAAAGTTGAGCTAACAAGAGTAATTTGATTTAAATCTATTCAAACTTTAATTTGATTCCACTTGTTTTAATTGAAAATGCTAATGACGAGTATGCAAGATCGAAACTTGAAATAACCAAAACAACTTGAAATCCAAATAACATGTATGCAAAATTACTCAAAAATATTTCTCTGAGACAAGTTGCTGGCAATCAAAAATTCACACCTTATAAAAGAGTCGCATTCTCTATATCCAATTCCTCTAATAAATTACAGTAAAACCACAGATAACAGACAATCAAGCAAGCAAGGAAATTCAAACCACATATTACAATGACACCTTCATTCTTTATAACTTAAAATTTTTTTTATGTATTTTTATTTTTTATTACAAAAAATATATCAGTGATTACAAAAACTTGGGTGCCATTATATTTAGGTAAATATAAAAAATATATCAGTGATTACAAAAACTTGGGGTGCCGTTATATTTAGGTAAATTTTTTCTGGTGTTGTAATATTAAAAAAAAAAAAAAGAATATCTAAAGACGCCTACCAACACTAAACCAACAGCGACAAATTTTGTATAGGGACTACATTACCTATACGATAGGACGATTTGGATGGCCCCTTTAGTCGCATTCGCATTTGTTTTCTTTGTATAAGTTTTTTTTTTTTTTATCTAAAAAAATAGTTAACGTTAGATTATTAAGCATTAACCAAAAAAAAAAAAAAAAAAAGAAGCAAAATTATAACACCTAGCTCCCAGACCCCACACTTCAGTAGAAATTTTTTTATTTTTACGGATTAAATTGAAAGTTTTGATCAATTTAGGACTAAATTGAAAGTTTTAATTAAATTTAAAACTCAAATTATAATTTAAATAAATATTGGGATCAAATTATAATTCATAAAACTTTTATACCGGTTTGAACCGGTTGAATCGGGTTCGGTTGTTTACCGATTTTGACTGGTTTTGACCGGTCCGAGTTATTTTTTTATTTTTAAGGATTAAATTGAAAGTTTTGATAAATTTAGAACTAAATTGAAAGTTTTGATAAATTTAGGACTAAATTGAAAGTTTTAATTAAATTTGAATCGGGTCCGAGTTAAGGGGCAACAGTGATCATGAACCAGCCCAGACATTTGGCCGATCACCGGTTGAACCGGTCGGACCGGCATGTCCGAGCCAATTTTAACAACATTGGTCTGATTAGATGTTGTTTATTTTTATACACATTCCCTATTAATAAATGGATTGTAAGTTTGTTTTATTTTTAATGCATTTAAAGGTTTATTAAATTGAATATGAGTTATATAATAGAGATAATAAATTTTATTTTTATATATCTCATAATATTTTTCAAAATTAGAACAATATATTTAAAAATAAAATTTTAAAATTTTAACAGCCATGATATTCTCCAAGCACAAAAAATGATCTATATATAAAATTTCAAGGATTGGTCTCGTTGATGACATGGAATCGGATATTTCGTTCTTGATTGAGGTTGTTAATCAATCATTACATTTACTTGTATTGTGACGAGAAAACTGTGTATGAAAATGAATCACAATAATATTTTTAATAGAACCGAATACATAAATTTAATACGAACTACGAAGCAAGCATAATAAGTTGTCCTATGATAGTAAGACCTAAGGCAATACCAAAAAAACAGAGCTATAGATGAAGGTATAAAGATGTTGGTTTCTAATAGTCATGAAAGGATATATTGGTGTTTTCTAATGGCAGTGGATCCATTTTTAAGCACCTCACAGAATACTGGCCCTTAGAATCCTTAATAAATATTAATGGAGTTCAATTCGAGCCAAAAAAAAAAAAAAAAACGAAAAACAAAATCTCATGCTTTTAGTACAAACTAATCTTTGAGTTTGTAATGACTATTTTCTTTTTTAGTCATTTCGACCTATTTGCAAAACAAAACCCAAAAAAAGAGGAATTTTATGTTGTTGACGTCCAAAATATTGCGTATTTGCGTTGAAAGTAAAAAAGATAGCATTTTTGTCTTTTACAACTTATAAGTCATTCGAAATTTGAAGCAACGTATATACATATCACATCTAGAAACCAAGCATTTCCATCACTCAAAGCGATTCTAAAAAAGGCTTGCTTTCTTTCTTCATTTTCCCCATTATTAATCTTCTCTATTCCATTTTTGACAAACCCCATTTAAGATCGTGACGCAATTGAAGAGCCTCCCTTGCATGGCCAGAAAAGGCCTGAACTTTAGTTTTTGAATAAAACATTTTAGTATAGGGAAAAGTTTAATCGGATTATTGATTTTGAATTCGATCAACATTTTAAAAGTAACAAGTATGTAATTTTAAGTAATAATAATCATATTTTTAATAATAAAATTTTATCACTTAATTTTTTTACTTAAAATATATATATTATTATTAAAAATTACATCATTATTACTATTAAGCTGAAAAATCAGGCACAAAAATCGGGCAACCTACCCGCGCCCGTATGGTATGATAGTGACAATGTGCCTAATTCCACCTTGTTCATCTATGTACCTAATTCCTCGGAAAAAGACTATGTACCTAATTCCTCAGTACCTTGCTCATCTAAATTCCACCTTTGTGGCCTTGAAGAGCTTTAAGCAGATGTAGCAAAAGTTGAGCTAACAAGAGTAATTTAATTTAAACCTATTCAAAATTTAACTTGATTTGACTGATTTTGATTGAAAAAGATAATAACCAGTATGCAAGACCGAAACTTAAAATAACTGAAATAACTTGAAATCCAAATAACATGAAAAATCCAAATAAATTGAATCCAAAAGGAACCAAAAATTTTAATAACATGAATCCAAAATGACCTAAACTTAAAATGACTATAATCCAAAACCCATAACCATCTAGCTAGTCTAAGTTGAACTTAACTTGAAATTTAAATTTATTTTAATAAAAACTTAAATTTGTAGATTTTTTTAATTTAAATGTTTTATTTGATTTGTTTTTATTTATAAATAATAATTATTTTTAAAATTATTTTTTATATTTAAAGTACGTAGCACACAATAGTTTAAATATATCAAATATCTTTGTTTAATTTGAAGTTTTTTTAATTATAAATGTGAGATTTAATTTAAAATTTACGATATTATTATTAATCAAAATCATTACAACCAAATAAATATTTAAGACTACTTTTGTGATATGCATGTATTTAATTCTGACATTTCCAATACACAACAATTTTTCTTATCTTTTGATTTCGGTTTTTTCTTTTCCTCTCCTCAATATTTCATAGCACATTGCTTTCCCTAATTTCACAAACACAATATTTTTTCTTTTTTTTTAAGTTCAGATTTTTCTTTTCCTCTCTTTTATAGACAATCACACGTCATTTCCATGAATAAGCTTGTCTCACTATTTATTTTTTTTTAATTTTAATAAAATAATAATTCATTGTTACTAAAAATTATTCTTTAAACTCCACTGGTAATAAGGGATAAATTTGTTATATTAGTCTAGTAATGGAAAGGAAATGCTCACAGATCAAAGTAACAAAAACTGACTTGATTTAAATAATCCAACTTAACCAATTCAAAATGTCACCCGCTGATTAGTAAGTTTTAGATTTTGATCTTTTTTTGAATTTTTTTGTTTTGACAATTTTTTGTATTATAAAATATTTATTTCCATTACACATAAGAAGAGGAGAAGGACAGGTGGTTCCACCGATGGCTCCGGTGACTGACTAATGACTAGATTCCAATGCCAATCACCAAAGAGTCCTAAAAAAAAGGTTAGTGAACTCACTTTGAGTTGATCTGTCGATTTCTTGGGTTAGATTGTTCAAAACACTCTTATTCGATTACTGTATCTACAAAAATCAAGGATAGCTAATCCATCTTGACTTTTGTCTTGCAAAAGGGGTGCCAAGAATGGCGAAGAAAGGGAGTAACAGGGATCCTGGAGCAGCTCAACGGCAATGAAGGGGAGATAAATGTCTCTTGCTTGAGTTTTCTTTTCTTTTTTTTTTCCTTTTTTTTTTTTTTGTTTTATGGCTGCTTCTGGGATTATTTGTGTGTATGATTTGCTTTTTTTTTGTTTTTTGTTTTTTGGGTTAGGATGAAAGTGAGATTTTGAAAGGTCGAAAGCTGCAATGTGGTAAATGTATAACTTACTAAATTGAAAAATAGTGAGAGGGGCGATGGTTGGCACTAGGGGAGGTAGATTTGAGTAACCGAAAATCTTAATTACTGGAAGTTAGTTTTTTACTTAGATTAAGCTTTTAACACATCAAAATTAGTAAATTTGATTGCTTGAAATATACATGGCATTGAAATGAACTAGTTTAAAGTAAAATTGCAGAAACAAAGAGCTTGAACATAAATTGCAAGAGTAATAGAGAGCTAAAAACATACGATTGAAAGATAAATAGCTGTAAAGGAGACAACAAAATAGTGAAGTATTGGAAATTAAATGGCAAGAAGACGCTTGGGTCGGTTACTAACCCACTGAGGGGGTTTTCCTCAATGGCTTTTGGGACTATGCAAATGTTATTGAGTTAAGATTGTAATTTAATTGCTGTTCAAAAAAAAAAAAAAAAGATTGTAATTTAATTATTCGACCTTTTGATGGTATTAGCTAATTTGTTGCTTTTGTTTAGGATTTTGCAAATCTTTGAAGATTATATCCATATGCTCTTTATTCTTTTTTTTTTTTTGTTTTGTCGGCACATATACTCTTTATTTTTTTGATAAATAAAATAAGAGAAGCAGTGTGTTGTCTCAACGGTGTCGTCAAAGAACATTGGACATTTTACCAGTATTACAAATGATTCAGATAATTACGGCTAAACTCCTGTCGGAGAAGATCTAAACTTACCCACACAAAAAACTTATAATCTCAGCATCACATATGACAATATTCAAACCCAAAATTTCTGAATTAGATCCGAAACACCTTATCCAATTAGGTCACGTGAGTGGTAGTCACGTACTTTTTATTCTTTTTTTTGGTCATAACGTACTTTTTTTTTTTATTTGTCCAAACGTACCTTTTATTCTGATGGTTGGAATTGCTTTCACTTGTCTTTTAATGGTTATGGGCCTTAGCTGCTGGGCTTCACATTAGGCCTTCCAGAAGCTTCTGGAAATTAAACTAGTCTTTTTCATTTTCTAGAGCATTATTGCTGTTGTTGTCTCTGTTTTTATTATATGTAGGCTTTCGGCGTTTTAGGGTGCTGTGCTGATCTGGTCTTTTATTAGGCATTGCAAAAAGCTTTTGGAGTCTCCTGGCTTGCTGGGTGACTCCCTTTATTGTTGTTGTGCCATTGTGGACTCTTCTAGAGCTGTTGATCTTCGTGGGCTGCAACATGGACTCCCCTTATGGGCATTAGAACTTGCCGGGCAATTGAATTGCCTCTTCTTACAGTTGGGCTATCCTGAAATTTTTGGGCCTTTACAGGGTAATTGAGTGAAATTTGAAGAATTGGGCCTTTAGGCTTTCTTTTTCCGAGAGAGCTTGCTAAAAATTATGTAGACTCTCTTGACCAAAAAAAAAAGTAAAATTATTAAGAGTCTCTCTTTTCTAATGGGCTAGGCTTAACTTGCTAAAAGGCTTAACTTGGTATTAGGCGACCTGTATTTAGACTTTGAAATTACACTTTGAAACAATTAGAACCATTAACTCTTCAATTTTCTTTGGTTTTTTAATTTTTTGGTTTTATTTCTTTTTTTCCTTTTTTTTTCCTTCTTTTCTCCATTCAACTATAATCACATTTGCGATCAAAAATAAAATCAGACCACGATCCAATTATCAATTTGATACAATACAGATATGTTCAAAGAATTGACTGTTTATAACAGTTAATTTATTAACACTGTATTACGAAGAAAGTAACTAATTTAACCTTATTTCTTCCTAATTCCTGTGGATAGTGCTCTGGTTCATGAAGTAATTGACTGGCCACTATTTTTATTATAACGTAAATTTGGACCATCTTCCCAAAAATATATATATGCTAATAAAAAGAAAAGGAAATATTAGCTAGTAAAGATAGCAATAAAGTAATAACACTGTCCGATGATTTAAATTTGAGAAAAAAATATAAATTATTAGAGATCGATTGAATGAATTGTCGGATTATTTTATTGCTACCTTAAAATAAGAATAAGTCATATGATGATAAAGATAAAAAAAAAAAAAACAGAGAATGTGACTTCTTGTCATTTGAAATAGTAGTATAATAGTAATTTAGTATATTTTTCATGTTTAATCTAAGTTTGAGTGATATGAATGAGGTATAATAATGGTACAAAGTTAGCTTCACCCTAACGGTGTGTTTGTTGTGTGATGGAAAGGGGATGAGAGAAAGAAAAGTATAATCATTATTATATACTTTTCTTTCTTATACTTCTTTCTTCACACTTTCTGCACCATTCTAAATAATTTTTTTTTCTTTCTACTTTTTCTCTCACAAATTATTATTTATTTTTTCTTTAACTATACTTTTTTTCTTTTTATTTTTCTATCACTCCAAATAATTTTATTTTCTCTTCACTTTTTCTCTTATAAATTGCTATTCACTTTTTCTTTCACCATACTTTCGTTCTCTTCAATTTCTCCACCACTCCTAACAACTTTAAATTTTCTTTATTTTTTTTTTCTCCTCCTTTTTATATCATTCTATTCATTCCAAACACACTCTTAAAGAAGAATATATTTATTAATATATGTTTTTTGTTAAGAAAAAAAAAAAGGAATGTGACTTCTTAATTAAGTCGGATAAAAAAAAACTGCGACAAATCTCAATCCCAATCCATCCTCCCAAAATTGTCTTCCCCTATGTCCCCATTTGGCTGTTTTCGGACTCTGTCCGTTCGCCAATGATGGACGCCTAATCCATCTCCATCGCCGAAACAACCACAAGCCCCCGGTCCTCCGCCTCTCATCTTTTCTTAGTTACGCTGCCTTTCTCGAAGCCAAACTCCCCCTCTCTCTCCAAAACCCTTGTTGAACCCCTCCCCTTCACTCGAATTTTAGCCAGCGCCGCATAGCACGGCTTTTGGGCCGCCGCTGCCGCCGCAATCTGCGAGATCCACATGATCACTCGAGGCCTGCCATACCCTGCCGCAATGGCTCTGAAACAGGTTGGCGCATAAGTTCGGAGAGGTCGTCGACTTGTCGGCTTAGGCCAATCGCCGCCCGCTCATCCACCTCCCTCAGTGGGTCCGTGGAGAAAGGGTGCGAGAGGGAACAGCTAGACGCTCTGGAAAGGGAATGAGTGGCACGTTTGCAGAGTCTGTGGTCGCAATTTGGACCTCAAGAAGCATTTCAAGCAGCTCCGAGAAAGGTTTAGTGCCCAAGAGACGGAGCAGAAGTGAGGAGGATTTGGAGACTGATGATGGTTGTTTGCCATTAGTCATTTTGATGATGGGCATAGTGGTGATGAAGCAAGTGATTTGGATGGTGTGTTTAATGAGTTCCTAGAGGCGAGTCTGAGTTGAATGTTTTGTGGATTTCAGCATTTTCTGTAGGGGAAGAGGAAGAGAAGCAGGATTATGTAGCGTGGGATAGTGAGGATGTGGAAATTGAATGGGAAGCAGGGTTGTTTTGATATAGCAGATGGAGTTCTGGTGAGAGCTGCCATGTTACTGAACTTCTGCCTTTTAGTGTTGCTTCATTGTTTGTGGAACATGGAGATGTTGAATATAGAGTTTATAGATCGCTAATTCAATTTGGAGAAGGGGGAGTGGGGGAGAATTGATTTATGGAAGTAGAGCATAACGAACTACATTCATTCATGGTATCGATCCTTTGAAAATAGGCTTTTCTATGTTGTCCAGTAATTGTAGTAGTAGGGCTGTTTAAGAAAGACGTTTATGAAACGAATATATGATTGATCCTTGCAATGTTATTGGAATCTGACTTTGTCAGGACAGTTCTCGCTTCTCAACCCATTATCTGAATATGAAGGCTGGTGTTTGTAATACTCAAATTGCACAATGGCACATGTCTTCTCTCTGCTTTGTGTTTGATTATCTTATTTCATATTTTCATTCATCCGAAATGAGTTGATAGTGCAACGTTGATCAAATATGACTGATAAATCTGATAACTGGTTTGACAAATACTGACTGTTACATCAGTAGCCACCTATGACATTTTCATATATCAAGTGATACCTCAATATTAATGTCTTCTTAAAGTTGACGTTTAAGATGAGCAACATTTTAGCTTCAGTAACAAGTACTCTACTGGTCAGGTGAAACATGTATGACGGTTGCATGATTTGTATGTTGCTTGAGATTCCAGTTGTCGTTCGGGTGCACTTTTCTGTAGATGCAATTACATTCAGATTTCCATCCTACCATAATTGCACAATTATATCTAGAATTTAGAGCACTTGAACTTGTCCGAATGATATATTTTGGTAAGAGTTATAGTACACATTTACCTGAAGGATGTGGCATAATTGAAGAGGTGATTAACAAGTAGGTCTGCGGTAATAGTGTTGGGGTAAATATGTTTGTCTGCTAAAATATCTTTTGAGAAGTCTTCTTGTTGGGGAAGACTGGAAGAGGATGAAGACATTTTATTTTGTTCCTTGCGTATTTTTGTTGAATAACAAGGTGGAATTTGACAGCATAATTGGTTGTTCTCCCCTTGATTTTCTCCGAAGGAATTAGCATATATCTACTATAGTCCTTTCGCAAGTTCCTCGCATTTTATGTCAAAAATGTCTTCATGAGTGTATCTGATATGTCAATCTTTATCATATAACACGGAACCGAAAAAAGAAAAAGTGTGACAGCCTTGGATTGGAGAACAAGAACACTATCACAATGGATGTTTTTCAAAAGGAATTGGATGTTTTGGATATCCAAACAAAGAGAAAAATTGCATGATTTGTCCTATTAGGGGTTTTTCAAGCCAGGAAACCTCACCGATCTTACGGTCTTCATTGTGCTTGTTCTTAGCATTGAGATCATCTCTTGTTACATTAGTCGCCGTGGACACTGATTATTTGCTCTGAACTTTGCAGTTTCCAATCCCAAGTCATATGAGCTCATACGTGATCAGCTGCCTCTGCAGAGGATCTTCATCCTATCAACGCTTTCTGTTGGTTCTCTTTAATATATATCATGCGGCACTCTTTACATTGCTAATTTTTGTGCGATAAATCCAGTAGGTTTGAAAGGTTACCGTATCATGTTAGTCAAATGCTATCATCTGTTAAATTGAAATGATTGTTTTAATATTCTGAAATGTTTTCTTTTATTTTTCATGGTCTTCAGGTTTTCTGTTTTTAATCGTTGAGTTTTAAAGTACATGCCTTTCTTTTTTTTTTTGGTTAATATTTTATTAGGAATTCGATGAACCTAAAAAATGCACCAGTGCCATGTAATCCCCTGGCTTCAAATGTATATTTTAGAAGATTCAGCTGTAGTTCGCAGTCTCAGATTAGTGGACGTCCTTTTTAGCCCAGTTGGATTAGGATCCTTAAGTGTTTCTTATGCGTATGGAGGTCTAGTACATGGTCCATTGAACTGCAACTCCAAATTAAGCCTTCAATGCCTTGGGATGACGCATTGTGGATGTTCCCGTGAAGTTGGCATAAGGATGCTACACCTTGAATCTCAGCTGTTTCAATGCTGATGATCACAAACTTTGAGCAGCACCAATCCAAGATTATCCACATCATAGTTCGCTTTTCTAATCGACACAAATAGTTCATTTACACATCTGTATTTGGGATCAACTAACCTTTTTGAAATAGGGTAACACCTAATTAAGTCCTAAACATTCATAAATTTTATAATTGAGTTTTGAATGTTTTAATTTTTTCAATTGATTTTTATATCTTTTAAATTTTTTACGATCGGCTACTTCTGTTAATTTAACCATTTAAAATATAAGCATAATGGACCTGATATATATTTAACTTAACTGTCAAATATATTTTTAACAGTCAAACTGATAGAATGACTTAATTGTAAAGGATTTGAAAAATATAAGACTTAATTAAAAAAGTTAAACAATTTAAGATTTAATTATAAAAATTTATAAATATTTAAAATTTAAATGAGTGTTATCCTTTGAAACAGTTTAAAACGATTCTTCCTCTAAGTGTTGATTGTTTGGCATTGAAGAAAATTTTTCGAGATGTCATCATCAATTTTCTGATTGATTTAACTCCTCAACACCAGGCGACAAGGTCCATATCCTAGATTATTACAAACTGGAAGATAAACAAGGAAAGTCAAATCATTTTAGCTATAGTCACTGTTATGAACTACTTGTCCTTGTATTTGTTGATTGATTCGCTGAACATTGGTAAATGCCTAGAGTTATGGACTGGTGTGTTTTGATCTCCATGTTTCCTTAATGACTTCGTTTTTCCATCTCTCTTGCAATTGCATCACTGACGTGAAACCTTAGGAATCACTGACGTGAAACCTTAGGACAAAAAAAAGGAACAGCTTTCAAATTTCGCATCCTCTAATGGTGAGGATAATGAAATGTGGACTTACATATGAAATGCATCAAGTTGATCGCATTCAAGTAATTAGGTTCAATTGCTCGCTGTCAGGGTCATTATTTAGTTGGAGTCATCAATTAGGTAGTGGAAAATTCCCTCCAAACCAACGAATTTGAGCGAAAATGTTTTTGATTTTCTGCGAAAAATATCTGTGAAAAATTACGGGCAACCCATCCACTATGATCTCCTGCCGACTGAATTGCCAAGCTGGCCAATTAGGCAGGAAGCTGGCATGATATGCATTTTATCTTCTTTTCTCCTCCAATGAACATCAACCCTTCTTTTATTTGTTCATCACATCAACCATTCTTTTAATTTTTATAGTAATATTTGAAAAACAAAGTCCAAAAGCGGCATTCTTATTTGCGGCCGGGCGGCCTGTGCTAGAAATTTTAATTAATCATAATCTGTAAAGACAGCTGCTTCTTAATCTACAGTTAGTACGGCTGGTCTTAAATTATTTTAAAGCTCTACTACATAATTAAAATTTTTAGTAAATATTAAAGTAATTATACTATTTATTTATTTTTTTTATAAATTCAACTTTTATATTACTTTGATCTCAATTTGATTATATCTAAAAAAATCTCGGGAAGTATTTTTTGTCATTTTAATAGTTTTCTTGAAACAGTTAGGTGTCGGCAAAACTCGTCTCGCAATTGCGGTGGCCGTCACTCGCCAACTCCTGACCACTATCCGAGAACTTGGCCGATGCTTTCGATATTATCCGCAAGATGTGCTTCCATTAGACCTTTATGATTTTAGTTAACAATAATATTCCTCACCATGTAATGTGAGCATTGATTGTGGGGACTAAAACGCCAACTCATAATTAATAATTAATAATTCATGTATTAGTAGAAAAGTTATTGTCCAAATAGCGGGTTTTGTCCAAATAATAAGTGACGTATTCTCTCATCATATCAGGCGGAGTTTTAGATTTTGTTTTAGAACTCTGTCTAGCCTTCATATCCCTCTCTCATAATAACCAAATATGAGCTCTCCAATCATTAAGTTGTAGACGAAAAAAGTAAAAAAAAAAAGTTATTGTTCAATAATTTCTTGACAAGAATTAGAAAAATAATGCCTTCACACCTTCGCATCAATTAGTTAAAACACTTAAACTCTTTTAATTTTTGTATTCCCCTTAACATTCTCTTATAACCCATCAATATTTAAGCTGAAAGTCAAAGAAAGTTCCATATTAAGGGAATATGAAGTTAAAACCATTACACTGAAAAAAAAAAAAAAAAAAAAAAGGAAAAAGTTAGCAGTCATAGACCTAGACTAAAATTTTGAGTCTAAAACAAGACTAAAATTTCGAGTCTAAAATAAATAGAGTTAATAATTACAAAAATAATCGTTAAACCTCTATAAATTATTATGTAATAAAAACTAAATAAGGACCGAGTAGCTGATTTCACATTTCTCTATCTATAATTTTGTCAACTAGCACAGTGGTAGCTCTTGGGCTCACCATTGATTTAAAGTTAGTATATAATTATGACCAAAGTCTCCCATGGGTAACCAATAAAATCTAGATTAATTAACTAGAAGAGCAAAATTCTTAGGGAGAGCTTATGGCTTAATTCTCTCAAATTCTCAGCGTTGCATTACTTCAAATACACCAAAAAAAAAAAGGTTCCCCACAATTTTTTTTTTCTCTAATAAATAAACATGTCTCCCATAATTATCCCACGAGCATTTCGCACTACTGCAACGCAGAAAACATTTGTGTGACACAAGTCTAATATATTTATGTAGAATGAATTCAACTAAAAGTGGATGTCACAACTCTTTTGATATTCAAAAAAATAAAAAAAAAAATTGAATATTACATAATTAAATCAAAGTAATTAATTCGTGTACAATTATCATTGCGTGGACGGAAAGGTCAACTTTGGCACCACGTCGTTCCACCACCGACTAAATCTCCGTCAATTCAAAATCCACAATTTACTAGAATCAACAGTAAACAAAGCGTTTTTAACGGAGTTCAATTGCATCACCTTGTTTCCGAACGCATTTGTAAACACCGTTATCTTGTTGACGGTGAGTCAAAGTGCTTGCGTGCTAGGGGAGTAACCGTCCACGTCGGCGCTCCCTTATTCACAAGCCGCTACGTTGGCTTTGTTCTCATCTCTGAATGATCTCTCTTCATCCCCCCCCCCGAGTTATTCCGACCAATAGACATAACAGCTTGGTTAGCTGGAGGAAAATTACGTGGATATATTTATTAAGATACATAAAAGATAGTTAATTAATTTAACGTTATTAAATAATTTATTTTTTTATTAAATCTAACACATATTCCATAATTTAACAATATAAATTACTATGTATCTATTGCATATTTATCTAGACGTGCTTAAAAAGTATTTATATTTGGACAAAGGACTGAGGGAGTTGATATCAGTATATTATTATTGTTTTAATAAAGAAAAGAAAAAAATGTGGGGAAACGAGTTTCAGAAGCTCAATGCTCCAAAACAAATTAAAATAATTCTTTTTTAAAAAAGATTCCAAGAAATTCTTTTTTATTTAGCATATATAGGTCTAGAATTTAAAATTTAAGATATCACATAATTTAATTTAAAAAATAATTAATAAAATAATACCTCACGGTGTACGATTTTGGTGCACTTACCTATTTTGTAAAGAAATTATTGTTATTATTAGTATTTTAAAATTTAAATTTTTTTAATCAAAAGTCGCATAATATGCAAGAAGACCAACAAAATGTATAATCACAACAATAAATGTATTCCAAAGATTGAAAAAAGTGCGATACAATGAAATTCAATCTGTTTTTCACTTTTTTTATTTCAATACTTGATGTACATTTTGTTTACTAATTGTACATTCTGTTGGTTTTCTTATAGCGTTTTTGACCAAAAAAAAATTAATTAAAAAATATTTTATCGCAAGGCGTCATCTGCGTTAGCCCTGCTCCCAAATTCTGACCGCCCACAATATTTTTTTTGCAGAATAAAGATGGATATTAAAAGATGGATATTCTTTTTCTTAACAAATATTATAATCATTCTGTGTTTATGGATTTAGACGATTAGAACCCACATTAAAAGTCAAAATTGTTAGTTACTCCCACGTCACTATCAAGAAAAATAATAATTTAGTAATTTTATTTGAACAATTTTAAAATAATTATAAAGTGGTATAAGTCAATTGATGATTAAATTTAAAAAAATATAAAATAAATAAATTATCAAATACTATTAATAAAATTATAAAATTACTTTAAAATTAATTAAGTGAAATTATTTAATATTACTCTTACATAAAATTTTAGCAAATATTGGTTCTGTTTTTTGTGTGAGGGATTAAGGACCACAAGAATACAACATAAAACATGATATAGATAAAAAATAAAACACCAAAATTTTTCGAAAATTAGGATATGAATACAATATAATATGTGATGTGATGCAATATATATATATATATATGATTTATATACTTGGATCAATTTTTTATTAAATAATTTTTAAAATATATATTATAACAAATGCGACATATACTCTACCTTTTTGGAGCACAATTTTCGAAGCTTAATTAATATAATTTCTAACCTAAAAGTATCAGTCATGTATACGTTTATTATATTACATTTTTGTTATTTGGTTTTTGAGCTTATGGACTGAAAATATATGAATGACCTTCAAGAATTTTAAGATTGATTTCTTATACGCTTGAATATATACAATGATTACAAGTGCACCACATTTCTTTCCGATGAATAAAAAAACAGAAGACCCTGCACCACATTCAAATCTGTTTAATATGTATTTAGGTTTGGCATATATTTCATGCGATCTCTATTTTATAGTTCTAGTTTTTCATTTCGGTCAATTGGTTAACTGGAACAAATCTTGAAGTTGTTTTTTTTTTCCCCGGTTTTTAACCCAGTCATAAAAAAAAAAAAAAGTATTTCCAAAGGATATCTAATAATGGAAACATCCATTCATACCATTTTTAATATTCGATAGATTTTTTTTTTCTTTTGATAGATAAAATGGGCATAATGAATTTAGCCTTTATATTTTTTTCAATAATTCAAACTCTTGGCTCAACGAGATCAAAATCCACAATCCAAACTAGCATGTATTTTTGTAGAGAAGATATGTGCTTTTGCAAATTTAGGTACCTTGTCTTATACTATATAGAGAACAATTAATAATGATTGGATACTCTATTAATTTCAAAATTTATTTTTAATACAAAATTTCACTAACAAAAATTAGTTCCACCACATGAACACCATAATATATACAAGAAAAAATCATTAAAATAAAATAAATTAAAGTACACACATGGAAATTAAGTACCAAACGTGTCTTTTTTTTTTTTTCTGGGAAAAAGTGAGTGTCTGTTTTGTACCCATTAACCTAGTCTAGAAAAACATTATTCATTGCAAAATTACTACAAATTATAATCATTAGAAAAATTTTGTGTCAATAACATTTAGATATAATTAATAGAATAATATAGAAATAATGAATGATATAGAGAAAAGTTGAAAAAAATATATATTATTGTATTATTTTTTTTTTCCAAATCCGTGTACTATAGTTGCTTCCTTAACTATAAACTCATTAAAATTAAAAATAAAAAAGGGAAATCATCATTTGTGTATAAAGAACACAGTACTAAAGTATTTTGTCTAAGAGTTCTGCCTGAGCATAATGATGCTTTTATTGTTTATAATGATATCTTTAATTTTTATAATTTAAAAATATTTTTGTATATTTTTATTTTTTATTATAAAAAATATAATAACGATTATAAAAACTTATAGTACCGATATGTTTAGGTAAAATATTCGAACAAATTTTCCCTAAGGAAGAAGGGGGATGGAGGTGATGGACTTTGTCGGCCAATTTTGGCATTATCTTAAAGGAAGATCAACGTGGCGGCCGTGCACAGACGACAGACTAGCAGCCAAGTAGGAAACTAATTGCCTCCTACCTCTGCCCTGTTTGCCCCTCTTGTGTGTGTGTGTGTTTTTATTAACGAAACGTGGCTGGTGAGGCAACCGTTTTTTATTAGTTTTCTAACTTAGTACTACTATATAAAGAGGATTTTGCAGAACTCAATCTTTCTGGGGCTCCTTGTTCTTCTCTGGTTCAAGCAAAGCACAAGAAGGTTTAATATATATTTTTTCTAGGTTATTGCTAAGGCAAAAAAAAAAAAAAAAGAAAAAGAAAAGACAAGCATGGAAGGGGAGTGTTGTTCAAGCTCGACAACCTCGTCAACATCGACGACAACAAGCGCAGAGAAGGGCAAGAGCAACCGACAACCTCATCCAAATCAACGACGACAACAACAACAACAAGAGAAGCCATACAGAGGCATACGGATGAGGAAGTGGGGAAAGTGGGTGGCGGAGATAAGGGAACCCAACAAGAGGTCGAGAATTTGGCTTGGCTCCTACTCGACGCCCGTCGCCGCCGCCCGTGCCTACGACACCGCCGTCTTCTATCTCCGAGGACCCTCTGCCAGGCTTAATTTCCCCGATTTGATTTACCAAGAGGACGAGCTGTGCGACATGTCGGCTGCTTCTATACGCAAGAAAGCCACCGAAGTTGGGGCTAAAGTCGACGCCCTAGAAACAGCTCTCCATGCGTCGGAAAACAGCTCATCGAACCGAGTTGCTTCGGAGAAACCCGATTTAAACAAGTCCCCAGAAAACTCTGACCAAGAGTAGCTATAGAAGATGCGGTCTTCAGCATAATTGTCCAATAGTTTTATTATTATTATTATTTTCATTAATTAGTTTTAAGTTTCAACATATATGCTTCTGCTTCTACGATCGTTTTTCGGTTAAACCCGCATCTGTGCCGGAGAAAACTAAGTTAATTTCCTGCGCAAAGGAAAAAAAAGATATGGGGTGTATTAGTATCTTAGAAAGGAATATGTATACATAGAACCATCAGAAAAATTCTGTGGAATGAGAATTAATTAAGTTCTGTAGGAACAAGATGTTTTCCAGCCATAGACTCGAAGTCTTTCATCAAATTCGTGCCTTTGCTTTTCTTTTATTTGTTTGTTATATTAATTGATATGTTTAGAGTTTTAGATTAGAGATGAAGCGAGTTAAGGATGAATCTCAAAAAAAAAAAAAAAAAAAGAGTTAAGGATGACCTAGCTGAAAGGATAAATAAACAGCAACAGTCTACCTTTCTCTTTCAGGAGTCAGGACTATCTATATATATTTTTTGAGTTAAATACAACAAACAAAGGAGATAAAGAGATAAGGCAAGAGTTGGGCAACAAGAAGTGGCCCTCCTTGTGAGTTGTGACGTGCTTGTGGAGGCCACATAGAAAGAAAAATGATCACCATTCGAGATGGTCGTTCTTGATTAAGGAGTTAAAGCTTTCGATTTTGAAGGTAGGAGTTCGATCTTGAAGTTAGGATCTTAGCATCAAATTGTGAAATTAAGCCTAAAATTCATATCTTGATATAACACATAATTATTCGATCGCTTTGTATTTTCTTAGATATAAAATCGTAATATTTTTCAATAAAAATGCAGGTATTGCACCCTTATTTACTTATTTATTTATTTTTAAAATAAGAAGAATGAAATGTGCGAGGGGAGAGAGAGAGAGGAAAGTGTGGTCCTCTCAATCAGGGAGGTTGTCACCGTCATGGGATGGTGGGAAGCTTACGAAATGTTGTTCAGTGGAAGTTGATGAGTTATGAAAGGTGGGCGGTGATTGTTTTTTCTCCTCTTTATTATTAATAACTACCATCTATATTATGTATATATGTATTGATTGTATTTTTTGGTACATCGGTATGTATGTATTGATTATATTGCGTGTATATACAAGGTATTGGAAAATGGTATAAGAGATTAGAGCATGGGACGAAAGAATAAAATATTATTAAATCAACAGGCTAATGTAAAAGAATATTCTGTGTGTTTTCACAAATGTTGTCCAACATTTAAAAAGTGGTAACATGTGACATTATGATATCCGTAGAAATTTTTTTTTAAACTAATATAGGGCACTATCATATTTGTCTAATGGAATGCCTATAGACAATTAACTAAAAAAATTATCTAATGGAATTGACCTACGTCAAGGTTAAGGGTTCATGCTTCAAATCTGTCATTTCTGTCGAAGGTAATGCAGTTTCAGGTTATCATATCAACAAATTTTGTTAAATAGAGATCACAGATGGGTTAAATTAGTTATTAAAAAATATTTCTAACGTCAAAGCATCACTTTTTTAACAATCAGGCTACATTTGTGAAATCACACAAAATTCAATATATTTTTGCACATTAACCCTAAATAAAACTATATTTGTATTCTTCTCTTTACATCAAAAAATTAATTAGATCGCGATTCAGAAAATATACCTAGGTTAGGACAAAAAAAAGACAAAAAGAAAATGTACCTAAGCAATCATATATGCAACAGCACGTACTAGGTTACAAAATGTTTCGCAAAATTAAACAAAGGTAGGTCCAGAGTTTTCAGAATAGGTCAAGAATTAATATATCTAACAATTGAATAATGCATCAATTATTCAACTATTCAATTGAATAATGTTAAAATGCAGCTATTTAAAAAAATAAAAATAACTAATTTATTCGCATATTTAGAGATATGTTTAGAGCCTCAATCGGATATATATATGTTAATGTCCCTGCAATTGATGGCCCGATAGTTGTCCGTATTACAATAACGTTTATAATTTGTGTAACAACAATGGAAAAATATAGAACAAAAAAATGATAATTTTTTCTTCTTAGTTTTGTTGTGTATTCTATGACTAATGTTGCAGAAAGTCTTTATTTGTTGCATTAAGAATAAATTTTGAAGTGGTTTTATCCTACCATGTAATGAGACTATATATATATATATATATATATATATATAACTCCAAATATTTGCAAAGTACAAGTTTAAGTTTTGATGTACCAAATAAATATTAATAGTGCCAGCTAAATGTAGACAAAGTTATACATGCCTCATATGATAGAATATTCTATCCTTTGCAACATAAAAATCTTAGCTACTGTGTCAACAAGTAAAAACCCAGTCCACATGTTGGAAAGCCGCTAATTATTGGTTTTGTTGTCAACCGATTGTACATGAAGCCGTGTAAGAGATCCGCATGGCCGCATGGGGACCATCTACATATGTGCCTCCTAATCTGCAGTTCTTTAATTTCTTTTCCGGTCCTGTTACATCGACCAAGGTCTTGGGACAGGTCCCGACGCACTGCGCGGAGTTCGTGGGGCCACACACACTTTTTCTTTTTTTCTTTTTTTTTGAAATATATACGATACAAAATGTGTAAATGAGTATTACGTAATGTGTATTTAAGAACTTTTCGTTATTGTATGAATTTTATCAATTTTGTCTTGTCTTTTAACAAATTATTTTTAAAAAAACATTATTATGCGGAACCTACATGGCACTGTCATCTCTCATTTATTCCTTTGGTTTTTTTTTTTTTTTTCATTTATCTTAAACAGCTGTTAACAGCTGTAAAAGGTGATGGACAATGAATATAAGATCAAAATTCGAACCTCCAATCTAACAGTTAGAAACAAAGCTTCCAATAGTTTAGGCCAAGCCCAACCCTCTTTTCCACTTTGTTTATCATGCATGTATTTTGGACGGTTGCTTTGCCTATGGAAAAGCCCCTCAGCTGTTCTCTGTTAGCAAAAATCTCTCAGCTGCTTAACCCTTGTGAAACTCAAGAGTGAGTTAAGAATTCTGGGTTTCAAGGTTTCAACTCTAATAAAGTCCAAGTCCTGATTTCTCGATAGAAAAATAATTGGGACTGATCTTTCTTCCTCATGCATGATTTGTTATTTAATATTTTATCAAGTATTTACTGAAGGCCGTTGATAAGCTAAATTTATTTGGTCGGTTGCATGGTGTCGGTGAGGCTATTGTTTCGCGTTGGCGTTTGCTCAATTAATATATTTTGCCTGTCCACTGGGGGAGTGCCTGTCTTAACCGAGATTGTGATTATTATTAGTGGCACTGTATAGCGTCATGCATCCGGATTTCCATTGTGTTCCAATTGTTTCTTGGGTGACTTGGTCAAGAATGAACATGCACCTTCATCGAAGATTATTTGAGATTTTGGCAACTATTTTGATAATTTGGAGTTTCACGTAGGAGTTTTAATAAATTTTAAAGTAATATATGTAGCTGGATAGTTAAAAGAAAATATAAATTGTGAAATGTTAATAAATGGATTGTATGATAATTTTGATATTACTTAAACGAAACTTATATAGTGGTCTTTTGCTAATTAAACTATTCTATATAATATGGGGTGGCAGAAAAAGGTAATAATTAACTAAAGAATTTTTTGTGGTGTTATATTTGTGAATCCATTTGTACGCTATCATCCACAAATGCTTGTTTTTATTCTTATTTGCATTCTATAGGAGATGAGGGTATGACTTCGTTGTCAATGAAAAAGAATATGTACACTGATAAATCGCAAACGTTTCAATTCCATCACTTTCACCTTCACACACTTGCCAAAAACAGACTAATTGCCATCATAGTTGTTTATTGATCATCAATTTCGGCTGGGTCAATGGTTCTAGCTACCATATTGTTTTCATGTCGCCATAACAACGTTTGTCAACCTCGTGGAGGGGCAAACTTAAGATGCCAAGCCCTTCCAAATACACATGACGAAAATAGGGTGTAATTTCCACCTAGAAAACTTATCTAGCTATCACATTTTACGTTGAAGAGAAAATATCCCCAATCCAACCATCAGTACTTGAAACGTAAATGAGAAACAATTGACATAGTTTGGGATATAATAAGTCCCTGTTTGTTTTGGATGTTAACAGCATTTTGATAGTAGATATTTGGTTCAGTAGATAGTTGCTGCTGATGAAATGTAAAACTTTGTTATTAGATTTTCACTGTATATTAAAAATATATGTCAGAGTTTCTTGAAACTAATAAACACAAGTTAACATGTACCAAAAAAAAAGTGCCAAAAAAATATATATATATAAGTTAATTGCAAAGACTTAATCTAGGCATCAAAATGATATAAGATTTTTAATCCAAGGGTATAGTAACTAGAATATGTTTCTGACATCACAACCTTTTTAAATGAATTTATCTTGACTCACTCTTGATTGTAGGGGCCATGATTTCTTTCTTTATGAGAACAACAGTCATAAAAAATAGAAAAAATAACCAATGTTTTAAAATTTTAGATTCAGATATAATGTTAAATTCACAAATCTGTTGCTTACTTGACCTTATTCAAAATTCTGCTCATGAAAAATGCATTCCCGCTACATTGATAACAGACTTAAATGCTGAGGAAAAATAAGGTCCCCGCATTACCAGGGGACAATTTAAGCTGAGCGTGGTTGAGGTCCACTTTCTGCACTTGGCACGTTCAAAGAAAGCAGGAAGACTGTGGTAGCCCGATTGCTTTATATGCATACAGGCTTGCAGTGTGAGAAAAAATGTAAACAAACCTGAACTTGGAGAGAGGCACCCATCACAAGGTCATTTACAAGCTATCAAGGCAACATGGAAAAGAGGGAATGAAAAGACAATCATTTGGCCAGTTAATTATTGAAACATCTACTCCCAGTTGCCGTAGTAGACTGATAAACTGATCAACATGTGAGGGTGTCTGCCGTTTCACAATGACACTAATTATGAAGACTGAACATGACTGAACTCCACTTTCCACGTGAGGAAGGGAAAAGGCATTCTAGTGCTTGCCTGAAACATAGTGACCATGATGAATGCCTTATGATGGGAACAAAACATAACGAAGCACATGGGAGGCTAGGCCCTCTCTGGGATGACAGGACAACAACGAATACCATATAAAGGGAGGACAAATAAAACCATGAAGGTGGGAAAAATTGAACGTCATTTTAATAATATGATTAAAATTGAGAAGCTCAAGTCTAACCACCCAGGCTAGGCCAGCCTAGGTGGCCAATGACGTCATTCACTATTAAAATGTGCAGATTTAAACTCTATCGCTCTCAATTTTTTTTTATTATGAAAGCTTTTTTATTTTAGTGAGTTGAAGTATTTGTACTTTATATTATATTTATAAACTTATTTTTTACGTCTCTTTTAACTACTAATTAACTAACTATGAATTATTTTTGTATTAAAAAAACAAAAACTTGTACATATAATTCACAACATATTTTAAAATCAAAGATGGCAAGGGAAGCTTAAGGGCATGCACATTGAATCCATTATTTGATTTTTGATTACCGACGATTAATTAGCACCGTCTTCAAGCTTTGCCCTCTTGACCCCAGCGGGTCCAATTCAATTGCGTCGGTGTATATGGAAGAAAGGACAGTGCAGTACACTAGGCAGAATAAGAGCCCATCGGCGACGGCAAGTCCCCTTCTTTTTTGTTTTTTTTTTTTTGGTCAAAACGGCAAGTCCCTTTCTATATTCTGTTACATCTTTCCGGTGATAGCCCAATCCATAAAGAAGACAAGTTGGGCTAGATGCCAAATAAACTCAAAACATGAGCCCAACTTCGCTCTTACGGGCTTACAACGCCAAGCTATTCTTAAATCATTTGTCTGCTTCACAACGCTATTAAGAGTGGGGGATGTCCAGAAGCCGTCCAATCCATCAAATACTGACCAACCCAAATTATTGTGAACTGTATTTGTCAAACTAAAGAAAGATATTCAAGTAAGGTCCAAGTGACTCCAGCTTGATTTTTCTTAAATAAAATTTTAGTTTCAAATTTTATGTATAGAAAAACATAAGTGCGAGGAAAGCTTTGCCCCCTTAATGAGTTCTTCCCGATTTAAACTAAATTAATCGGACTTTAATATAATTTTTGTATATCAGGATCTAACATAAAAAAAAAAGAAGAAGATGTTTAACCAAAAAAAAGTTTGTTTTTTGTTAATAAAACGAGAAAGCAAGGAGACCTATGTGGCTCAAGTTGTAATATCACTTGCAGAGGTTAACACTTGACCACGGTTCAAGCGCTTCGAGGTGAATCAGTGAGGTTAAATTTACATTTGATTCCGCACAATTCTAACAGAGGCTAGTGATCTTTGTAGAGCACCAAGGAGTATGAGTTTGGTGTAATGGTCTCGTGCATCACCAACAAGGGCGATCCATTTCTATAACAATTGAAATATGTAGGAAAGAGTTTATATTATTGCAACAAAATTTGTTCACGTCTTTGTAACTGCCTCAAACTCTTTGCAGCCGTTGTGGTATTTTGAATGTTTTGAGGTGGTTGATCGATTAATTGTGGATTGAATTTTAGAGAAATTGTCACCGACGATTTAAATGGAGAATAAGCATCCCTACCAAGATTTCGTATATCTTTACATAAGCAAGGTGTTTTGTCTCGAGGTCTCTATCATAAATCTTTTATATATTATTAGGCTACCATATAGTAGTGTCGGAACCACGTTGTTAAGAAGTACTAATAAAACTGTATTCAAGATTAAATAACAATATAATTATTATAGTCTCGATTTCGACTAAAGATATGATAAACAACGGCCAAAAAAATAAAAACATAAAGCCCTTTTTCTTGTTTCAAGAAATATATTTTGGCAGCAAGTGGGTTTCCTACTTATATTAACGCTACTTGCTTATCTAACAAGGGGAGTTTAGTTCTTCGAGATATCTCAGTCAGTTCTTTCTCTACCATAATTATGCTTCAAATGGTTCTTGTTACCGTGCTGATTGCCACTTGATCATGCATCTTTTCTTTTGTCAACCAAAAATTCAAAGACCCATCAAATCCAATTCCATTCTTTAATTATCAATATGAGCTGTGTGGATTCTGCTTTATTTTGATATCATGAGGATTTTGAAAAACGTTTTGGACAGATATAGGAAATTGAATGCCTCCCAACTCAGATGATGACCTCTAGCCATGCATTTGAAAACATAACTTATTTTTATCTTAAAAGAAAATGTAGAACGTTGGACCCACACATCTTGTTTTATGTAAAAGGGAAACCGAAGGAATAGCTAGCCCAAAAAATACGAAAAGAGGAAAAAAAAAAAAAAAAAAAACTGAATGAAGTGGAGCACTTAGCACTTACACGTTCCATAAGAAGTCCGGATTCTAATGAGAAAAGACGACGAGAAAATGACAGTTGGACTTTATAACTGGAGTCAAAATTTAACTCTGAGTTTGTGCAAAACAAGCACCGCAAAAGAGGTTAAAAAATAGGAGAAAAGGAAAGAGTTCTTAATAAATGTAAAGAAAAACAAAGGGGAAAATTTTGGTACAGCAAGGATCTTTCAGACTCCCAGTGCAATCAATTCAATTAATTGTGCTTGGACTGTCATCCATTCGGGTTCTAAAAAAAAAAAAAAAATCCCTTTCCCTTCACATTTGCACCCACTTTTCCTTACAAGACATGACAATTTTCTAACCACATCATGTTTCTCATGCTTCTTTTTTATACTTTTTTGCTTCCCTTTCTATGCTTTCTTTCTCGAGAAAAAAGAACAAACGAGAAACAAAAAAATCAAAGAGAATTGCACTGTAGAACCATAAAGTCATAAGCAACGTATATATAAAGATTTCCCATCTAAATCTGGTTGGGAATATGTTTAAATCCTAGAATAATATAGATGCTAAAACAATATTACATGGACAAAGGTCTTTTTTTCCATACAAGAATAATGTAGCCGATGAAACAATATACAATGAAAGGTCTAATCAACTTGGTCGAAAGAAAAGGTCTAATCATGCATTCAGTGATTATAAATGTGCAATTAATAATCCCAAGAAAACTACACTAGCAATAAATTTAAAATACCAACTAAAATATGCAAATGAGATAATGAATATAAGTATATACATAGCAGAATATAATTTTTAAGCAACAAAAATGAAAATTTCCGAATGTAAAATGTGCAACCATTTGCTAATGGTAAAAAATTAAAAAAAAATCAACGAAATAGTATGACGATAACATTTGAATTTTAATGTGTCCCTATAATAGGGCTCTACATTTATATATTAGGTTTGGCACGATGACACGTATACATTGTATTCGTATCATACAATGTCAGGTTTGGATGATAATCATTGATAATTACAGATTCGATCGTGTAATATGATAGAGTTTTCAAGTGACACTTAGCATAGCAGATGGGATCTGGCTTGATAACTTCAATCACGGACCAGCAGTGATTGGGGCATAAATGGGTGATTGGGTGCATAACGTGATGATTTTTTTTTTTTTTTAATCATCGATTCAATGAAATGATGATCGTCTACCTGTAAACGGGCTCCAACAAGAATCATTATCATAACTTATTATTGTCAATTTATTATACCAAAAAAGGAAAATTAGTGATTTTTATTAAATAATTTTAAATTAGTAACAAAATGATATTAGTCGTTAAATAATTAAATTCGTAAAAAATAAAAAAATAGATAAACTATCAAAAGTTGTTGGATGTTCTGAGTTTTTATTTAGTGTTACTATTTTGAAACTGTGTAGTGTTATTTTTATTATAATATGTTTTCCCAAAGTGAGTTGCTTGTCACCAGAGAGCAATTGAGGGCCCTGTATGGACTAACAGGCACAAAATTATATCATTGACTACTTTCTTGTTGAGTAACTAACAGGTTCCTTAATCTAGTTTTGTTCGCCAGCTATAATGTGCACGTCTCGACTAATGTGTGCCGATAGCTTCTAGTCTCCTTTTGTCACTCAGCGTCTCTGTCCCTTGGTGGGCTTTGTTCCCTTGATGGGATCTGTTCTCCTTTATGGGATGTGTTGTATTTCTTTCTTCGTCTGCTTGGTGTTCAGTCAGTGGTTGAGTTTGTTGGGGGTTGTGCAGAACGGGGATCTTTGGTGGGAAGCTCTCTATGTTTGGTGCCTGAGCCGTTCGTTGGTCTCCCGCAAGGCTCCCCTGTCCCCTCCCTAACTTTGATGGGCGCGGTGGTAGTGGAGTGGTGTGTTTTTGGTTCGAAGGGTGGCTTTGTGCAGATCGTCGAAGCTCCATGTGGGTTCGTTGTACTGTCGCCGGTCACCATCTTTTGTCTGCTTCTCCACATTCGAGCCCCTCTTTCCTCTACAATAAGTAGTTGTTTCCCCGATTTTTGTCTAGCGCTTCGGCGTGGTTGGCACTTACCCAGCTTTTTACTAGAGATGCTGTCACTTATGGCCCTACGGGGCTTGCCAATTTCCTTGGTCATCGCTGTTGAGCAAGCGGTGGGAGTTGGAAACCTGTTGGTCTCTGGTGCCTTTGCCTGTGGGCCTTGGGCCTACTGTTGCCTTTGCGCAGGTCTATCTCTTTCCGAGGTTATGGGCCCTGGCTTGGGTTTCATTTCGGTGTAACGGATAAATTTCGAGTCTAAAACAATTAAACTCGAAAATACAAAATAAATTACAAATAAAAATTTAAAATAAAAGAAAATTTGCGTGGAGTCGATCTCCGCAAATCCTCCGATTAGTGTTCCTTTTTTGATTCCGTCAAGGGCTGCACGAGCTTGATCTTGACAGAAATAATTTTCACATCTTTATCTTGAACTGGGTAGACTGAAACTGTATCTGATTTGGACGTTTTGACTACGGTTAATAACCGCAGAGACCTGATCTGAGCCGATCTGGCTTAATTTCACCGAGGGTCGAAGGGACTTGTTCTCGGATGAGCTGCCTGGATTTTGCTGAGAGCCATATGAGACTTAATCCCAGCCGGATTTGTAGTAATTTGATATTTTTAGATTTATATTCTCATAAATTCAGATCTAGAGCGATCCGAGAATATAAACCTAAAAATAATTTTAAAAATGAAAACAGCAAATTTTTTGGAGCTTACCCCTGAAATATCTCTAAAAAAGGAGTTAGGAGAGTATACTGCAAAGTAAAAGCACGTAGGAAAAGGAGAAATTTTCTTGAGAGATTTTCAAAATTTTCTTTTTCTCTCAAATTCTCTAAATTTTTCTGTTTACAGATTTACTGAATCTGTTTTGAACTGGAAGCCGAGGGCCTATCTATAGGGTTCCTTTCTCATGTGAACATCACATGGGAAAGGAATCTTTTAAAAATAATTTTTCCACGGTCGGCGTTGCCAACGCCGATCGTTGATTTTAAATTTTTTTTTTGACTAATGACTTTATCTAGAAGCTGAATTTTTCTTTTATTTTTAAATTAAAACGCGTTTACAAATGCCCCCACTTCAAGGGTCGGTAAGGAAGAACTTTGCAGACGTGATCCGAACCGAGTCTTGAAGTCCAGTTTGAAACTTGAGATGTCCTTACGAACATTGAATGTTGAAATCTTCTATCTCCGACTAACCCAACTGTTGTTGGATCGCAATGGAAACCGATATAATCTTGAGGAAGTTAGCAGCCCAGCCAATATAAAAATTGAAGTCTTGGCTCCAGGTGAGTTCGAGCTTCCATGGCTCGCAAAGGCTGGCAAAGGTTCTTTGAAATTCCAAAGCTCTGGTGAGGATGATCCGGTAGGTAAAGAACTTGAACCTCCCTAAGAGGAAGACCCAGCACTTTAGAACTTCAAAACCGGCACACAGAGAGACTGACTGTAGTGATGATTCCCAAGTCTGTTTCGACGTAAGGAGAGTAGTTGGAACTTTCCTGTACGTCGCCGCATCTAAAGGAAGATTAGGATGATTGCAGCGTCTCATCCCTCTGTGGTAGATGTGAACTAAGGAAAGTAGTTGGAACTCCATGACACCGATGGCGTTGGAGACTGAGTTTCGAGGGTTTTTAGGGATCTCTCGAGGAAGACTACTCCTTCTTTTCTTAGCTCGTGTGCCTCCAACTTCTTGATCAAAGAACTTCCTAGGACAACTGCAGAGACTAGGCATTTTCTTTTGAGAAGAAGAAGAACTGAGGGGTGAGTATTATGACTCGGATATGCATGATATATATACATAACATAAAGAAATTTTTTTTTTTTGAAAAGTCAAAAAGGAGGTACGTAGAATCGAGTAAGTCCTCCACGTCCCTTTCCCCCATAAGAGACAAAAGAGGTAGCGGCTGATGCGAGTTACGAAAGTTGTTACCGTATGCTGTAGAAGTCGTTGCCGTGTGCTGCAGAAGTCGTTACAGTGTGCTGCCAAAGTCGTTGCACCTTATCTTGTCGGCCGTCCTAGTGGGACCCGAGGCGCAGCTCCAAGTCAAGCTCGACCTCGTCTGGTGGGCCGATGATGTTGACGTCACTTTCTGGCTAGTTGATGCTGCCGGAATTTTCTGGAAAGAGAGATAAAGTTTCGCCGGAATGACTCCTTTCTGCTAGAAAAAGTCCTCCTAGACTTAAGTACCTATGAGGGATGAACCTTTGATTGACTGCATAAGACCACCAGGATCAGTACGCATGCTCCCACAGGCTACTACTTTGATCGTTATAGCCTAAAGAGACCATTGCAGTGGTAGAACTCGGACCTGCTTCATTTGAGGGCGAAGTTGTACCGGTGGGATCTACCATCGGAACGGCAGACTGTTCCTTGGAAAAAGCAGCTCTCAGTGCTGGTTTCCTCCTGCTTCTCTGATTCTTGAACCAATAAAACACATTTTTTCCTTCGATTGCCCCGAGCGGGCGCAATCGTGAGACAAGTTGGTAAATCTGAGATGCATTAGGCATAATACCTCCATTGTTGTGGAAGACTTCCTCCAAAATTTGCAGTTGTGTTATGGTTGGTTGCCACCTTGTGCGGGGTGACCTTTCTTCTCCCTTATCTTGAGGTTCTGCAACTGGTTCCAACTTTTTTGTGGTAGAGGAGCAAAGGTCTGGTGTGTGGTGAAGATCGGTTGAGACTGATATTAAGTTTCAAACTCAAACCCTCCGTCGCTTTTATATTTTTGGGCCGTTCACAGTTTATACTCATGCGGGCCAGGAGTTGGTATTGGATTTTGAACTTGGGTTCTATACTGTGTCTGGAACTTGAAATTTTTTGGGTTTTGGACTTTGGATTAATTTTAGGTCGAGTGTTTGGGTTTTGGATTTGGAATTTTGGATTTGGATCGAGTATTTGGGTTTTGGATTTGGACTTAGTTTTAAGGCTTTTGAGTTGGGTTTTGAGTTTTCTGAATTGGGCTCAAGTGTTTGGGCTTGGATTTTCACTTGGACTTTCAGATCGGGACTTCCGAACTTTTTTTTATTTTTTTTTCTATTTTTTTCCTTTTTTTTGATTTTTTTCTTTTTTTTTTTGATTTTTTTCTTTTTTTTCTTCTTTTTTTTGATTTTTTTTCTATTTTTTTGATTTAAAAAAATATATATTTACACATAATACTGTTTCAGAAATTTACCATTGATCGGGCCAATTCGGACGCCTTCTTGGTATGACAGTATGTAAGCATTGTGAGTATAGGCCTCCTGCACTAAGTATGGCCCGTCCCATTTGGAAGTAAGCTTGTCACTAGGCCGATACTTCATGTTGACGGGTCGTCGCACTGTACGAACAAGGTCTCTAATTTGAAAAGATTGAGGCCGGACCCTGTGGTTGAATGTGTTGGTGAGCCGAACTTGGTAGCACTCAAGTTGCTGTTGTGCTTCAACTCTCCTTTTATCAAGGGCTTCTAACTCATCCAGACGTAGGCGAGCATTTTCCTCCTGTGTGAGTCCTTCCAGAACAGCCATGCGCAGAGATGGAATCTGTGTTTCCAACGGTAGTATTGCTTCGACACTGTAGACAAGTGAGTATGGCGTGGCCTGTGTTGGAGTCCGGTAAGTTGTACGATACGCCCATAATGCCTCCAGAATTCTGTCATGCCAATCTCTTTTGGATTTAGAGACTACCTTCCGTAATAGGTTGCATAAGGTCTTGTTGAATGCTTTAGCCAAGCCATTTGCTGGGGCATTGTACATGGATGACTTGTACTGCTTGAACTTGAATTTCTCGCAGAGCTTGTCAATCAAGCTGTTGTAGAACTGCTTACCATTATCAGCGATGATGAATCGAGGGACTCCGTAGTGATAGATCAGCTGAGTCCAGATGAAATTGGCAACATGCTCCTTCTTTACCTCTCTAAGTGGAATAGTTTCGACCCATTTTGAGAAGTAGTCTATTGCTGCAATGATGTAAAGATGACCCAGGGATGACTTTGGTAAAGGCCCCACTAAGTCGAAACCCCAAGCTTCAAAGGGCCAGGATGAGACAGTTGGATGCAGTGGCTCTGGTGGTTGATGTATGTAATTAGCATGAAATTGACAAGCTTGACAAATTTTAGCAAACTCAATGGAATCACGTACGATGGTTGGCCAGTAGTATCCCATCCTTCTGAGTTGGAAGTGCAACTTAGGCCCCGATTGATATCCGCCACAAACACCTGAATGTGCTTCAGCGAGAGCTTGTTTTGCCTCTTCATTGCCTAGGCAGCGAAGTAAAACTCCATCAAAAGACCTTCGATACAGAGCATCCTTGAGATATATGAAGCGGGGAGCTCGTCGTTGAATTTCTGTCTTATGACGACGATCTTCGGGCAGCTTCCCATGCTGTAGGTAGTCAATGATTGGTTGGCGCCAATCCTCATCCTCCGCGAGACGTACAGATACAGCGTTGGCTGCTGTAATTTCTTCATCATCCTTCTATGACACTATCCATTTCTGGCATACGGCAACAACTATAGCCTGAATTTCTGACTTTGCAAGAGAGGTGGCCAAGTTAGCCAACGCGTCTACCTAAGTGTTTTCTCGTCGAGACACATGCTCCAAGGTGATGCTTTCAAATTCATTCATTAGCTGTCGAGCACGTTGATAGTAAGGCGCAAGGTCCTCTTTCTTCACATCATACAACCCTGTAAGTTGGTTGATGACGAGCTGGGAATCTCCATGGACTTCTATAGTTGGAATCTTCATATCGACAGCTATTTGAAAACCAATGATTAAAGTTTGATATTCAGCAACATTATTTGAACATAACTCACCGAGAATGATAGCATATGGTAGTATTTGTCGTTGAGTAGTGACAAATACTATGCCGGCACCAGCACCATCACGTCTTGCTGCACTATCAAAGAACATCGTCCATGGTGGCAGTGTCTCAATGTAAAAGACCTCTTCATCTGGAAGATCATCTGTGAACTCCCAATGGGGCGGGATAGGGTGATTTGCAAGGAAGTCTGCTAGAGCTTGTCCTTTGACTGCTTTTTGAGGTATGTAGACAATGTCGTAGCTTTGTAGGATTACTACTCACTTGACAAGTCGTCCTGACAAGATTGGTCTAGACAAGATATATTTGACAGGATCAGCTCTGGCAATGAGACGTACCGTGTGAGCTTGCATGTAGTGCCTCAACTTATCAATGGCAAAGAACAGTGCTAGACATGTCTTTTCAATAGGCGAATAGCTCAGCTCCGGACCGTTTAGTGTTCTGCTCAAGTAATACAGGGCAACTTCCTTTCCCTGCTCATTTTCTTGTGCAAGCAAGGCTCCCAAAGATCTTTCCTGCGCTGCAATGTAGAGAATCAATGACTTTCCCTGAATTGGAGCACCCAGGACTGGTGGATTGGAAAGATACTTCTTTATGTTCTCGAAGGCTTTGCTGCGAGTTTCATCCCATTCAAAGTTGACATCCTTCTTCATCAGCCGATGGAAAGGTTGACATCTCCCAGCTAAGTTGGAAATGAAACGGCGAATGTAGGCCAACTTTCCTTGTAAACTTCATAGCTCGTGCAGATTTTTAGGTTCAGGCATCTTTTGAATTGCCTCAACCTTTGACTGATCAACTTCGATTCCACGATGGCGCACCACAAACCCTAGAAACTTTCCTAATGTGACACCAAATGCACACTTGAGAGGGTTCAGTTTAAGCTGATGCCTGCGAAGTCTTTCGAACACTGTCTTGAGATCCTCGAGGTGGTCTTTGCGCTTTTTAGTCTTTACAACTAAGTCATCAACATAACATTCTACAATCTTGTGCAGCATGTCATCAAAAATTTTTTCGCATAGCACGTTGATAAGTGGCGCCAGCATTTTTTAATACAAACGACATAACTTTGTAGCAGTATATACCTTTTGGGGTGCAGAATGCTGTCAACTCCTCGTCTTCTGGTGCCATTTTGATTTGGTTATAGCCTGAAGAACCATCCATGAAGGACAATGCTTCGTGACCCGTTGTTGCATCGACTATGATCTCCGTTATGGGCAACGGAAAGTCATCTTTCGAACAGGCCCTGTTAAGATCTCGAAAATTAACACATACTCTCAACTGTCCATTCTTCTTTCTTACTGGGACTATGTTGGCAATCCACGTTGGGTAGATGACCTCTCAGATGAAGCCAGCATTGATCAGCTTGTTAATCTCCTCCTCGATTTGTGGAATGAGTTCCAGGTGGAACCGTCATTGTGGCTGCTTGACAGAACGAACACCTTTCTTTACTGCTAGATGATGCACCGCAATTTTCGAGTCAAGTCCAGGCATTTCTTTGTAACTCCATGTGAACACGTCCCTGTATTAACTTAATACCTGAAAATATTTTTGTTCTTCTTCTACAGTAAGTAAAGCACTTACAAATGTGGGTCGAGGATTTTCTGGAAAGTCAAGATTGACCTCCTTAAGTGACATGTAATGCAGAGATCCTGACTTCATCTTTTCTGTTTGATTGGACGAGCCTGTCTTTGAAGCACTTCTGACTCGGGTTGGGTGTGTCCTTCCTCCTACTTAGGATTAATAAAAAAAAAAAGGGGGCTAACCTTCTGGACACATAGCGTAGGACTGAGATGGTGCTTGCAGATGGAGCCTCCTATAGGCGAAGTTCGGTTAGCTGTGACTGCTTCTCACCTGTTAGGGTCTGCATTGTTGTATTGTCGCCTTTTATACTCGTGCGAGGCAGGAGTGTTGAACTGTGGAGCTGTTCGCCTTTTATACTTGTGCGAGACAAGACTGTTGAACTGTGGAGCTGTTCGCCTTTTATACTCGTGCGAGACAGGAGTATTGAACTGTGGAGCTGTTCGCCTTTTATACTCGTGCGAGACAGGAGTATTTTGTTGAACTGGTGAGCTGTGGAACCGGAGAGTTGGTTCGCTGCTGAGCTGTTGATCTGCTGAGTTGTTGAGCTGTTGACCTGTTGAGCTGTTGAGCTGCTGAACTGTTTGGTGAGCTATTGAGCTGCTGAGCTGGACTTTGATTCAGGGTTTAAGTTTTACCCTCGAATCTGGATTTGTACTTGGAATTTAGATTTGGGCTTTGAGCCCGAGTTTAGCCGAGTTTATGTTTGGCTTTGAATTTGAGTCGGGATTTGAGATTTGCCCCCGAATCTAAATTTGAATTTTGATGAAGGGTTATGACAATGCACAAGAGCTTCAGACGTTTTTTTTTTCTTTTTTTGGCTTTATTCATGCTTCTTCTTTTTTTGCTTTTTTTTACTTCTTTTTTTTAATCTTTTTCTTTTTTTTTTTTGAAATTTTTTTGGCTTTTTTTTGAATGTTTTTTTATTTTGTTTTGTTTTTTTTGTGTCTTTTTTTTTAGAATTTTTTTTAACATAACAGTAATTTCGAAATTTACCTGCTTTATTGGGTCAGGTCGAAATACATTTCTGACCTGAAAATATGGAAGCATTTTTTTCGAACTAGACATGACCCATCCCACTTGGAAATGAGCTTGTGACTGAGTCCGTACTCTCGTCCTTCTGTTGGTCCGATTGGCTAAAAACAGTGCCCCCAAATCGAGATGATTGAGGGCGATCTTCGCGGTTGACTGCATCAGCGGGTTGGGCTTGGTGAAGCCCTTTGTTGACGTCATCTATTTGCTGCCTTAATTCCTTCATATTTTCAATCAACTGTGCATATCCGCTAATCAGCTGTGAATATCCGCAGTTTAAATCTGCAAACATTTTTTCTATTCTGGTGGTGTTGGTCAGCTTGACGTCGGCATTGGTAAATGGTTCTCCGTGGAAGACTGTTGTAGAGGGCCCGTTTGATCTGTCCTGACTTGTTTCAGCAAAACGCGTCGGATTCTGTTGTTGAGCAAAATTTGATGCTCTATAGAAGACTAGAGTAGAGGGATCTTCTTCTTCTTCTGTGTTCGTTTGTTCATAGTATGTCAGATTCTGCTGTTGGGTAGAATTTGATGCTCTACCCCTAACTTCGGTAGGGGTAGGTGATCGACTCCTCTGTTTAGTGAAAGAGTCACGTGAGAAATCTAACTGCTGTGTGAGCTGTAAGTCCTCAATTTTAACTTTGTTGGTTGTGAGGAACTTTGTTCTTGCGCGAGTCTGTGGACTCATTTGAGTGGCAAGGAACTGTGTCCGTCCGCGAGTTTGTGGTCCTGCGTACCAAGGTAGGGTAGTTGATGTAGGTAGTGGAGCAGTTGCCTTCTTTTTTGTAGCAGTGGTTGTACACCTTTTTAGTGCCATTTAATGTGCTGAACACTTGTAAATTTTTTTTTTTACTTTTTTTTTTATTTTTTTACCTTTTTCGTCTTTTTCTCTATTTTGTCTTTTTCTCTTTTTCTTTTTTTTTTTCTTTTTTTCTTTTTCTTTTTCCTTTTCTTCGACTCTTTTCTTTTTTTTTTTCCTTTTTTTTTCTTTTTCTTTTTTTCTTTTCTCTGCTGCTTCCTTTTGCTTTTTTTTTGTTTTTTTTTTAAGGAACAAGAGATGAGAGGTGAAGAGATCCCACCGAGCGTGCTTGTAATAGGTAAATTTCGAATCTAAAACAATTAAACTCGAAAATACAAAATAAATTTAAAATAAAAGAAAATTTGCGTGGGGTCGATCTCCGCAGATTCTTCAATTAGTGTTCTTTTTTTGACTCCGTCAAGGGCTGCACGAGCTTGATCTTGACAGAAATAATTTCTACAGTTTTGTCTTGAACTGGGTAGACTGAAACTGTATCTGATTTGAACGTTTTGACTACATTTAAGAACCGTAGAGACCTGATCTGAGCCGATCTGGCTTAATTTCACCGAGGGTCAAAGGGACTTATTATCGGATGAGCTGCCTGGATTTTGCTGAGGGCCGTATGAGACTTAATCCCAGCCGGATTTGTAGTAATTTGATATTTTTAGATTTATATTCTCATAAATTCAGATCTATAGCGATCCGAGAATATAAACCTAAAAATAATTTTAGAAATGGAAACAGCAAATTTTTTGGGGTTTACTCCTGAAATATCTCTCAAAAAGGAGTTAGGAGAGTATACTGCAAAGTAAAAGTACGTTGGAAAAGGAGAAATTTTTTTGAGAGATTTTCAAAATTTTCTTTTTCTCTCAAATTCTCTGGATTTTTCTGTTTACAAATTTGCTGAATCTTTTTTGAACTGGAGGCCGATGGCCTATTTATAGGGTTCCTTTCCCATGTGAACATCACATGGGAAAGGAATTTTTTAAAAATAATTTTTCCACGGGCGTTGCCAACGCCGACCGTTGATTTTGATTTTTTTTTTTTTGACTAATGACTTTCTCTAGAAGCTGACTTTTTTAAAAAAAAAAAAAAAAATTAAAACGCGTTTACATTCGGACCGCATGTCTACTGCTTGGAGTAAGGTTGGGTTTGTGCTTTGGTGGGGGCTCTACATTGTATCTTACTGTGACTTGGTTTCCTTTGCAATGCTATTGTGGGTCCTTTTTGGGCAACTTCCCTTGTATATGTTTTGGGTTTTATGCTCTAAAATGTAGTTTATCTATTTGGTCAAAAAAAACCTAGCAGCTTCCTTCAATTGTAGTCTGCACCATAGAAAAATAATTTTTATCCATGTTATTCATCTTAATTAAGAGATTGGAACTTGAGAGCCCAAATTATTAATTGCTTCTGCTTCTTTCCTGCCCTTACATTTGAAGCTCCTAATAAAAGGTGCAATGCCGGGAATTTTTATTTTCTTTTCCAAATTTACATTGTATCACGTATGCATTGATAGTTTGTAAGTCTCGCACATCTAATACAGTTAGTTTGAATATTTTTGTTAGAATCTTTTAGTTATATACTGGAGTCCCCAGTGATTATGTTATCATTTCCTAGCCTTTTGTTTTCACTTGAAAAATTAAAAAAACAAATTATGAGATATTATGAGAATTTTGTAAAACACGTTATATTTGAGTAAAAAATATTAGTATTCCAACTTCTAATGATTAATAGTTGGACATCCACCTTATCTTTGGAATTAGTAGCTAGAATCTTGACTTCAATACACCACATGTTACCCACTTATGCAGGGAAAAAGCGAGAATTTAAAATTGAAGAGAATCTAGAGCACGGTTAAAAACTAAAATGTCACAAATAAATCTTGTAAACATATGTGACACTAATAATTTTTTTTTTTTATTATAGCTGTGGGTCTTATAACTATATGTTAAATGATCTTGTAATTGATGAAACAGATACTTGCGAGAATAGTCTCACTGGAAAAAAAAAAAAAGTTTCAAGCTCTTAACTCGTACTCCTATACTTAATATGTTTAATCATAAATTCTTAATTATTTTTTGTTGTGTACGGATTTCATCATTTTTGAGTTCCCTAATCTTCATAGCTAGTCTTCCGGTGAGCAACCATTCGAACATAAAGATTTTGTTGCCGGCCAGGCTGATGCGACCCATTCGATCTCTTTTTCTTCTGAGCTCTTTGATTTACGGTGCAGTACTACGTGCAAGCTGATGGCAGAACAACGACAATTCAATTATCCATCGACATTTTCGCGTAGACAATGGGATATTGTCGAGATTCGCTAAAAAAATTCATTCTAGAATTCTTGGCTTAGCGGATTCACATGACAAGATTCAGATTTAATTTTCTTGTTTTTTTCCTTGTCCATATCGTCTTATAGTTTCTTGTGTTCGTGCCTTCTGGTTACTATATGAACTAACAGCTTTTGCCTTCTTACAAAATTTTTTGCACAGGGCAATTTAGTCTTTTATATACAATAATGCTCATGGATTTCCCTTCTTACAGCTTAAACTTTTAAGTAGACTTGAAATCGAAGGACTTTATTTGACAACACAAGAGTCGAGGTAAGTTCTCTCATCATCCAATCCAATCAAATGTATCAGATTAAAAAATTAAGAAGACCAGTGAAAATATTTTTCTGCCTTTTTTCTTTTTTATCTTTTTATTTTTTAGAGTTAGTAACCCATTAATTAAGAATAAGAGAGCTGAAAGTATAAACAAAAATTAGAATCTTCACCCTTACTATTTTAATATATTATCTCAATCATTTCAACTAAATTAGACCTTCAAAATCACTTATCTTAATTTCTTCTTGATTGTTACTCTAGAGGAAAGCTTGTATTTCTAGAGATTGTCAGTGCGCTTTTACGTTCCAGAAGTAAATTCATCCATTTCGAAAAGAACAAAACAATAAAAAAAAAAAGCGCACAATGATTAATAATCATCTTATAACTAGCACCTGGCTTAGACATGTAAGTGCAAAAACCATTAGATTAGGTGCAAAATAATGACACCCTATCTAACTAGGCTTAGATTTATGAGGTAAATTCTATATGCTTGTCGTGATTTTAGGGAGTCGGTGGTGGTGCGATAATAATCAGCTATGAGATATGGTTAGGATGTGAGGCCAAAAAACAATGGACTCAAGCGCCTAGTCTAATTCTATGTCAACATTTGCTATCATTATCCACGCATTCTTTGTCAAGCTGGAATGACACTTGGCCAATAGAATTGATCTCCTCGAAGAGATCACTTTGTAGATAGCTAGAAAGTGTTTTCACCCCTCCAACTCTTGGCTTGACCATTGAACATTGGAAGCAATTAATTTGCAAAAGCAGCCAATAAAATTTTTTTCTGTAAAGAATGGTCCGATTGGCTACTAATCAATGAAAATAGGGTCGAGTAGTTAATGAGATCCAACTCAAAAGAACGAGGAAACACAATCTTTTATCGTATCATATCTGCAGAAACAAATAAACAAAGTTCACATTCTCATTGTGATGTCCCATTTGAGTAAGCTATTTTCGGCCAGGTAGCTTTTTTTTTTTTTTTATTAACAGATTTATTAGGTCATAAATTATATAATAGAGATAACTCTTTTTATTTTTATAAATTCTACACCCAAGTCTTAAATCTTTTGAGGTGTCCCTTGTAGCTTTAGAATTATATACCCTATAAAAAAAATGAGGAAAAAAAAAAAACTATCCATAGTTATACATTGTTTTGACGAAAAAGAGGAAAAAAAAAACAAAAAGGTAAAATGGTAAAGCCATCTCAACTGAATCATATGGGATGATCCATACTATGTAAGCCCATGTTAATTTTAATAACCGCAAGGACTTCTAGATATTGCAAAACGGATGTGCTATGGAGTAAATGGTCAGGCCCTATTTCTTGCATTTAATTTGTTGCAACTTGCAAGTTAACTTTATCATTTCTAGTATGATTTTTTTGTTGATAAGTATCATTCCCAATGATTGTGATCCACACGAAATCGAATTCTTCTAGTCAACGACATAAATTGTTCTAGATTGGTAAATCTATTTTTTTTATATTAGTATTATACGTTTTTTTTTTCTCATTAAGAAACTCATTAGCCACTCTATTAAGAACTTAATTAGGCAATGAGCTACATTACATAAAGTAGTTCTCTATTCATTCATAAATTCCATAATTTTTTAGATTACCAAAATAGTTAGATATCATATTTAGTTACTGTAGTATCTCTTAAGATACGTACATGTCTTTAGACATTGCACATGAATTTGTTTTTTTCACAGTATGAGTATCATTTGCATTTTTGTATTTCATACAATACTAGTTGAAAGGACCATAAATTTCAAACTTCAAACAGTTAGATTTTAAAAATACAAATACAAATTATAAATGAAAATTTTGAATTTTCGCAAAGTCGATCTCTGTGTGAATCTTCCGATTAATACTCTTTTATGTAATTTCGTCAAGGGCTGCATGAGTTTGATGTTAAAAGAAAGAGATAAATTCTACTGAGAGTCAAGACTTAATCTAGGTCATAGAGACTTGATCTCAATCGGATGAGTTTGACTTTGGTGAGAGTCGTATGAGCTTAGTCTCAGATAATTCCATTGAGAGCCAATATTTAATCTCAAATGGATCTCTTAAGTCCGGTGAAGGTCGTAAAGACTTGATCTCAATCAGAATGACTTAACTCCATTGAGGGGTGCATAGGCTTAATTTCAGGTAATTCGACTAAGGGTCGAAACTTGATTTCAAGCGGATGCCTTAACTCCAGTAAGGGTCATAGAGACTTGATCTTAATCTGAATGACTTGATTTCACTGAGAGCCGTAGAGGTTTAATCTCAAACGGATATTTAATATTTTAATATTTTGAGTTTTTTTTATCGATAATATTTACCTCAGTGGCATCCAGAGAGTATATATTCAAAATATTAAAAGGAGAGAAAATGAAGAGAGCAAAACTTTAGAAATTAAAGATTTTGTTTTACTTGGGATGGTTTGCAAAGTTTAAGGAAGTGCCCATTTATAAGATTTTGGGGAAGGAACATGACAAAGGCTACCAAACCTTGCATAGCACCAACTCCATCATGTGTCCATCAATCATATATATGATTTCCAACTATGTACATGATTGTTAGTTAACCAATTCACAAAAGCTTTTTTTTTTATTTAATTTTTGTGTGTTTACAAATGCCTCCATTTTAAGACTTAGTGAGGAGGAACTTTAGGACATGATCCGAACCGAGTCTTGAAATCCAGTTTGGAGATTGAGATGTTTGACGAACATTGAACTTGAAGTCTTTAACTCTAGCTAATCCGACTGTTGTTGGGCTTCTATAAAATCTGATATGACCATATAGGCATCACCCTTGAAGGTCAATCAGAATGATCCAGCCAATATAGAAATCAAAGTTCAATGGTTTAGGAAAGGATGATTCAGTAAATAAAGAATTTGAATATTCTCATAGAGAAAGTTTAGTACTACAGAACTTCAAAACCAGCGCACAAAGAGACAGACTGTAGCGATGATTCCTTTATATACTGTGACATAAAGAGAATAGTTGGTATTTCTCTGTCCATCGCCTCATCGGTGAACCCATGAGAATGATCACAACTTCTCTGCACGTTGTGATGGATGCAAATTAAGGAGAGTGGATATAACTTCGTTGACTATAACACTGATAGTGTTAGAGGTTGAGATTCGAGAGCTTTTAAGGATCGTTCGAAGAAGAGGAAGACTCTTTCTCTCTTTTTCACAACTTAACTTGCTAGCTTGTGTGTCTCCAATAGTTTCATTAGAGAACTTTTTGAAAAAGAGAACACGAAGACTAACCATCTTCTTTCTTCAGAGAGAAAGAAGAGCTGAGTGGTGAGTTCAATGGCTTGAGAATGTAAAAAATATATACACAACCGAAGCTGCATTTTTTTTTTTTTTTGCAAAAGTCAAAAAAAGATATATTGAATCAGATGTGATCTTCCTTTACGTCTCTTTCTGTCATAAGAGATAAACGAGGCAGCGATCGATGCGTGTTATACCAGTTAAGGCAATACCATGTGCTATAAAAGTCGTTGCATTTTATCCTTGTCGGCTGACCTCACGGGGCCTGAGATGTAACTATAAGTCAATTGAGTTCTCGTTTGGCGGATTGATGACATCGACGCTACTAAAAATTTTTAGCAAATTAACGTTGTTGGGATGTACTTGAAAAAGTGGCAAAGTCTTGCCAGAGTAGCTCCCTCCTAGTGCAAAATTTCCTCCCAGATTGAAGTACTAATAAATGATGAACCCCTGACTAGAGCCTTAGGCTCCCTATGACAGGGTGTAAAACCTTTAGAAATCATATGTGTACTACAGTAGGCTATTATTTTGATCAAAATGGCCTCGAAGAACCATTACAGTGGCAGAGTTCGGACTCGTAACTTCATTTGAGGATGAAGCAATGCTAGTAAGATCTACCACGGAACAGTTGTGGTGATTGAAACAGACTGTGTTGTAGAGAGAGCAACTTTTAGTGCTGCTCTCTCCTTACTTCTCCAATTCTGAAACCATAAATACACATTATTTGTTTCGATTGTTCTGTAGAGCTGCAATTGCAAAGCAAGTTGGAAGAGCTATGATAAATTAGCGCAAGTACCTCTATTGTTGAGTAAGTGTTCCTCTAAAATTTGCAGTTACGCCGAACTTGGTTGCAATTTAGTGCATGGTACACTTTCTTCTCATTGGTTATGAGGTCTCATCTTTCTTATTTTTTGGCCGTTCACAGTTTATACTCATGCGGATCAGCAGTCTTATTTTATTGTTGTCGTCTCTCTTTTTATACTCATGCAGGTTATGAGTATCCATTTATTGCTATTGCTGTTGCTGTCTCACCTTTTACACTGGTGTGGGCAAGGAGTCTGGTTTTGCTATTGTACTTTTTGCCTTTTATACTTGTATGAAGTATAAATCTACTTTTGTTGTTGTTGTCATCTTGCCATTTATACTTGTGCAGGTAAGGAATATGTTTCGCTGTTGTTGCCGTCTCGTCTTTTATACCCGTGTAGGTAAGGAATCTGCTTTTATTGTCTTCTCATCTTTTACACTCGTGTGAGTAAGAAATATATTTTTGTTATTGTTGTAGTTTCACATTTTATACTCGCGCGGGTAAGGAATATTTTTTGCTATTATTGTCTCATTTTTTTATACTCATGCGAGCAAATAGTATGCTTTTGTTGTCATCGTTTCACCTTTTATACTCGTGTGGGTAAGGAGTCTGCTTTTACTTCTAAACTTTTTGCCTTTTATACTTGTGTAAGGTAAGAGTCTGCTTCAGTTGTTACTTTTTATGCTCATGCGAGGCATGAATTTAGTTTTGTTGGGTAACTGTCACCTTTTATACTTGTGCGAGGCAGGAGTTTGCTTAAGTTGTTCAGCTTTTGTACTCGTGCGAAATAGGAGTTTGCTTCAGTTGTTTACTTTTTATACTCGTGTAAGGCAGAAGTCTGAATTTGCTACTGAATTGTTGAGCTGCTGAGTTGTTAACTTGGGCTCCTAAATATGGATTTGGATTTTATGCCGGAATTTGGATTTAGGCCTTAAACCCGTGTTTGAATTTGCGCTTCGGATTTAGATTTGAGTTTTGACTTGAAATTTAGATTTAGGCTTTGGGTCAGGATTTGGATTTAGATTTGGATTTGGATTTGGATTTTGGGCTTTGGATTTGGATTTGGTTTTTGGGTTAGAGTTTGAGTTTGAGCCCTGATTTTTTTGGGCTTTGGATTTGAGCTTGTACATGTAAATTTTTGAATTTTTGCTTTTTTTTATTGTTTTTGTTTTTTTATTTATATATAGTAATACTTTAGATATTTACCGCTTGATGAGATCAGGTCCAGCGTCTTTTTAGTCTAACAGCATGTAAGCATTATTAGTATAGATTTCTTAAATTTGGTGTAGCCCGTCCCATTTGAAAGTAAGTTTGTCGCTAAGTTGGTGCTTTGATCTAGGTGGATAATAACCATGCCCCCAACTTGGAAGGCTGAAGTAGAGGGGATTGGTAGGGATTTGACCTACTGGCCCCAACTTCTATCGGGGTGGATGGTTAACTTCTCTATTTGGCGGCAGAGTCATGTGAGAAATTTTGTTATTGTATAAGCTGCAAATTCTCTATTTTAATTTTTTGAGTGGTAAGGAACTGTATCCATACGCGAGTTTATGGACTTGTATACCCAAGTAATGTAGTTGATGTAGGCGATAGAGCAGTCGCCTTTTTGTTGGTAGAGACGGTCTTACTCTTCCCTGGTGCCATTAATGTACTGGATTCTGATTTTTTTTTTTAAGGAGTAAAAGATGAGACACAGAGAGATCCTATTAAGCGTGTAGAAATTTGAAAGGATTGTAAATTTCTAGTCTCAAACATTTAGGTTTCGATAATACAAATACAAATTATAATTGAAAATTTGGAATTTTCGTGGAATCGATCTCTACGTGAATCTTCCGATTAATGCTCTTTTGTATAATTTCGTGAAGGGCTGCGTGACCTTAAGCTTGAACGAAAGAGATAAATTTCATTGCAGGTTAAGGCTTGATCTAGATCGTGGAGACATGATCTCAATCGGAATGACTTGATTGCATTGAGAGCCGCATGGGCTTGATCTCAGGTAATTCTACTGAGAGTCGAAACTTGATCTTAGGCGAATGCTTTAACTCCAGTGAGGGTTATAGAGATTTGATCTAAATCGGAATGATTTGACTCCACTGAAAGTCGTAGAGGTTTGATCTCAGACGGATATTTAGTGTTTTAATATTTTGAGTTTATGATATGAAAGATCCACCTTAGTGGCATCTAGAGAATATACACTCAAAATACTAAAAAGAGAGAAGAGGAAGAGAGTAAAGTTTTAGAAATGGAGGATTTTCCTTTACTTGAGATGGTTTGTAAATTTTGAGGGAGTGTCTATTTATAAGGTTTTGAGGGTGCAACATGACAAAGGCCACCAAACCTTATCTGACACCAACTCCATCATATGTCCACTAGTCATGTGTATGATTATCAACCATGCACATGATTGTTAGCAAACTAATTTACATAAGATTTTTTTTAAAAAATTTTTTTATGTGTTTACACCAGTCGTTTGAGTAAACACCTATAGCGTCGGCTTGTTCTATCTGATATTTTGTGCGGTAACAACTAGCAACTGTTTTTAAATGGCCATCGCGACCGTTAGTAAGTAAGCAGTAGGGTATTGTGAAAAAGCTAACCATACACATGGCTTTTTATCACAAATAACATAGTAGTGCTTGTGGTTTCTTAAACAAAAATAAGTAATTATAGAAGAATTATAAATGAGCTGTCATATAGGCCTTATATGTTAAAAATAAAATTTTCTTTAAAAAATTTTAAATTTTTTGACCAAAAATAAACTAATTTTAAGAGTGATGATAATTTTTTGTTATGTAATTCTTTTGTCCAATTCAGTTTGGTTCTTTTTAAATAAATGTTATCTGTCTAATAAAAATCAAAGCAAAAATAAAACCACAAATATAATAGATAAATATTAGAAAAAAATATAATATTCAAGTAGTAATAAATAATAATAATACAATATAAATTATTAAATAATTAAAATTAAAAAATATTATAAATTATTAAATAAATAATATAATTATTTTATTATTATTTAAAATTAAATTATATTGTAAAATTTAATATTATAAAAATATTGTAAAAGGTGATGGGTGCGTTTAAAACTGGCAAAAGATTGGATACTGGGATTGCCGTTGGTTTGGACTTTGGTGGTCAAAGATAAAGAGGTATTGAGGACGATTCGCACAATATTGCATGATTGGTAGGACAGTGGATCCCACTCAGTGGAAGAAAGCGGTGGGAATATCCATCGTTAGGCAAGAAACGAATGTCATCATTTGCACGTGTTTATGGGCCAACAGCCTTCCCAATCCCATGATTTCTAAAGTAAAATAATGCAATATGCACGAACTGGGACTTCCATAAAAAATCTAGTGCTCATGTCAAAAACAAAAAAAATAAAAAATCTAGTGCCACATTCGTCGTGGTGGTAATTATTCGTTTTCCCTGATTTATACAGAGTTAGAGATGAATCGAGCTACCACCACTTGTCTGATTAAAATATAGTAAATTTTTTTTTTATTTTGTTATTTACAAGAAACCACTAATTTAAAATTTTATAAAGTCAAGTGTTGTAATTAAATATATAATTTATTTTTTTTATAAATTTAATATAAATAATTTAAAATACTTTACGGTGATTTAATATATTCTTTTTTTAACAAGTTTGCAATATATGACTCATTTACCCATTTTATAGATAAAAAAGGAAAAAAAATATGAATCGAGCTTCAATTTTAACTCAGAATTATGTAATACTTTCGAATTCCGATTGTTGGAACTGTTCAATGAGTGGCTTTAACTCGGATTTGAACTCACTTTTTTTTTTTTTCCCCGTAAGACGCTTACCTAACTTTGTTCTAATGTGTGCGCAGGCTGAACTTTGCTTGTTTGCCTAAAATATACAAAAATGCCTAGGTTTTCTTTTTCTTGTAAAAGTCTTAAGAGAATATAGAAAATAATTATAAAATAGTCATAAAAATAAATTTAAATTCTAAAAATAACAAAAAATTTATTTTTAAAAAATTAAATTATAAACGTGCTTAATGTTACTATAAATTTACTTGGAATTATCTTGAACTTTAATTTTAAAAAAGTTTTTTTTAAAAAAAATTATTGCTAGAAAAAATATTTCTACTCTCTATGGCTAGCTTCAATATCCTCCTAATTTTTCTCTTCCTGTAAATATTGGGTCAGGATGAAGAGTGAGCATGATATAAACATGAAATTTCTGTTCAAATCAATTGTAAGCATGATTAAAATGGAATGACTGAACTGAGAAAGAATCAGAAAAACCCTTAACTTTTTCTCAACTTTTATTTAAAGAGGAATTTTTTGTCCCAACTCCCAAGTTCCATCCTAGCAATGTAAAAATTTGGAGTTTTTTGTAGTTTTTTTTTAATTTTTTCTATTTTTCTTTCTTTGATGGAATCTGTGTAGTTTTGCTTAGTGCTTATACAGTTTACCGCCAGAAATTTTGTGATTTACCAAAACAAAAACGTTTTGGTCCTGATATCTCGCAAGGCTGTTATCATCAAATGCTTCTGTGTTTTCGGCCAAAGCAATCCTACGGCCGGATTTAAAGACTGTCATTAGGTAGCACTCGTTAATTCATTTCATTATGGTGCTTTCCAACCCTTCATTTGAAATATCGTCTGCTGCTAGTCAGCTGCTTGTCGGTAGTGGAGAAAAAGTGTAGACACGTGGCGTCCAATGCGCCATCGCCAGTTAGTCGTTAATTATTATGTTTTGGTTAGGAGGGTCATCTTCACCCACTTTTGTTAATCACTTTATATTTCTGTACTCTGCCTTCTCTACTCCTTTTGCTTAGAAGCCTTTTTAACTTGGAAATTGCTGGTGGTCATAGTTCATTAATAACCTTTTAATTTGCACGACAATTGGCACCCAATAAACTGACAGCTCACTTTTTTAAAATTTGATACATACATAAATTTATATTTCATAAGTTTATTTTATTATTTTATATTTAAACTAAATCACAGTTAAATTTTTTATATTTTTCCTCACAATTGACGTTAACTTGGCTCGACTTAAAAGGCAGTCGAATTAGAAAATTTTTGAACATTGAAATAAGAGTTGGATATATTGTTAAGCAGGTAAGTCACGTATTCATATATTCTAACCACCGAGTATTGCGGCTCAGGGGCAAAGCCTCTGACGATAGGCATTTCAGAAGATATCATGTACAAGGTGTGAGTTCGAATGCTCCGAAGTGCGAAGTAGGGCTAAAGATTCGTATATCTTGTACAATTATGAGAGTAATTTAGTAATTTTTTCTAAACACTCAAGAGCTTGTTTTTCCCTTAGTTTAATGTAGTGGTCCCTACATATTTTATATGGTGAAATAGTACAATCTTTTTTTGGTGAGTAGGTAAAATGCCACTCATAGTTTTTCATTTTCATGGAAAAAAAAACATTTACTTAATTGATGTGCACTTTCTTGTTTCGTCAATTTTTATTTATTTACTTAGGAATGTGTGTGTGTGTATTATTTGCACCCCACCCCTGAATTTATGATCATCAGTATCATTTACACAATACATTGTCACGACCACTAAATACATATTATCGCATTACTAGCTAGTGTCATCCCGAATAAAATAACTTGTGTCCATACATGTATACACACTACAATAAAAGAATGGAATGGAGTGGGGTTCGGTGGTTTGGTAGTTTACAGTATCTGGGAATTGGAGCTACAGTTTCCAATGAAAAGGATCTGGATATGGCATGCACTCAGATTTAGATTTGGCTTTATTCATGATTGTTTATTCATCATTCTCTACCACTTAAAGACGACGGCCTTCACTAGTTTGGCACATTCACTGATCCGTATCTCTTAAAAGCAAAAAACAAGTTCCATTTTCAAGTTACTGGATTGGAGGAATATTTTCCCCATTCCCTTGGTCTCTCACTCCCTCCACTTTAATGGAGAAAAAAGCTTGAGAGAGAACCTAAGAGGCCACCGAAAAGCATTGACACCTTATCATGAAAGCAAGAAAAAAGAGAAAAACCTGATTAGACTGGCCAGCAAACACACACTCACACCCACACGCCCGCACAATTAGCCTCTCTGTCTCTCTCTCTCACTCCGGCCAACTACGTTGCCTTTTTCATAGAAAAACAATATCTAACCACCGTTTATTTTTATCTGATTAAAGAAAATCGTATTAATATAAAAAATTATAAATTTAAGTTCTATCGTAATTAAATTATGAGATTAAATTTATTATTCACTATTTAATAACAAGATATATCTTACTCATTTAATTATTTTACATTCTTTAAACGTATATTTTTAATAAGATTGTAAGCATTACTTTTATTTTGGCATTTTATGTAACAAAAAAGAATGATAATATTTAGGAAAGAATGAGAAACAAAAGTCAACCTGACCTCATGATTTGGTCTTTGGGTTCTTCTAATTAAGCACCACCTCACGTCCCACTAATTGCTTGAGCATCGTCTATATAATTGCCATTCCCTATCATTCGATCCTCCATTATGGGTTGGAAACCATGAAGGTACACCAACTGGCACGTGAGTTAATCTGGGAGCACGAACCTTCCCTAACGCTTGGCTGCAAACGCCTACGCCCTCTGGCTCCAAAGCTGGCCAGCACTGATACAGTTTCCTCTTTTGATCTCAAGAGTTTCATTAGACCCGAGAGTGGTCCTAGAAAGCTTGGTTCTCCTGACGACAATAAAGATTCATCTCAGCCTCAGGTGATCGTTCATTGGTCCATATGTTTGTAATTTCCCTCAATTCGTTTTCCTTTCTACTTGCGTTTTTTTTTTTTTTTAAGCTCCACGTAGGCTTAACCTTGAGGAAAACGCAGATTTTAATAATATCTAACAAATTTATTATTATTTTTTTCTTGAATTCAACAATCCAATAATCCAATGTTTTTAAGGTTGGTTTACCTAAGATTGCTGTTTTTTTTCTTCTTAAATGCTATATGTAGCTTCACGTGCATATAGCATATGGAATTGCCTACCCTCACCTTAAACATCAATTTCATTTTACCACACGTGAAATTGTAACGTAGATCTCACATAAGAAAATGTTAAATTAACTAGCCACACAAGTTCTAGCAGTAGGATTGCTAAACTCTTAGTTTCATGTACGGTTAAATCTCAGTTCCTACGAGCCCAAAAAGACTGAGCACAGCGTGACTTGGTGACCCAAGCATATGGCATGTTTAATTTAAGGAGAGAATATTATTAACTAAACTTACTCGTATATCCTACAAAGTTGCTGATAATTATAGATTTGTGGACGCAGGTAGAAACACACCCGGGAGGAACACGATGGAACCCGACGCATGAACAGATAGGGATACTGGAGATGCTGTATAAGCAAGGAATGAGGACTCCCAATGCACAACAGATAGAACATATCACCACACAGTTAGGCAGATATGGCAAGATTGAGGGCAAGAATGTATTTTACTGGTTCCAGAACCACAAAGCCCGCGAGAGGCAAAAACAGAAGCGCAACAGTCTCATTGGTCTGAACTATAGTCCCAGAACTAGCCAGGCCAACCCCATTATTAGTATATCTTTGGAGAATAAGGTGCGCCATATAAGTATTTAATAAACCCCATTCTATTTTGGATTGAAAAGAAAAGAATATCCAATAGAAAAAAGATAAGTAGCCAAGATGTATAAATATGACATTAGTTTATTTTGAGTTATGCGTGAATAAAAAATAAAAAATAATATACACAACAGAAAATGATGTGAGCATCACATCATTCTGGTTGAATTCCTGTTGTAGGGCGGAGCGGAGAGAGAGGGGGATAGTCCATGTGCATACAAGAGGAAGTGCAGGAGTTGGGGGTTTGAGTGCTTGGAATTAGAAGAGAGCAGAAAATTCATGGAAGAGGAAGATAGGACTCTGGAGCTTTTCCCATTGCATCCGGAAGGCAGATGATGAAGGGGTTTGACACAAAATTCCTCAGTTCCATGATCATGTTCTGGTTTCAATGTGCTTTTGTTTTTCTTTCTTTGTTTCGAGAAAGAAAGAAAAGACAAGGTCGACTCTTCGTAGTTTGTACTCTATTTCTGACTTGGAACCAAAGCGAAAGCGTTCTTTGTCACTCTCTATTCCCCGTGTCTCCCTATTGGTGCGTGCTGTACTGTCTGCTGAGGAAAAATGTTGAGAATTTGAGACATATAGCTTAAGAGACGTAACCTATGGAGTATGGACACTGAAGTCCACGCACCTACACTTCTACATCTTAAGCCTATTCCTCAATTCGTATTCTGAGATTCAAATGGAGAAAGATGTCGTGTATTCATGTTCATCCACTGATGTCAAAGAAAAATGTGATCTTTTAAGCCGCTGCTTTTAGCTACCAAAGAAGACTTTCATAAAGTAAACATTCACACACACACATACATACGAAAGTGATTGACATGCATTATTTCAAGGGAAAAAAATATCAGCTAGTGTTTGGTGGGTCTGCACAATCTCGTGATCAGATGTGCAATTAAGGCCTGGAGGGAAAGATGGGCCACTGGAAATTTTGAATTGTGCAAGGGGGACTACAAAGAGGTTCCCTTGTTGAAACAAAAAATGATAAATCTTTCAGTCCCATCTTAAACTCAACCTTTTCTCAGCGGGAAAGCTGACAATCAGTCCAGTCCATACGATTGAAAATAAAGTGTCAGTTAGTGAAAGAACATTTATGTATTAATTTGACTTTTTCTCCTTCAGAATCCTCCGTTTAGCTTGAAAAACGATTTAACTTATATTTTACTTCTATGCACAATATACATTTAAAATATATATATATAATTTTTACGCAAGATTCACAATTTTTTTTTATCTTATCGTGTTTTCATTTTATTTATTTCCCACTCCTTAATTTTTGCAAACTTTAAACCTTTTTATGTGCAAACAAATGAAAACAATCCAAGTTGTCCAATCACTTGGCTTTTCAAGTCCACGTTGTGTCCAAAAAAGCTGCCAGCTGCTTGCCGCCTAGGAGGTTGTGGAATCCATTTGTGATGTGTTCTGATGGCAAAACAGGGTTTTTAAAAGCATTGAATTATTGTCACAATCTAACATAATATTATATACATTTTGGATTGATATTAAAACTAACGTGATTTATTATTTTAATGTTATTTAAAGTCATTCATTTATTTATTTATTTAAAGGGTTGACATAGATTAGTTCTGAAAGATTCAATAAAAAATCAATCTACATAACCACTCTTTGAAAACATTGCAATTGATTCCTTCCATGAGAGAAACCCGATGCGCTACGCAAGTGAACAGATTTCATATTTCTTCGCTCACTTATTCTTTTTTTTTTTTTCCCTTTTTGAAGTGTTAATTTCATTGATAATTACTTATTTGGGTATTACATAAACCAGAGACCAACATTCATATTCCAAATTTCTTCACTCTTATCCTTAATAATTATTGTTTCAAAAGAAGTTTTCCGTTTTGAACCTGGATGAGCTTGGGAAGTTTGGCAACCACACACAACAACCATACAAACCCACCGTACTAAAGTCAACGAATGCAACCACTTATTAATAAAATATTATTATATTAATATTTTGTGTAAAAATTTTTTTTTAAGAAAATGAATTCTTTTGGAAGAAAAAATTTTTTTTAGCTCATATCATGTGAAGTTTATCATAATTTAAAATTTAAAATAACACTTATCTAATTTTAAATTTTAATTTTGTTATTTCATATTTTATTAATATAATTATATTTTTTTGGCTTGAGACCGCATAGTATTCAGTCCATTGGACTGACTAATCTCAATTAAATCAGGTAAGATCCCGAAAGACGGTAAAAGTTTTTCAGTAAGTATTTAACGTAACTGCATTTTCAAAACTCAAACTCGATACCTCTAATTAAACGATATGAGACTCCTGTTATCTGATCCAGCACCTGTTGGTAATATAGTTATATTTTGTTAATAGATATCTGATTGCATTTCTGATTTGAATATGACGGTTTTGTATAGATTCTTTGTGTTGTGCAGAATCGGCACCCAATGAGCTTGAGCTAATGAAGGTTTTAACTTCAATTGTTGTTGGATATTCTTTTGGGTTAGATTTAATTGGGCCAAGCCTCATCACTTGTTCTAACCTAGGATTTCGTGAGTGAGATCATAGTCTAAGTCGGCTGGACTCACACCGAATGAATGCCCAATAGGCCTTTTTTCCGAGCTCAATTGTATCATTCTCTCTTTGTTTTATGGGTTTTTTTAGAAAAAAAAAAAAAAACAAACAAATTGAACATCCAGTTTGATGGTGTTCTTTGTTTATTTCGAACATCTCGAAACATTAATTAACGAAAATCTATCTATCATATATATACAAAGTATTATATTTGAGAAGCTAAGAAAAAATTTTCTCATAGTTTTTCTTTATTTGTAACTAGGAATTTAATGTGATAATGATTGATTTTATTAATAATTCATGATTCACGATTTTTGGTAATAGTTTATCATATAATGATTAACAGTATGGTTATTGATTCAATTTATAATTAATGGTAACCAATGTTCTCCTCCATTATGATAAAATAACGATTAAAGAACCAATAATTAAGGAAAGCTTAATGTGAAGACTTAAATTAGAAAAACAGAGTGAAAATCAAATTATTTAAAAAAATACACATAATTTAAGTAATGATTGCTATTCAAATTTATAGTCTATTATATGATTTGAAAAATTAGGTGTGTTAAAATCAAGGTAGGCATTAGAAGACAAACTAATTTTTATAGCCTATATTACCAACAACAAAAGAAAAATAAGATATTAACGGTCAAATTGAAAAAAAGTAATGCAAAGAAAATAAATAAATAATAAGATATTATTAGTCTAAATTATTAGAAAGAATGTAATAAAAAAATGTACGCTAATAGTCAAACTTGATAATAATGGGCATAACCAATTGCCAAGTTATTGATTTCCTTGAGTTTGTAATTTCTTTAGTTTCATCAATTTCCTCATGTCGTAATGATTAATGGCTGAAAGAAAAACAAAATATTAATGGTCAAATTAGATAAAATAACGGAAAGAAAATAAATATGAAAATAGGATATTGATGGCCCGAATTATAAAAAAAAAAGTTACATTATAAAAATTTATATTAATGGCCAAATTGTATAGTAATGAGCATAACAAATAACAAAAATTTGAAAATAACTAAATAATTTTGTAACTTTTAAAATTAAAACAAGCACTAATCAAAAAAGATAAATTAACTAAAATTCTGTGAAAAAATTCACCATGTAAGAAGCGTGGGCTAAATTCTAATTTTAATATAATCTGATGGGGTAGTTTCCATGAAACAAAGTAAGGAGAAGAGATAGAAAAATTGATGAAAATCGGATTGGTTCAAATTTTATAAATTATAATTTGATCTCAAATATTATTTTAATTATAATTTAAATACTAAATTTAATTAAAAAATTCAATTTAATTAAAAATTCATTTTCATCCTTAAAATTAAAAAAATTAATATTTAATCATTATTTATAATTATTATTATTTTAATTACTTTTACATATATATATTAGTAAATACCGGTTCGACCGGTTTAACCGATTGAATTTTGATTTATTAATATTTTCAGTTCGATAATCGCTCTGATTCCGACAACTTTGCTTGAATCAAATACAGGTAATTAAGGGTTGTTTGAAGACCTTTTGCTCTTGTTCTTGTCAGCGTGTAAACCTCCGAAAATCACATGTAATAGTCTCAAAAAATGTACCTCGGCAGGATGCTAGACATTTGAGCAGTGTCTCTCAAGTAGCTTTGTCGGATTTGGGCAGATATTTGGGGATGCACACTATAAATGGGAGTCTCTGCCTCTCTATATAAAGGACTATTGGACAGGTACAAAACAAGCCTTCAGGCTGGAAAGCTCAACAGCTTTCATTTGCAGGAAGGCTCACCTTAGTTAAGTCGGTATGCTCAACTCTACCGTCTTATGCTATGCAGAACTCGTTGTTGCCAATCGCCGTTTGTGAGAAGCTTGACAAATCAAATAGGGGCTTTTTGTGGGGGGACACACAAGAGCAAAAAAAGATTCATCTGATCAAGTGGAAATCAGTTTGTCAGCCAAGGGAGTTTGGTGGTTTAGGGGTAAGGAATACGGGACTTGCAAACCAAGCTATGATTTCTAAACACAATTGGAGGTTCTTGACTGAAAAACAAAGTTTGTGGGCTCGGCCTCTTAGAAGGAAATATTGTGCTAAGAAGGAATCAGAGATTCTTTTCAAAAAGTCGCCTCTTATACCTAGAGGTCTATGAGCACTGTCCAAGACTCCTTTATTCAACCCTGCCGTTGGGGAGTCAGGGATGAGCACTGTTGAAAAAAGTTGCTTCTCATACCTGGAGGTCTATGAGCACTGTCCAATATTGCGAAGTGTTTTTTGTAGCAGGTGGCTTTGGAGAGTGTTTTGACAAATGGAGAGAGAGCCAGGTGGGGTTTGACTATGGATGCTCGTTGCCCAATTTGTGCAGATCATGAGGAAACATTCCTCCATCTCTTACGGGACTGCAGATTGATTAAAAAGCCGTGGATGAGTTTACTTAGCCCTGCTGTACAGGTTAGATTCTTTGCACAAAATTTAAACACTTGGCTACTGGAGAACCCGAGAACAATAATTACCATGGGGTTATTTGAGGGTTGGCTGGTTACTTTTGGCAGGTATGTTTGTACTTTATACAATGTTTTGATTAAAATTAATATTAATATTTTTAAAATAAAACTGATAATTTTTATAATACTTATTATTTTATGTATTGGTACTCTTGAGAATATTATTTGGAATGCTTACCCGGTGGATATGATAGTAAAGATGTGCAGGGAGTTTAACGTGGTTACTGTCACACAGCTAATTTTCTCACTCAAAATTACGCCTTGTGATGGCACTAAGTCACACTTACTCTCAGCCAACCGCACACATAATGATTTGCACAATAGAACTTTATAAGTAAGGCACCCAACTCACACACTCGAAAGAGACACAAGAGCATATACAGGAAACCTTTCCCAACCTTTTATTATTTAACTCAAGCAATACAAAGGAACAAACACCTGAACTCTCAACAGTGTTTCACTCTTTCTCTCTGAGTGATTTCTCTTTCACTGAGTACAAATGACAACACATAGGGTCTATATATAACTGACACCCCCAGCTATCTAAGTCTTGGAGATAAACGTTATCTCCTCACGATCTCTATCGTGACTGATAATCCTCATCTTCCCACGTTCTCATCCATGACTCGATTCTGATAAGCCTTATCTCCCACGATCATCCATCACTTGATCTCGATAAGTCTTATCTACCCACGATCCTTTGCCATGCACGATCTGATGAGCATTATCCCGATACTTGGCCACCCGGATATAGCCACACCCGCACGTCCCCACGTTCCACACATCGTAGGAGACTCGGTGCCATGTAGTGTCATGCAGACTTGGCCAAGACCCAGTGTTGTGTTTTGGGCCTCTTGGCCCAAGCCCATGGCCCATCTGATGGAGCTCACGAACATGTGGTCCAGCATCCTTTGTCCAACCCAAGTCTTGGTCCACACTGGGACCAACATGTAGGGCCGTGCCTACGCTGACCCTCTCAGCTTTCACCTTGTTTCAAGGAGTGCCCAACCACTCCAAAGTCTCATGCTAAGAATTGGCTGAAGGTGCCGCCAACTCCTGCATGCCAAGTGTTCAAGGGGCTAACAAACCAACCTCACCTGTTGAAGCCAACGTCCTCGTTGGTAGGGTTGATAGGTAGTCTTCCACCTGCTTCTCGAACTGCCATAGAGTCACATCTCTTTCCCAGCTCGCCTCATTGTCTGGGGCATTCTTCCACTTGACCAAGTACTCAACCCGCCTGTTCTTCTTACTTTGTCCCTGCGTTCGGTGGTCTAGAATTCTCTCCACTTCACGCTGGAACTCAGTTCTGATAGTAGGGGGAGCATGTCGTGCTTGCTTCCTTGGAGGCTCATCGCCTACTTCCTCATAGAAGGGCTTCAAGAAACTCACGTGGAAGATTGGATGTACCTTCAACCTTTCTGGGAGTTGCAACATGTATGCAACATTGCCAACTTTCTTCACCACTGTGAAGGGACCGTCATACTTTGGAACCAGCCCACGATACACTGTCTTGCTGCTGATCTTCTTTCAAATTTGGGGAGTAAGTTTCAGCAACACCTTATCCCCAACTTGAAACTGCACGTCCCTCCTTCCTCGGTCCGCATACTTTTTCATCCGCCTGGCTGCCTTGTCTAAGCTATCTTGGGCCTCCTCTAGCCACTCTTGCTTAGAACGGGCAAACCGGTGGGCTGCCGGGCATCTCCCTCCTAAGCTAGTCTTGGCCACATCGTTAGGAGTAAGGGGCTGTTGCCCCAAAGCTAGCTCAAAGGGACTCATACCTGTGGAAGAGGACTTGTGAAGATTGTAGCAAAATTGGGTTGAATCCAACAACTCAAGCCAATTTTGCTGGCTTGCCGTCACGTAATACCGAAGATATTCCTCAACTAGGTCATTGATCCGCTCCGTCTGGCCATCGGTCTGAGGATGGTTGTCAGTAGAGAATTTTAACTCTGAACCCATCATGTTGAATAACGAGGTCCAGAACCTGCCAGTGAAACGAGGATCCCGATCGCTCACAATATCTTCAAGCAATCCAAAGTACTTAACTACCTGCTTGTAGAAAAGCTCAGCGGCTGTCTTCACTTGACATGAAGAAGGGGCACGAATAAACACCGCATACTTGGAGAACCGATCTACCACCATCATAACAGATCTCATGCCATCAATCTTCGGGAATCCGCCAATGAAATCCATCGAAACCGACACCTATGGCTTCGTAGGAATGGGTAGCGGCTGCAACAAACCTGCCTCCTTCTGCCGCTCCGTCTTGTCCTGCTGACAAGTGATGCACGTCTTGACATATGCCTCAACGTCATCTTCCATCTTTGGCCAGTAGTAGTTGCGGGACAATAAGGCCATCATCCTCTCGACACCAGGATGACCTGCCCACTGTGAATCATGAGACTCCCGCAATATTTTCTTCCTAAGGCCTGCACCACTGGGAACATATACACGATTACCCTTGGCATGCAATAAATCATTATCGAGCCAGTATCGCCTTACCACACCCTCCCTGACTTGCTGTACCACTTGTTGATATGTGGCATCATGTGGGGCCTGCTCTCTGATTTTGTCTAGCAAGTCACTCTGCACTTGAGTGAGGGCAGCAACCGTCTCTCGCACTTGTCGGCGACTTAGGGCATCCGCCACCTGATTTTGCCTTCCTGGCTTGTGTTCCCAAGTAAAATCGTACTCAGCCAAGAACTCCTGCCACCGCGCCTGCCGTGCAGAAAGCTTCTTCTGAATTTGAAAGAATGTGTTAGCCACATTGTCGGTTCGAACCACAAACCTGGTACCCAGCAAATACACCCTCCATGTGCGAAGGTAATGCACCACTGCTAGCATTTCCTTCTTATGTGCTAAGTACCGCTGCTCTGCATCATTGAGTTTCCGGCTCTCATAGGCAATGGGGTGGCCTTCCTGCACCAACACACCTCCAATGGCTTTGTCAGAGGCATCAGTTAGCACATTGAAAGGCAACTCGAAATCAGGCAACCTCAGGATCGGCTCCGTGGACACCGCTGCCTTTAATTTGTCAAAGGCTTCTCGGGAATCCGTGGTCCACCTCCAAGGTCTATCCTTCTTGAGTAAGTCTGTCAATGGGGCCACCTTTTTGGAGTAATCCTGCACAAACTTCCTGTAGTAGTTAGACAAACCAAGAAAGGATCTCAACTCAGACACTTTGGTAGTGGCCTCCCACTCCACTATTGCCTGGACTTTTCTCTCGTCCATTTTAACTTGCCCTCGACTCACCCTATGCCCAAGGAACATAATCTCACGTCGGGCAAACTCACATTTTTCCTTTTTCACATATAATTGGTGCTCTCTCAACCTAGACAACACCAACCTCAGGTGGGACAATTGATCATCCAAGGACTCACTATATACAACAATATCATCCAGATATACAACCACAAAATGATCAATGAAGTCATGAAACACATCATTCATTAAATTACAGAAAGTAGCAGGGGCATTAGTCAAACCAAATGGCATCACCAAGAATTCGTAGGAGCCATAGCGAGTGATGCACGTGGTTTTCCCCTCATCTCCTTCTGCAATCCTGACTTGCCAATATCCAGATCGCAGATCCAGCTTGGTGAAATGCGCGGCTCTTGCTAGCCTGTCAAACAAGTCCGCTATCAATGGAATAGGGTACTTGTTCTTTACCGTCACCTTGTTCAGAGCCTTGTAATCAACACACATCCGCAGGGAGCCATCGTGTTTCCTCTGAAACAACACCGGGGCACCGTATGGCACTTTGGAGGGCTGAATTAGGCCTGTATCCAGCAACTCCGTCAACTGCTTCCTCAGTTCTGCCAACTCTAGCGAACTCATGCGATATGAGGCTTGTGCTGGTGGTTTGGAACCGAGCACTAAATCGATCTTGTGGTCAGTGGCACGCCTCGGGGGAAGACACTTGGGGAGTTCAGGAGGCATCACATCAATGAACTTTCCCAATAGATCCGCCGCACTGTCAGGCACCTCCACAACAATACCTTCTTTGATCTCCATCAAAGCCGCAAGGTAGGTGACTTTTCCCTTTTTCAGCTCATGCTTTACCTGCATAACTGATAGCATACCACCTGACTTCCCACCAATACTAGAAGAGGGAGTGAACGTTCCAGCAACGAAACATGGATGATCCTCATGCAAGATCATGAGACCACCCAAGTGAGGCAACGGAGCAACTTTTGTGCTCACAAAGAAATCAACTCCCAGTATGATATCAAAATCATCTAACGGAACCACAGTGAAGTTAAGCTTACTAGACCAGTTGCCCATAGTTACCTCCACTCCTAGTGCCGTGCCAAGCACCTCCCGGGCTGCCGAATTGACTGCCTTCATTCGACTCCTTGTCTTGGTGACTTTCAGACCCAGTGACGCCACCATCCTCTCAGCAACAAAGTTGTGGGTAGCACCAGTGTCAGCCATCGCCATCAACTCCTTATTACTGAGCCCGATCTTTACATACATCAAGCCAGATTGTGGGGCACGTCCAGCTTGCACAGCACTCACCAACTGCAGAGGATTGACACGAGAGGGGCCAACATCGTCCGAGAGGCCACTCTCCTCAGCAACTATGGCACTTAACTTCTCCCGCTTCGGGCACTCCTTATCCCTGTGTGGTCCATTACATATGAAACATCCCGAGTTAGTTTTACCTTTACCTTGTTCTTGGTAGACGGCTTTGCCTTTATCCTTGCCGCCACCGTTGTGCTTATCTTTCTTGCCTTCCTTCTTCTTCTTGCCCTTGTCTTTGGGCTGCTTCCCAGCATCAGAATCAGGAGACTTGTTGATCCGCAGCCATTGCTGAAGGAAGGTCCTTCACACCTTGCCTTCTAAGCTCGAGTTGAGCCCAGGGTTGAAGACTAGATAAGAAGTTGAAAAACTTGTCCTCATCCAACATGTTGCAGATGTCAAGCATCAAGGAACTAAATTCCTTCACGTAGTCACGCACCGTACCACTCTACTTTAACTTCTTCAAGGATTCCCTCGCAACCCATGATGTGTTGCAGGGTAAGAACTGGTCTTTTAACTCCTTCTTTAGGCTCTCCCACGTCTCGATCTTAGGGTTGTCTGCACTTGCATCGTCATCCAACCGAGTTCGCCATCACAGCTTGGCGTCCTTGGCTAGATACATGCTGGTTAGATTGACCTTCTCGTCGTCTGGCACTCGGGCAGCTTTGAAGTACTGCTCCATATCCCACAGAAAATTCTCAAACTCTTTGGCATCCCTTGCTCCCTCGAAGGTTTTAGGCTCTGGCACCTTCATCTTGGTCGAGCCCTCCATCACACCTCCGTTTGGTTGAGAGGCCACAGCCTTCTTGAGGATGGCTATTTCTGCTGCCATCTCCTCAAGCCGAAAAGCTGTGTTTGAAGAGGCCACCACCTCTTGTTGCCGCTGCAGATCGATTATGTACTGCTCATGGAGCGCCAATATCTAGAACACGGTGAAATTTGTATCCTCTAGAAGATCACCGAGTACCTCAAAGAGTTTGGCTACACGCTCACATACAGCATCAAGACTCGAACTACCTGCCATTGGTCGAACCTTTATACTCTGATACCAGCTATCACACGGCTAATTTTCTCACTCAAAATTACGCCTTGTGATGGCACTAAATCACACTTACTCTCAGCCAACCGCACACACAATGATTTGCACAATAGAACTTTATAAGTAAGGCACACAACTCACACACTCGAAAGACACACAATAGCATATACGGGAAACTTTTCCCAACCTTTTATTACTTAACTCAAGCAATACAAAGGAACAAACACCTGAACTCTCAACAGTGTTTCACTTTTTCTCTCTGAGTGATTTCTCTTTCACTGAGTACAAATGACAACCCATAGGGTCTATATATAGCTGACACCCCCAGCTATTTAGGTCTTGGAGATAAACGTTATCTCCCCACGATCTCTATCGTGGCTGATAATCTTCATCTTCCCACGTTCTCATCCATGACTCGATCCTGATAAGCCTTATCTCCCACGATCATCCATCAATTGATCTCGATAAGTCTTATCTACCCACGATCCTTTGCCATGCACGATCTGATGAGCATTATCCCGATGCTTGGCCACCCGGATATAGCCACACCCGCACGTCCCCACGTTCCACACGTCGTAGAAGACTCGGTGCCATGTAGTGCCATGCAGACTTGGCCAAGACCCAGTGTTGTTTTGGGCCTCTTGGCCCAAGCCCATAGCCCATCTGATGGAGCCCACAAACATGTGGTCCAGCATCCTTTGTCCAACCCAAGTCTTGGTCCACACTGGGACCCGTATGTAGGCCCGTGCCTACGCTGACCCTCTCAGCTTTCACCTTGTTTCAAGGAGTGCCCAGCCACTCCAAAGTCCCATGCTAAGAATTGGCTCAAGGTGCCGCCAACTCCTGCATGCCAAGTGTTCAAGGGGCTAACAGCTACCATAGACGAGAAGTGGCCTCCTAGAGTTTTGGAATTAGTAGGATGGAGTCCTCCTTTGGGTGATTGGATTAAGCTCTGTAGTTATATAATTCTTTGCCCCAAACACGTATCCTCTCTCACAAAGGTGGGCGTTGTCAGCATGGGGTCCAACCAATTGAAAGTTAAAATCATCCCGTTCATGGTAGACCTTTCTAACAATGTATACATATAATGGAAAATAAAACAGGAAATTCATTTGAAAATGCAGCTGGAACCAAATAACTCATTCTTACAAAAGCATCAACAGGAGCCCACTCCCGTCAGAAAGAGAATTCTGCGACTAAGTTCACATTGACAATAAGTGCGGTCAGAATCTTTTAAGGGAAAGAAGAAAAAGTGTCAGATAGACTTTAAAATCTCGCAAGGCTTTCTTCCTTACAAATATTTGCGTGGGCTAGTACCCATCATTGTGGTCTATCATAAAGGGGAGAATTGTTTGTTGACAAAACAACAACACAAGGAATCAACTCCAAGAACAATGAAAGAGGTTTTCACCCTGCTAAGGCATCATATAATATTACACATGAGGTCAGGAAAATTAATAAAAATTACGAGGCTATGTTATGAACAGTTGGAGATTTTATAGTTTATTTATAATATTTTGTGATAGGGGCACTTGTAATTGAAAATGGAATTTTAATTTTAATTCTTATGTTTGCAGGCATGCCAATTTCAATAAATGACTTACGTGTCATGTAGAATATAAAATAAGGCTTCTATAACATATACAGGACGGTTAAAACACAATTTTGATTGTCAAAACTTTTTCTTTTTGTTACCTAAATACAATTTTAGTTTTTAGTTTTTCACATGTATTATAATTTTGTGTGTTGATTAGAGTTTCCAGAAATAGAATTGGACACAAACAGCAGTGGCATTAGAATCCTATTAGGAATTGCATTCCTTGTCCCACTCTAGTCCGGATTACATGCACAGCTATATAAGCACTGCAGGTTGGAACAAATCAAAGGAAACACTACGGTTAACATTGAGATTTAAGTGTCGATTTCGAGCCCAACCACCGCTTCCCTACTTTATCCTTAATCGATATTTTTTGAGCCCTTGGCTTTGAGGATGGACCATTGCAACAACTTGAGGAGCGCAAAATGTGTATCAGAGTGCGATATCATAATCGATTGTGGGAGCCGAGTGATGGGGTGTGATGAATTGGTTACAGAGATCTTGCTTCGCCTGCCTGTGAGATCAATATTTAAATTCAGGTGTGTGTCTAGAAGATGGAATTCTTTGATCTTAGATCCCTTTTTTAGAAAGAATTTTGAGTCTCGGAGACAAAACTCTTTGCTCCCACTGCTAGGTTTATTCCAATCTAACCACGATGAAAACCTAAGAAACAAAAGCACATTGCCTAAACATCATCGAAGGACAACTTGTTGGATGCCCTTCCCATCAACTAGCGAATAAGGTCGGTCCATAAGGCGCCATAATATTGTCAACGACCTTGGCTCCTTCATCGCTAGTATTTCAGAAGGCCTAATCCTATGTGGATTTGGTCCGAAGGTTTAACCAAATATGCAATGCGCCAAACTGGTAGTTGGATTCTCATGCGAACGAATTGCCAACTATGGCACTATTAAATACAAAGTTATTCGAGCTGACACTAATAACGGGTAGCAAGTTGCTAACACTTTGTCTATTGAAATTTTCTCTTCTGAAAGTGGAAGATGGGAGGAGTCATTGCTTACTAGTCCTGCAGACATTACTCTATGGTGTCTTTGGGGTTGTGATGTAGTAAGCGGGATTTTCTTCTGGTCGAGTCTAGGTGATTCTGCAGCATTCTATGACTCAAAAATAGGGGGAAACTATCTAGGGTTGATAGATTTGCCTCGAACAGAATCCCTGGCAAAGAATCATATATTTGGACAGACTCTAGATGGAAGAATTTAGTATGTTGCTGGGGGAATTTCTATTTGATTCCCTTTTTTAAGTGAATGTAATTTACTTATAATTTTATATCACAAAATAAGTAGGATCCACTTAAATAAAAAAATTAAAAATAATTTTTGAATGATATTAAATCATGAATTAATTTTATTCACTAAAAAAGAGAGTAAAATTAACAAGGACCTGTTGCTAGAGATTACTTTGGATTTAGAGTTTGGGTTCTGAAGAACAAGTTGTGTGATTACAAATTTTTTGAGATTATACCCTCTACATAATAAATCGTAACATACGCCGTGAACTTAAAAAGCATAAGCCTCATAAATTATTGTGCATCAAGTCACAATTCTGTTAGTCAGAATTTCAACAAATTACTTCAAATTATAGTCCTTCATCCCAACAATTCAGAGCTCCTTTATCTGCGACTAGATAAGAAGATACGCAGAACCTCAAGGGGATTTAAGAAGAAGAAGGTAGCCTCAGTTAACAAAATTTTGGGATTTGACAAACCAAAAGGAAAAAGCAAATTGAAGCCTACGCATCCTTCATCTCCCATTAATAGTGAAGAGGGCACAAATTTCTCTATTTCTGATAGCAACTTGCATCAGAGAAACAAGATAATCTCTGCAACTCTTGATACACATCACATATCTTCTGATGCTAGTCTATTGAGGCGTGAAGAGGCGATAGCTACTTGGAGAATTGGATAGCAGCTTGGGCTTACCTTCGAAGGAAATACATCTGATTTGATCACCCAATCGGAGGACTTAGATAAAGTGGAAGAAGCCCAACAAAAATTGCAATTAGAAAAAAGGGATACGACCAATTCTTAGGTTGTTTTCTCTTTTTTCTGGAGTTTTTTTAATATAAATGATCAATTTTCTCTCTTGGAATGTGCGTGGTCTTGCTGGGGGATATAAAAAGAGGGCAGTTTGTGATCTAGTCAAAGGTAGAAGAGTGGGTTTTGTTCTTTTACAAGAGACGAAGATGCAAGAAGTCTCAGAAAAGCATATCAAAGCCATTTGGGGTTCGAATTTGTGTGAATGGACCTATGTTGGCGCTTTGGGCAGCTCTGGAGGAATCATTTCTATATAGGACCCAACTCAATTTAAGTCTTCCAAAATTTATAAAGGTCTCCGATGGATTGCAATCAAGGGTACCTTCTTTAACTCTTCATTAGATTGTACCGTGGTCAATGTTTATGGACATAATGATGATACTAGTCGTAGATCCTTGTGGTCTGAGCTACTGGACTTAAGGTCCTTAGTTGATGGTATATTTTTTATTGGGGGTGATTTCAATACTACGCTAGTACCTGGGGAGCGTTCTCCTTGTAATGGTCGTTTCTCTGCAGCTATGACAGACTTTGCTGAATTTTTGGATGCTATGGAAATCATTGATTTGCCTTTGTTGGATAGAAAATTCACTTGGGAAAACTCAGTGTCTATGAGTCATATTGATAGGTTTCTTCTTAGTCCTGAACTAGTATCTATTTTCCCTAACTTGAAGCAGTGGGCTCTAAATAAGGGCTTGTCAAATCACTGCCCGCTTTTATTGGAATCTGATAATGTCAACTAGGGGCCTAAACCATTTTGTTTTCTTAATTGTTGGCTTGCTCATCCGGGCTTTTTGGAATTGGTAGGTAATGTCTGGAAAAATCTTAGCTATGATCCATCAGACCCTTTTCGGGTGGTTCATAAACTTAAATTGCTTAAATTCTTTCTCAAAAAGTGGAACAAAGAGGACTTTGGCTTCATCACTGCGGAAATTATTAAGATTGAATCTGAGTTGGCTGACCTTGATAAGCTTCAAGAAACTGGTTCCCTTTCCTCAAGTCAATTAACTCTTCGCAAGCTATTATGGTCAAAGCTTCGGGAGAAGCATAAAATGCAAGAATCTTTGTGGAGACAAAAATCCCGAATTTCTTGGCTTAAAGAAGGGGACAAAAACACTAGATTTTTCCATGTCATTGCTTCTTCAAGGGCTAGGAGAAATGACATTGGCAGCATCTGATCTAATGGTCTCCTACTAAAAAACATCCAAGATATCCGTGGTGAGATCTATAGTTTTTTCCATGAGATGTATTCTGAGCCAATTGCTTGCCGACCATCTATGTCTTTGGTGGGGTTCAAAAGGCTATCCCAAACTTCTGTGGCTGCTCTTGAGGCACAAGTTACAGTGGACGAAGTAAAGATTGCAGTCTGGAGTTGTGCTAGTGATAAAGCCCCTGGCCCTGATGGGTTTAATTTTGCGTTTCTCAAGGCTGCCTGGTCTATTCTTAAGGACGATATCCTATCTTTGGTGCTCCACTTTTTTAAAACTAGTCGGTTTCTTAAGAGTATTAACTCTTCTTTCATTACTCTTGTGGCCAAGGTAAATGGTGCTGCTGCTCTCATTGACTACCGTCCTATCAGCCTGATTGGTTGTATATACAAAATTATTTCTAAAATTCTTGCTAATCGTTTAAAGAAAGTGATTGGTGAGATAATTAGTGAAAACCAATCTGGTTTTATTTAAGGCAGACAAATTTTGGATGGAGTGCTTATGGCATTTGAGTTGATTCATGCTATGAGGATAGACAAGCAGCCAGCTGTTATTGTTAAATTAGACTTTCACAAGGCCTTTGACTCTGTATCTTGGAGTTACTTAGCCTCAGTCTTGCAACTTATGGGCTTTGGAGATAGATGGTGTTCTTGGATTTGGCAATGCATCTCTACGACCCGTGTTTCAATGTTAGTTAATGGGTCTCCCACACCAGAAATTCAATTGCAGCGAGGCCTTCGTCAAGGGAATCCACTGTCCCCCTTCCTTTTATTATTGCAGCTAAGGGCCTCTCCCGTCTTTTGTATAAAGGTTATAACCTTAATATTTTCCAAGGTGCTTGCATTAATGGGCGTGCTTCAACCTTTGCTGTTTCCCATCTCCAGTTTGCTGATGACACTATGGTTTTTTGCCGCCCGGATTGTAATAGTCTTCTTAATCTCAAGAGAGCTCTCCGCTGCTTTGAATTAGCATCTGGTCTCAAAGTTAATTTTTTGAAGAGTTCTATTACAGGCTTGAATGTTGACTCCGAATGGTTATTGTCTATGGCTTATACTCTTAGAACTAAAGTTGAATTCTTGCCTATCAAATACCTTGTGCTTCCGCTAGGTGCTAATCCTCGTAAAAAAAACCACTTGGGATCCTGTTCTCGTGAAGATTCGGAGTAGACTAGCAAGCTGGAAAGGCAGACTTTTATCCACAGGTGGCAGACTCACGCTTATTAAATCGGTACTTGCCTCTCTTCCTCTTTATTATCTTTCCATTTTCAAAATCCCACACCTTGTGGCAAAAGAAATTGTTGCTTTGCAAAGATGTTTTTTTTGGGCTGGTGATATTGAAAAAAGGAAGATGTGTTTAGTTAGCTGGGAAACCATATGCAAGCCCAAAAAATCTGGTGGCCTTGGGGTGGGCTCTTTATTGCATAAAAATCAAGCTTTGCTTTTCAAATGGATATGGAGATTTGCTAAAGATAAAGAATCTATGTGGCGTCATTTGATTGTTTCCAAATATAATTACTCTTCCTCCATTTGGAGGCCTGAGCTGGATCCTAAGAACCCTTCTATTCTGTGGAAGGATATTACTTCTTTTGCTACTGGAGATGTGACTGCTAAGAAGGTTATTGATAGTGGCTTACGTTTTCAGATTAGAGAAGGTAGGTGTATTAAATTTTGGATGAATCATTGGATTGGTAGTTCTCCTCTTGTGTCTTTATTTCCTAGCCTTGCGACTTTAGCTAAAATTAAAGATGCTCTAATTTGTGAATGTGGAGAATGGGTCAATGAAATATGGCAATGAAATTTTAAGTGGCGTCGCTGTCTCTTTTCATAGGAAATTAACAATCTTATTGTCTTGCATTCGATTATTGACTCGCAGTCCCGTTCCCCCCATTCAGAAGACACCTTGCTTTGGGCGCATTGTCCTTCTGGGAATTATAGTGTTCAGTCTTTTACCAAGCAACTTGAACGTTGTTCTGTATAGTCTGAACCTCGAAAATATCCTAACATCTGGCTCAATCTTGCTCTGCCTAAGGTTGAGATTTTTGTTCGGATGGCCACTCTAGACAAAATTAGCTCCAAAAGTGTCTTATTTAAGCATGGTATCCTCTCTGAGAATCAGTGCTATTGCTGTTTCTGTGATGCTGCCATAGAAACTTCAGTCCATATCCTCTTCCAATGCAAATTTTCTTGGGGCCTCTGGTGTGGTATTGTTGATTGGTGGGGTTTGAGTTGGTGTATTCCTAACTCCTTTGAAGATCTATTTGTGAAGTGGCAAGGACTAGTTTGGGGGAAGGTGAGAAAGCTTATTTGGAGTGCTCTCTTCTACACATTATCTTGGACTATCTGGTCAGTGCGCAATAAGAAGATTTTTCAAGATCTTGATCCGGCTTCTAAATGGCCATTACTTAAAGATGAAATTCTAGCACGTACATACACTTGGCTCAATGCTAGAAATTGTATTCTTCCTTTCCAAGCCCAAAGTCTTCTCCTAACTACTGACGTTCTGCGTAGCAAGTTAAATTCTGCTCTCATGTCTAGCTAGTGACTCAGGTTGCCTTGGTTGTTCTTGGGGATGTCTTTAATTCCTTTTGTTGTTTTTAAATTTTGGTATCTAGCGTTTTGCTACCTCCTTTATTGGTTTAGTTTGTACTAATTTGTACTTGATATCTATTGTAACTTTTTACACTATTAATTAAATTTTACTTGACCTATTAAAAAAAAAAAAAAAACTAGAAAGATGCAAAAAATTTCTTATCATGGAACCTTACGTTCAAGCTATATGTACCAATTGTTCCCATATTTCCAGCCTCTATGGCCTCCGACTTTACCCGTTCTTCCTTGACTTCGCAAACGATTTAATATGTGTTAGTGTTTTACTTTTATACCGGTTGTCGCCAACCTATCTTCCGCTAGAAATGACACAAATTTTTTAGAGGGCAATTTTATATCAATAGTTATAATAATAAAATTAATTTATATGATCAAAAAAATAAAAAAAATTATAATTATTTTAAATTATAAATATAATAATTATATCTTATGAGTTTAAATGTTTTAAAACTATTTTTTATATAATCAAATATTTATAAATATAAGTAATAATTCAATTATTTACTTATTTATTTCTAATGTAACTGCGCGATAAATTCTTTATGATGTTTATTATAGAAAAAATATTTTTTTGTGTAAATATTGTAACCAATAAAATTAAAGTTTTTATAATTGAATGCATATTTAGATATACGATGCGTTTCTAGAAATCTTTTTTAATTTCCATTGGTAATAATTTTTTTTATTAAAAGATGAAATATTTCCCAAAATATTGTACAAAAATAAGAAAAATTTATTCAAATAATTTTGAAAGTAAATGAAATGAAATTAAAATGACAACTTAATGCATGAGGCTCTTATGTTTAATAAAAATTAATTTTGGAAAGTAAATTTGTAAATTTTGAAACTAAAAGAAATGCTTTAAAAAGAAAACAAAAAATAATTCTAACAAAAGACAAGAATAAAGAAAATTTCGCCAAAAAAAATAAAAAAGAAGAATTTGACAAAAGAAAAAAGCAAAAAGCCAACAATATACCAGGAGGGAGTGGGGAGGGGGGCGAAATGCTCCATTAAGAAGTCTCAAACCCTGGCTAGTGGAGCCAAAGCCACCGACCTAAACCAATCTTTTTAAGGGTGTTTGGGTAAGTTTTTAGGGAATATATTTGTATTTTATTTTTAAAAATTAAAAAAATAAGTGTTTGATAAATTTTTTTATACTATAATTTAATTTTACTTATTTTTTCGTATGACTTTCTAACAACAGTTGATTGAAAAACAGCTCACGACTATTTTTTTCTACTTTTTGGATTAGTTTAACTTTTTAATATTAATAATAATTTATATAGATTAAATTAACTTAAAGAATATATATATAATTTTTTTAATATACCACATAAATTAAATATTTTAATTTATTTCATTAATATTTTTATAAGTACGATATTTTTTTAACTATTTTTAAATAATTTTTTTTAATTCAATTTTTTTAATAGTGACACTTATTAAAAAAATCTAAAATATTATTTTTTTATTATCTAGTAAAAATTAATATTTGCTTAAGAAAAAGCTTAAAATTAAGTGAAAATTTTTAGATATTATTTATAGAATATTATTTTAAAAATATTAAATTATAAATTATAAAAATAAATTTTTCAATATGATATATTTACATAAATTAAATATCTAAATTAGATATTTCATTATTAAACAATAATAGTAAGTATAAAATTAATCAAATATTTCATTAGTTTTATCAACAATTAATTATACAAAACATAAATCAACAATCAGCAATCAGTAATAACACTCAATAACTGCAACATCCCACAGGTAACCCAAATAGACCCTTAGTTATAGACACATAAAAATTACTAACAAAAAAATAAAAAATCAAGATTTACTCCTGGGTTTACGGTGGATCCATCCTTGTAGAAGGCATGCGTGTTATCTAATATATACTTTTTTTTATGTCATTTCATTAAAATGGTTTTTCATCTCATTAACAATTGATAATTAAAAGTTGTAGACTAACATCTAGTAGTTTATAAAATGATATGCATCATTCGGAGTTGAAAAAAATAATGTTGATTTAATCCAGGTGGCAAATAGCAGCTGTCAATAACCCACTTGATTTGCACTAATTAAGCAATTAGAAATCCAAGACGCATATGCAAACTGAAGGTCAAAAACTTTCTGGCTGCTTTACAATCTACATCATTCTTACCTACGTACGCAAAGCATATAGGCACGTAAAAGCTGTAAATAGAAGCAACAACAAAGAATCCCATTTCCTGTGTACGCAATTATATTAGAGAGGCGAGGAGAGAAGCGAGAGGGAGGAACCAGAAGAGAAAAAGAGAAAACCGAATTTTTTTTTATTTTTTTATAATTTTTAAAAATTAATTAAATTTTATTTTAATTAAATTTAAAAATGTCATGTTATCACTATATGATAACATGATACACTGATAGGAGAAAAATTGTTTGACATGACACTCGGTTAGTTATCACATTACTCTACTTAACAGAAATTGTGACAGCAGGGTATAATTAGTATAACGAAGGTAATATGTTAGATTTATTTTTTCTTTTAAAAGGTCGTTGATAAAAATCAATAAATTACGAAATAATTTGGATAAAATTAATTTTTATATCAAAATAATAATAATAATAATAATTGCATCCTTTCATATCTCCCATTCATGGAAGTATCCACAATCCACCGTAAGCCGCATTCACTTTAGAATTTCTCCTATTAGTGAACTAATCATATAGGCAGCATTGGGATTAGCTTGAAGAGGGGGGAAGGATAAGATAAGAGACGGTTGCTTTTTAGCATTCGTATGAAGTAGGAGCATCCATCCCTTTATTTTAATTTGCCAAATTTTTTGTTGAGATTTTTTTGGATCCACAAGTCCACACATACACAAATTAATAAAAATAAAGATAAATATGCATACATAGAGATTTATATGGCTTGATAAATTCTTATTTACGGCCACAAAGTCTATCATTATGAGAGGAATATCTTGTACAACCAAGAACTTTGCATTTGTTAATACCCAAAAACCTTGAAAACATATGGAATTGAAAAGTTATAATCTTAATCTGGAATTTTGAAAGCTTCTAAAATTGTGTGAGGTCAATAATATAAGTCTACTTCCTCTAATTGGTTTTAAGGTATGTTTTCTTGATCAGTTTCTTTTATACTTTGTTGAAAAATGTATTAAGATCAAACTGCACCAATGATTAATCTGAACAATGTGAAAGAAAATAATTATAATGAGTCTATGATAGAAAACAAATTATTTATTGTTATAAGGACTATAGTTCTGCATAATGAAAATCACTACATGACAATTACTTCTTCGTTGCATATCTTTTACTCTGCGTGATTTTTGCTTTGCATACATATACAGAAGTCCTTAGTAAAGTTGCTTGTATGACGAGAAAATAATAATAATAATAATAATAATAATAATAATAATAATAATAAAATAAAATAGAAGAAACCGACTGTTTCGCTATGGGCATAGCGGTTAGGATCGATTTGGTCTCACGTACTGGCACCAACAGTACATAGGGAAAGTGGAGCATGCGGTATTCCACGCCCGGAAGATAAGTCGAAAACACGTGGTCGTTTCCAGTGAGGAGAATTTCATCGCCTCTCTTGATCTATGCCATGGGGAGATTATTTGGAGGCATGTTCTTGGAGCCAACGACGCCACCTGCGGACTGGATTTTGCCATGCGAAAATATGAAATCACTCTTTCATCAAAGGGAATTAGAAAACAATAAATTAAAAAATAAAAAACTCATTCTTCTCTTCTGTTTTGATTTCACTTCTACGCTAATGCAATCATAAACTTTATTTTATGTTGAGAATGAATTCATACAATTTCTGGTACAATATTTAGAGTATGAATATTATTTTAAAAAAAGTGACGTTGTTACATTATTTGAATTGATCTACAAATTATAATTTTTTAATCCTATATTTCAATTTCTCAATTCCAATTCTAACGACGATGACATAGCTACATATCTTGTGTCTCTCTTCTCCTCCTCTCGTTTTCTCTCACCCTCTCTCTCCCCCTGCCTATTTACATGCGCAGATTGATCCCTTTAAAAAAAATCCATCTAAGTGATTGACTAAGCCACCAAGAGAAAAAATATTCCCTAATTAGCCACTAAAAGAAAAAAAAATTATATTTTAATCTTTCCACCACATTATATGGAATGGGCTCCAAAGTTTTCAAATAGCATAAAAAAAAAACTAGTAATCAATAACATGACATGAATAGGTGATAGATATTTCAATCACAATTTGCAAGAGAAGAGAGTGAACTATTATTACAATATAAACCTATTTATAACAGAAAGAAATGAGTGTATGAACGAATAGAGTTTTTAAACATTAGCTTAGGGACAACATCAGGAAATACAAATTCCCCCAGTATCACACTTACATTTAAGTAGGAGGTACGGTATTTAAACTCTGTTTTTTTTTTTTTTTTTTTTTGCATATAAGTATAAATCCTAACTCTTTTCAAATAAAAAAAAGAGAAAAAAAAGTTATACTTATAAAAAGAAATACGTGAAAATTCTACTCATAAAAAGAGATACTCAAAAAATATACAATCTAATTCATGATGTCTATTAACTCAATTTTTTTTTTATTTGAACCTGTATATCCTCTATAACGTAACAATTCATATCAATCCGTACAATCCGTATGTCCATTATTATACTGTACAGAAGCTTTATTCACTCGGTAAAAATAAAAAAAAAAAGCCTTTATTCACGGTTAAATGCATTTAGCGTTTTATTTTAATTTACATCTCAGTTTGCGAAACGTGCCTTTTTATTTTCACGTGCTACCAAAAGCCGTCCAAACTCCTCGAAACAGGTAACGACTAACGAGCATTATTACATGTAGACGGACACTGCAGCCAAACGAAACTCCTGCTACAGCCTGCACGCCACCCGGGAATCTCGTGTGCGCGTCGTCACGGTACGTGAGACTGCCCTTCTGATGATCACAATCACGGCTGCGCGCACAGCTGTCGACAGTGCATCAACTAGCCGCAAAGGCGGTGTGCATCAAAAGATCGGACGGTTCATGACTAAGGTCCACGTAGATCCTGACTAGGTTTTCTCTCTCCTTCCAAGCCACTCTCACTATAAAGCACGTGCTTTGCCCTTTTCTGCAGGCGCGGTGCAGTTCGTTCCGCCCTCCTCACCGTTACTTTAAAAAAAAAAAAAAAAAAAACCAAAAAACAAAAAATTCCTCTTCGCCTCCGACCACTTTCCGTCGTGTGTCGGCCGGTCCCGGCAGGTTTTCCGACGATTCTATCCCCTTTTTACCCTTCACTCTCCTCCTCGTATTCCCATAGTACCCTTGAAAAATCCCTAAATTTGCACTCCTCGGTCTAGATTGTCAGCTCAGACTGCAGTTCTCGGAAAAAAAAAAAAAGAAAATTTTATCTCGGTCTGTTTCTGAAATAACCGAGGAGAGGGAAAAAAAAGGAAAAAAAAATCAAAAAAAAAAAAACGAGAGAGAAGGAACTAGAAGGTTCGTGATTTTTGAGATGGCGCAGATTCAGGTGCAACATCAGGCGGCCCCGATGGCAGCGCCGAACGGCGTGGCTGCTGCTGCGGCGGCGGTTCGTTCTGGCGCGATCCCGTTCATGCCGACGTCTCTGTATGTCGGAGATCTTGACCCGAGCGTCACTGATTCGCAGCTCTACGATCTGTTTAGTCAGATCGGTCAGGTCGTCTCGGTTCGGGTCTGTAGGGACTTGACCACTCGGCGATCGCTCGGCTACGGTTACGTCAACTACAGCAGTCCTCAGGATGGTTGGTATCGTTTCCACTTAGTCCAATCATCCTAAGAATTTTATCTGTTTAGTATAATTTTAGTTGATTTTGGATGTGAAGTAACGTTGTTCTTTATTGTTTTTGGCCTTGGGAATTCGAAATTGTATGGTTGAGTCTTCTGGAAATTTTGTTGGGAATTTGTAAGGCAAGTTGTGCAATTCAATTTTACGGGCTTGTGCTTGTAGTAGCTGAAATTTCACGATTATCGCCTCTGTGATTCGGTTGGAGTATCTTGTTTGCAATTTTCCGAATTTGGACAGCGTTTCTGCATTCTCTGACCTTTGAGGCAATCATGCAATCGTATTTTCTTTTACCAGTTGTGATTTTTTTTTTCTTTTTTTGATAATCTTTGTATCCAAAAATGACGGGGAGAGGGAGAATCAAATGGCAGTGCTTGATGGTATGCAAAAGGCTATTCGCACATGTTTGTTCTACTCTTTGCATTAACAGGCCGCATTTTTCTCATGTGCAGCGGCGCAGGCTTTGGATGTTCTGAACTATACTCCGCTCAATAACAGGCCCATGAGAATCATGTATTCACATAGAGACCCTAGCATCCGTAAGAGTGGCACAGCGAATATATTTATTAAGGTATTCGGATCCACTGACTTTTTTTTTTTGTCCGTTCACTTTTGTTGACATGAAATCTGTTTTCCTTTTCCACTCGGATTGTTGCGATTTTTTATCGTGTTATGCTTTCAAGGTTCCTGAGTTGGTGAATCGTGGTTTCCATGTGGCATGCTTGTTATTGTAGCTAATTTTTTACATTCTTAACCTGAGGTTGATTATTTACTAGTCGTTAATGTTTTGGCTGGTGCAGAACCTGGACAAGGGTATTGATCACAAAGCGTTGTATGATACCTTTTCTTCATTTGGCAACATCCTTTCTTGCAAGGTTGCAACTGATGCTGCTGGACAGTCAAAAGGCTATGGTTTTGTACAATTCGACAATGAGGTTTCGGCTCAGAATGCAATAGATAAACTAAATGGCATGCTGATTAATGATAAACAAGTGTTTGTAGGACACTTCCTTCGCAGGGAGGAAAGAGAAAGTTCTTTGAACAAAACAAAATTCAATAATGTTTATGTGAAAAATTTGTCTGAATCAACCACGGATGAAGATTTGAAGAACATTTTTGGTGAACATGGAGCAATTACCAGTGCTGTGGTAATGAGGGATGGAGATGGGAAGTCCAAGTGCTTTGGGTTTGTCAACTTTGAGAATGCTGATGATGCTGCTAAAGCTGTTGAGGCACTCAATGGAAAGAAATTTGATGATAAGGAGTGGTATGTGGGGAAAGCCCAGAAGAAATCTGAAAGAGAACTTGAACTTAAAGCAAAGTTTGAGCAGAGTATGAAGGAAACTGTAGACAAATATCAAGGAGTGAATTTGTATATCAAGAATTTGGATGATAGCATCAATGATGAAAAATTAAAAGAATTATTCTCTGGCTTTGGCACTATTACTTCATGCAAGGTATGTGAATACATTTGTCTATTGGAAGTTAACACCAATCATTTGTATTCTGATTGTGTGGTGATGCCAACCAATTCCTACTTCCTGGGTATATAGGTTATGCGTGACCCCAGTGGAATTAGCAAGGGTTCTGGATTTGTTGCTTTCTATACTCCTGAAGAGGCATCACGAGCTGTAAGTTCTAATCTTTGTGGTTGCTCCAGTACAAGGACCAAATTTGATCTGTTATAAATTGTCATCAGCTTGCCGAGATGAATGGAAAAATGGTGGTTAGCAAACCTCTGTATGTGGCACCTGCGCAACGGAAGGAAGACAGAAGAGCTAGGCTTCAGGTTTTATTCATATGCTTTCGTTATATGATTGGTTTTTATGCTTTCAATCCTATTTTTCCTCCAGCGTAGTTTGCGTTGCTTTTGTCTTTTGTCATGTTCATCTCAATTCTCCCAGAAGAAATTTCATTTTTAGTTTTTTGACAGTCTTTATTAAGAGAAACATCTGTTCTTCATCAGAACAAACTGTCCAACATATGCTAAGTTCATTTGAGGAGGCAATACAATAGAGAACTCAGATCCATGTTGTCTTTATAACAAATGATTGATTGTTTGGTAGAGAATATGATCTCATGGTTTCTATCCCTATAGGATGTTCGCCTGGTTGAATGTTTTAGTCATTTTTTGGCCAACATTGTGGTACATTCAAGATAGATTTCTCTTGCTCACACTGAGAGTCTGAGTTTGACTGAGTCTTCTCTAAAGGATAATATTTTTTCTGTCTCTGGTCTTGCGTTCCAATTTTGTTTTGAACCAATTTCATCCAAGGCATCTGTTCCTTGTACTGGTTCAAAGATGTTACCAATACATATAGCTTGTGGTTTTTGATATTGAAAGCTGGCCTTTGCTCGCTGAAATTGATGAAGTTGTGGTAGTTTCACGTTGCTGACGTAGTTCTATCACTGTTAATATTTGTGCTGTCCTTTCTTTTATTCTTTCTCATGTGCAGGCTCAGTTTTCACAGATGAGGCCTGTTGTCATGGCACCTTCTGTGGCTCCTCGTATGCCAATGTACCCTCCAGGTGCTGCAGGTCTTGGTCAGCAGTTTTTGTATGGGCAGGCACCTCCAGCCATTATTCCTCCCCAGGTAACTTTCGTGTAATATGTTTTAGTTTCATTTTTCACAAATTGGTCCTTCTAGTAGCTTTATGTCCATGTCTATTGAAATGCATGACTGGTGTATGCTTGAACATTTTAATTTCATATTTGGAATGCATGCTTACTTTTTGGCTTGATCTTGTATTTGATTCTTCCCAAGAGTAACTAGCAGACTGTTAAAATATCTGCTGGTTCGCAGTGATATTAATCGTAGCTTCCACATCTGGCGTGCGAGAATTGTCCAGTTCACGATATAGACATCACTGGCAAAATGTAGTTACAAATCTGAAATGCTTTTGTAGCTTCATGCGGGCACTAAGAAAAACCTTTGCCAATAGTTGAATATGAAAGTTTAGTGCAGAGATTTCACTTTTTCACACAATACACACAAGCATGCATGCATGTGTATGTACAAGCAGCAGCAGTTCTATATAAGTTTGTAATTACAAGTGCACACAAATAGCTTTTTGATGCATTAGTGGATTAAGGCTTTTCATGAGCCCATCAAAACTTCCCTAGCGAACCGATTAAAACCAGAACTGTATAAACCTCTTCTCCCCTTCTTATTGTGGTTCAACATTCTTAATCCAACAGGTCATTGTTGATCGTGAAAAGTGGAAAACTGAGTCGGTAGGTCCAGTTGAAAAACTTTTCTTCGGCTTAAACTTTGCTCAGCCCTAGAGAGGGATTAGGTGGCTTCTAGACCAACACCATAATCACCAAAGGACTTATAGGATTATAACTTAAGTAAACCCTAATATGGGGCAGACTTCCTTGAAATGTCAGCATGGTAAATGGCTAGGACACTTTTATTTTTGGCCTACCTTGAAGCCTATTCTATTGTTCCTTTAACAACTTAGTGGAGGTTGAATAAATTGTGACCACATATGCCATTGAGGTTTTGAAATTTGTAATTGTCTACATTTGCTGATATGATCTGTTTCTCTGGAGTGAATATGAGATGGTTCTGGGTAACGAAAAGCTTTTCTGGTATTTTTATCTTTCATTTTGTTCTAGGCTGGATTTGGCTACCAACAGCAACTTGTCCCTGGGATGAGACCTGGAGGTGCTGCAATGCCAAATTTCTTTGTACCACTGGTTCAGCAGGGGCAGCAGGGTCAGCGTCCTGGGGGGCGACGTGGAGGTGGTCCTGTTCAACAGTCTCAGCAGCCAGTCCCTTTGATGCAGCAGCAGCAGGTCAGCACAAGCATGGCATCTTCTCACAATTATCTTTCATTGCCTTTTTCTATTCTCAATAGAAAATACTTGTTTCAGATGCTTCCTCGGGGACGTGGCTATCGTTACCCACCAGGTCGCAACATGCCTGATCTCCCAATGCCAGGTGTTCCTGGAGGCATGCTTTCTGTTCCATATGACATGGGTGGCCTGTCAGTGCGAGATGCCATGGCAGGACAGCCTATGCCCATTACTGCATTGGCTACAGCCCTTGCCAACTCAACACCTGAGCAACAAAGGACGGTATGTGCATCTTCTTTCCCTGCTTGCCTTCATGTTCCCAGTACTTTGTTGAGATGATTTTTTTTTTGTTTTTGGTGATTTCTTTTGCTGCGTGTGTGGGCAGTTGCTGGGCGAGAGTCTATACCCTCTGGTGGAACAGCTGGAGCGTGATTCTGCTGCCAAGGTCACAGGCATGCTACTGGAAATGGATCAGACAGAGGTTTTACATCTGCTTGAGTCACCTGATGCTTTGAAGGCGAAGGTTGCTGAGGCCATCGATGTCCTGAGGAGTGTCGCTGCACAGCAGCAGGCAAAGAACCCTGCTGATCAGCTTGCCTCGCTGTCCCTCAATGACGACCTTGTTACTTGATATTTTATGTTGATCTGGAGGGTGGTGCGTGGTGGTTTGGACAATTTGGAGTTAGTTTTGTGGACAGATAAAGCACTATAGTTGATCTGATATTTGGCTTCTTAATGTTTATGGTGGTTGAAATTTACAACATTATTATATGGCTTGTGTTGTGCGGGATCTAGTTACTACAAAGTAATTTAAGATTTCATTTTGATGCGTTTGGAGTGTCTTGCTTAGAATTTTGATATCAGCATAATTGCAGCCTTCGTTTGCCCAAACTTCAATTAGTGTGGTTAATGTGATTGTTGTCAGGCGGCGTTTACTGAAGATAATGCTGACTGACTGTACATTTAATCAAAATGCGATTCTGAACTCAAACTTCAAGTTGTGTGTTTGTTTTTTATAAAATATTTTATAGGAAAAATTTTTACAGATTTTTTAGTATTTATTTTATGAAAAATATTCTATATAGGTAAAATTTGAAAAAAAATTTTAAATTTTTAAGTAAAATAATTTCTCTTTTTACAGAGTTGAAGTTATTTTTAGAGAAAATATAAACTGTGTTATAAGTAAGTGATAAAAGAAAATTATTATTTTTACTGTAAATATTTTTTTTTAAATATTTTATAAATATAAATTATTTTACAGTAAACAAATAAAATCTTAGTGTAACAGTCTAATAAATGGCGCGAGCTCGCAGCAGGTTCCAACGTTCATTCTTGCTTGATTGATCGTTACGTTATTGTTTGGTCAAAAAATTAAAAAAAAAAATCATTGCGTTATTGAACAGAAATGCTTACTTAATGCCGTCTATTTTATGTTAGAACTTCATCGAATGAATGCAATTAATTTGACGCATTGAAAAATGGGATGTGCAATCCACGGTTATAGCAGGTGGATATGTGTGCATTCTATTACACTGCATTGGTTGAGATAATGGATTAACAAAATATGTGATCGCGTCTAGCATGCCCCATTTGAGATTATGAAGAACAAAAAGTGCAGAGTCAACAATAGAATGTATATGCTGGAGTCTAATACGATGCGTGGAAATAAAAAAGGTGATGGGTGGTAATTGTTGTCATATGTCATACATTGATTAGTTCACTGAGATGCCATTCAAGTCTTTGGTGTCTTATGAAACCAAGAGAAAAAATTAGTTTAGAAAAAAAAAAAAAAAACACAATTATTGTTATATTATTTTTTTTTTATAACTTTTTTTCTTACATATTTTTCATCTATTTAAACAATTTATTTATCTCACAACTTTCTTTATTATTTTCTTTTTCACTACTTTCTTTCTTACTTTTTTCTCATCTATTCGAACAATTTACTTTTCTCATAACTTTCTTTCTCACAATCCAAACACATCATGAGAGAAGACTTTGCGTTTAGCATGATAATTGATTTAATATCATCCGAAGAAGAATGTGGATAATGTTTTTCGGTCTGTAGTTGAATGGAGGAGGCATTTGTTTTTCAGGGCATGCTTGAGTTCCATCCCAAGACCCATCCCCCAAGTGTTACTTAAGTGACTGCTGGCTGGGAATATGTAGATGATTAGGTATTATTGCAGAGTTTCTTTTCTCGTTCTCAGATTTTTTGCAACTTCGTTTAGCAGAATCAAGTTGAAATCGGAAAACTATGTAGGACTCACTTTGGTAAGAGTTATAATGCCTCTTTACGGCCAGATAAAGGATTCTACTTTAGATTTCGAAGACCAAAAATGTAAATCAGTAAGCGCAAATGAAGTTATTGCCAAATTAAGAAGTACTACAGTTGTAATAACTACAAGATAACAGTGATAGTCCACATCTAACAGAAATAAGAAAAAAGGCAGCAGGACACAGCTTTTGATACGGTGAGGTTACTGTAAATAAAATATTATTTTTTGAAGATAATTTTACAGACTGAATTTTTAGTTTGAGAAATTGTTTTAAAAATAAAAATTTTATAATTTTTAATAACAATATTTGTATTTCAAGTAACAAAAAAAATAAAATGACAAAAGTTTGTTATTTAAAATATAAATATTGTCATTTAAAATTAAATATTTATTACTTTCTGAATACTTTATCGAATCAAAAAATGTCAGGTCCTTAAATTTTTCCCTTATTTCTTTTGTCAAAAAATTAATTGGTTGTGCAACTAAAACAATCAAATATATAATAACACAGATAAAACGTGTAATCATACTAATAATATGTGTACAACATATCATTATATTTATTAACGACTTATTGCATGTTTTATTAGTAATGTTACAAATTCTAATCAATCTAGTTGTACATCCAATTATTTTTTTACAAAAACATTAGATAATGTCACTGTATCAAATAATGGGACTGTTGTACCATGCCCATAGGAGAAATGCCTGAGGCTTGCCAAGTTACTGAACTGAAGGAAGTTTAAATTTGTGTTCTTTAAGTTAACGTTGTGCGAGAAGATACTGGAGAAGACTAACCTGTAGCAATTACACGGTTGCAATTTTAAATTTTATACTCTTATTAGGCCATTTTGCTTCTTGTCTCCTATGAAGTTGAACTAGTCATTGGATGTCAAATTTATTTAGAGGATTTCTAATTTAACTTTTTTTTTTTTTGGTACAACTCACTCATAATTTAACAAGTAATACCAAACAATAAGTTTACTTAAAATAAAAAAATGATAAAATTTTTTTTATAATATAAAATTATAAGCGAATTACACTCATAAAAATAACAGTAAAAATAACAAACTCCATTTCTTTAAGTTGTGCACTTAACTTTGAATTCAGAAGTGCAACCATTGTCCTCGTTCTACATATATTTTGCAGTTTAATGCTGTGCAACAAGGTGCATTTGGAGTAAGATTTTATAGTATGTTATTTTCCTCGAGCTAAAGCACAGTTAGTATCTTGCCTTTCGTAGGATGCAGAATACTTTTCTAATTAGGAAAAAATGAAAATATGCAGAATCCCAAATTTCATTGATTTTACACTTATAAATATTTGGTTTTATAAGAATATTGTAAAACTGTACTGCTAGGATGGAAGGATAAACTACTTTTCTTTTGCGTGATAAAATGTTCTCGCTATTGCATCCACTCACTTCAGATTTCATTATTCTCATTTTCCTTTTTTTCCTAATTAAAAAATAATATTTATAAATATATAAGACATAACATTTATTAGCCGAAATAGAGATTTAGTTAAGTATTATATCTAATAATTTTTAAGGATAGATCTATCACTTAAATATTAATGAATTTAAATAGATTTTTTTCACGTTTTATTACAGTGTTAATAAATTTATAATCCACTAATGCACTCTTAATACAAATTTTTATTATTTAGGAATAAATGTTAGTTAAGTGACTTAAATTTAAGTTAATAAAAATAAAATACCTCAAATCATTATCTAAAATAACACGTAGTACAGGGGGTTAATGATTCTCTCTGTTTTTTTTTTCACCAAGGGGTTCATGATTCCCCATTTCTTGGTTTGTCCTACAAATTGAATTGGAATATTTTCTGTAAAGCAGCATGTGACTTTTATTCTTTGAACATGCTCGTCCGGGACAATATCACGATCCCGCATCTCGTAGCGACATCTGGCTTAATCAAAATTTGTTAGGTGCAAGCGTGCAGCTATCCTGCAGGTGGTCAACGTAGTTATTCGGTTTTCTTTTGCAAAGACCTATAAGAATCGAATCGATTATTGGGTTTTCTTTTGCAAAGACATATAAGAATCGAATCGATTATTCGGTTTTTTTTCGCAAAGATATAGTTAAACCACGTTTGGATTCAATTTGATCTGTCTGATACTGTAATAGGCTGATTTGTAACTTGGGTACAATGGGTCCAGTAGATTAGGTCTTTAGGAGCTTATTTTGTCCTTTGTACATATGAGTTGTTATATGATGTATTATGGGCTTTACCTTAGTTGATTTTATGTACGTGTACTTATCAAGTTTTATCTAATGAATTTCTTCATTAATAAAAAAAAAGTTCAACCGAGTCTCTGATTCATTGAGTTTTAACAATTCAGTTAAGTGGATCGAGTTTTTCCAGTTTAAGGGCCGAAATGAGTTTTTGGCTAACCCAACTCAATTTAGTAGTTAATTCATCGAGTCCCAGGTCTGACAGATCAGATCAAACCAAAATTTATAACTATGACTAATTAAAATTATAACATATGAAAATCTTTACGTATATTGGTATTACTGAGGAAAAGTCAGTGAAATACCTATAAAACGACATTTGCTTAATTTTAATTATTTAAGTATTTTATTCAAATTTTAATTTTCTTAATTGACTCATATAATTTGTATTTTGTAGTATTTGATATTAACTTAATTGTTTGATTTATAGTCTTTATTAATTTTTAAATGGAATTAGAATTTAAACATTTATACTCGATTACAACATAACATGTATTATAATTTATCCAATTTCTGTTGATAATTATTCACATATATCTAAAATTCGAGTAAATCAAATACTAATAATTAATATAAATAATATAAAAAATAAAAAAATAATTGCAAATTTTTTAAGAGAGAGAAAAAGAAAAAATATTTCAGAATTAATCTTTATTTCTGAAAAAAGGAAAAATAATCATAATTTAATTTTTTTTATTTTTGCATTTTTTTAAAAATATAAATCAGAATTATAAAATTCATTTTTTGTTTTTCTAAAAAGAAAAATATACCTAACTTAATTATCTTTTTATTCTTTATTCATATTTATATTTTTTATTTAAAGAAAAAAATAAAAAATTCTTCTCATAAGTAAGATAAACCTGCATGTTGCCCGAATTTACTAATATTAACTTATTCAATTGCATTTTCTCAATTTCACTTTTTTTTTAACAGATAAAAATGGTACATAGAAGGTTTAATAGTTACCAAGTTTATAAATTGAAGTCGAGAGTCACTCATTAACATTTTCATTCATTTTTTCATAAGAATGGAGGACAGTAAAAAGATTTGAATCCGAATCAAAACAGAAGTAAATACAATGAATCACCAATTAGATTATCATTCGGTTAGTTTGATTTTTTTGTTTTGCAAATAAAATGAAATTATTAGCCAGAGGAATTTTATTTAGATAAAAAGTGTATAGTGTAGCAAATTTATAATTTTAAATAATAATATTTATATTTGATATAATAAAAATTTATCACATTATTTTTTTATTGTCAAAAATATAAATATTATAACTTAAAATTAAAATTTTATTATATTATAAACATTTTATTTTGATAATTTCTCTGAACACAAATCCAGACTCTTTGCAAATTTGGATAAAGGTCTCAAACTGAATCATTAATTGTCCAGATAGTCGCCAGATTAGGAACAAAATCCAAGTCTGACCAAAGTGTAAGAAGCTGTGGCCCACAGACAAGAAAGGCTTCGCTGGTACGCTTCATTTCTCCCAACCTTTTTCCTTTCTAAAACCCCTATAAAACCCCCACCAAACAGCTGTTCTCTCTGTTTCACTCCATTCTCTCAATTCTCAGACCGGTAGAGTAGAGAATACCAAAACGATGTCTTCAGTGTTACCACCTGGCTGCTGGTTCCGCCCCTCCGAGGATCAGCTCCTCACCTACTATCTCACCAACAAGAACCGCACAGGCAGAGCCTCCGCCGCCGGCGCCGCCCGTAGCAAGGGCTATGATCTCATAAGGGAGCTGGAGCTTTACGATTACTCTCCCTTTGAATTGCCGGAAATTACTTGCTACGAGTACTGCCGTCATGGGCAGAGGAGAAGGCACTGGTATTGTTATGCTGAGGTTAGGGCTTTGGCGGAAGAGAGTAGAAAGGCGAAGGGGGGCTTTTGGATTATGAGAGGCAGAGCCAGGGGTATTTTTCTCCCGGGCAGCGACGCCTTAATTGGGATGAGGAAGAAGTTTGTTTACTATTCCGGGGAATCGGATAAGAGTGCAGTCAGGACCGATTGGGTCTTGTACGAGTATGCTCTTGTTGATCATGTTGAGGTACTTTTTTTTTTTCTATTCATTTTCTTTATTTCAAATTTGATTTTTGCGTTTACGATGTTTTGCCTGATTGGTATGGAACTAAAAGGGGATTTGCGTGTTGTTCTTTGTTAGCACAGGACGCGAGGGCTGCTTTTTGTTTAGGCTGTGTATGCAGATTGTCAAGTTCATTTTTCGTATTGGTCTTGTGAATTTTACCTAGGCTGCCAATGTAATCATTTCTATGTCTATCTTTGTTGCCACACCCTATTTGATTTTCCAATTTTCGGTCAAATATCCCTGATAAGTGCCTCCGAGTGAATCCGTATTGAAAATTCAAAAATCGATAAAATTTTAAGAAATTTAGTTGAATCATCACCAGGATACAATCATGTAAGTATTTTCAACCAGTGGGTGAGAAATAATGTAAGAGAGTAACATTGACTTAGTGCAATAAAAAATTTATGTAAAATTTGATTTTGTCATTATTTCTTTAAGAAATGACAGATAGTGTTTCGATTTCGAAACCTGGGTATCAAAATGGATAAATGGGTTTCAACATTGAAATGTAGGTTTTAGCGTTGTAAAACAAGTTTTGACCTGGAAATGTTTTATCACCTTGTGAAACATCTATGTGTTAGTGGCTGAAACTAAGTTTTGGCCATGTAAATCGATGAAACTTAACGTAAAAAGGGGCATCCCAGTGGCCTATGTAGCATTTGACCATGACAGATTCTGTACCTCCTTTGTCAAAAATAAAAGGATTCACAAAGCAAAAAAAAAAAAAGGGACAAGCTCTTAATTAAGGATTTTTATTCCTCCCTTTGTTCACCTAGTCTTATAGCCAGTTTCCTCTTAATGTGTTATATCATTATGTTCTCATATGCGTAGTTGCAAGCTCATCAAACATTTATGGGTATGATGTTTATAATTATAATGCTGATGAATACCGTGTACACCTTGATTTTTGTCTAGATTTTGACATGGTAATGTGCATTTTATTTTTCTTATCGCATAGTGGTTTTTTTTCTTGTCTCTATCTTGAGCTAATGGTAATATTTTGAGTATCTTCTGTATTATAAATTTTTCCTGACCAAATGTCCTGAAAAAAGTTGCATAATATGAAAAGGAGTTTGTTTCATTTAATTTCTTTGCGATGCTATTCTAAATACACATATTCGATTCATCTGCAGGCCTCTTTCGTTTTATGTCGAGTTTTTATCAAGTCGCATTTTGGAAACAGTATATCAGAGAAAGTATTAAGTCCATCTGCTGAACACATTGGTGTTCAGCATGATGGATTTCCAATTCCTGACAATGTTGGAGCTAAAGTGCACCCTCACAACACTGACAATAGGCTGGAGAAGATTTCAAGAGATCTTATGACTTTGAGAATGAGTTGTGACAGTAGACTTGGCAAAATTTCAAGAGATGCTCTGACACTGAGTTATGATCTGGATTATCAAATAAGTGAAATAGTAAGATATTTTGTTCATTTCATCTGTTGCTTTAGCTTTTATACCTCTAGTATATGTTAATATTTTTTACATTTCTCATTGTTATATTTTGTGCTGATTGTGGTGGCCGAGAATCCATATTCTGAGTCAGTGACTTTGCTAATAGGAAATTCATATTCTCTGTTATCCAAGCACAGGCACATGTGGAGATAATCAAAATTATAATTATAGACATATTTGCTGGGCATTTTATAACTTTATTCTCTACTTCAGCTTGTTTGTTGCACAAAGAGTAACATTTTTGTTAAATTAATTAAATTTTGCTTTTTTGGGCTCAACCTGTATGCATTTAGATATTTATTACTGTAACCATATTTTTTTTGGTGCACTTCTCAACAAAGGAAATTGATTATGATATTTTGCTATCAACACCGCAAATATTACATGCGTCAAGAAGTTTAAATTTTTGTGAACTAGTTGCTTTGGTGGATAAGATGTGACTTCATTGTAATTGTATTGTGGGATATTTTGGTGACTTATTATTTATCTCTTATGTTTGTCATCCATAAAAAATGTTTATTTTTTTCTTGTCCAAACTAAATATTTGTGTACATGCGTAATTTGTAGGTGGAGACTTTTGAGCTTGCTGCTAGAAACAATTTCAATATTGAAACTGACAAGAGAACACCGGAAGATGATTTCATAGAGCTGGATGATCTCAAAGATTGAATGAGTTTTTTGTTTCTCAGCCTAATGGCCAAACTTAATTACTGCATGAAACAATTGTTCATGAATATTTTTAAACTCATAGAATGATCTTAAATAATCAGCAAAGAGGACAAAATAATAAATGCAGAAATACATTATTTGTTCTAGTATTCAGGAAGATGTTGTGGCTGGATTGATTCTCTGATGGAGGTAAAGAGATAACAATTCTATTTCTTATCTTTCATTTTGGTCTCATAAAAAATCAAAATTGTCTTGTATTTTGAATGCAGATTTCTTCTCCGCCTAATATTAGGCGTTCTCATCGGTGGATTAAGGACCAGACTGAGTTGAAGACAACGATTTTAAATATTTCTACTGCTAATCTTGGTTTTGACATCTTGCTACTGTCTTGTTGATGGTGATAGCCTTCATATCCTTGCATCTATGAGAAGAGTGTAGTCCCTACACTTCTTCATTGCTTTATTTGGAAAAATCTGTTGTGTTCCACATATGTTCAATTTCTTGACTTGTGACTAGATATACCTTTATGATAAATGAATGGGAAGAAATTAATTTCTATTTTCAATTTCTAAACTTGTAGAACCGACATACCTCTTATCATACGGGTGAAGTTAATTTCTCATTTTTGCCACTGTCGCCTAGCAAGATCTGTTCTGTTTTATGCCACTAGCTTATAAATTCATTACCTCTATATAAGTTAGTGGCATTAAACAAGATGGATCTTTGTAGTTGATGGTGGCAAAAAACAGAGAAATTACCTTCACCCCATTCACGGGTCATAGTATGATAAAGGTATGTTTGTCCTGCAAGTTTAGAAAGTGAAAATTGAAACCAAGTTCCCCGTGATTTATCAGAAGGGTATGTCTACCCACAAGTCAAGAAATTGAATATATATTGAACACAACAGGTTTTTCTAAATAAAGCATTGAAGAAGTGTAGCAACTACACCATTCTCATAGATGTAAGGATATGAAAGCTGTCACCATCAACAGGACAGTAGCTAGATGTCAAAACCAAGATTAGCAATAGAAATATATTATTCAAATTGTTGTCTTCAAATTAGTCTACTGCTAATCCTAGTTTCAACATCTTGCTACTGGCCTATTGATGACGGGTTTCATATCCTTAAATCTATGAGACAAGTGTAGTACCTGCACTTCTTCAATGCTTTAGTTTGAAAAACCTGTTGTGTTCAATTTCTTGACTTGTAGCTAGATATACCTTTATGATAAATGGATGGGGAGAACTTGGCTTACTGGTGGCAGTTCCACTTTGTGTTTTTTATCTTCGTTAGTCTCTTTATCGTTCATTATCTTTATATAAGCTAATGGCATAAAACAAGATAGATCTTGCTGAGTGACGGTGGCCAAAAAGAGAGAAATTAAATTTACCCCATTCACATGTCATAGTATGATAAAAAGGTATGTCTGTCCTACAAGTTTAGAAACTAAAAATTGAAAAATCTCAATAGGTATTTCTAAGGAATTGTGATGAAAAAATTAATTTCAATCATGACATCAACTAACAAATTGCAATTGTAGATGACTAGCTATGCGTTCTATATAAAATTCTATGCCATGATGTCGCGCAACATCGCATTGTTTACAACTTGCTTATCTTGAATGAGATATATGCTAAAATGTGGGGTACATTGGCTTTGCATTTCAATGTCATCGATCTTTCCATGTTGTCTCTTTTCATTTCGTAAATTTTTAAATGAAATTAGTTTGGTTTTCTTTATAAAACTTGTTTTTGGGCACTTTTTCTTAAACCGGTTTTAGTTTTCTCACTCGGGCGGTCTTCTCCTTCCTTTTTTTTTTTTTTCTTTGGGTGATAATTCAGTTCCCGTTTTATAATTTCTTTACGTAAATGCCCAATTACTACACAGTAATCTCACGTGTGAACCAGGTTCTATAATTGTGACAGGTTTAGTTATTATACTCTTTGTTTTTTTTTTTTTTTTGACAAATATTTCGTGTCAGTATGAGTTGCTTTGCGTGGCTTGGCCATCTTAATGTTGTTCTATTGACATTTGATGGTGGTTTTGTTTAGGTCTTTTATTTGTTGGAAGATTTATGTCCTACTTTTCGTGGTTCTTAAGGAAGATCTCTCATGCTTTATCCATCGCATTATGTTTCACTTGTAGGGTAGAGGTTTCGTTACATATGGGTGAAAATCTAGTGCATAGTGTTGTCAACATTTGGTCCTCGGCGAGATTTTTTGTCCTTTTTAAATATCTTGCATGGTTTTGTTTTTATTTTTATTTTTATTTTTTAACAAGAGTGGTCATGCGGCATTGGGAGAGGGGGAAAGTGAGTCTACGGCCAGAATTCATCCCCGGCCCTAAGCAAGAGGCGCACCTGTTACTTGCCGGTCAAATATTTTCTTAAGTTATGTTTAGTTTATCTTGTTATTTATTATTGATTGTTGATTATTAAAATAAAATTATAGTGTTTAGTTATATTAATATTTATTATTTATTGTTCAAATAATAAAATGATTACTTTGTTCATTATATTTTTATTGTACTGTGATAAATTAAATTTGTTGCATGGTGCCTTTTCCACCAAGTTCCCATCTACAAATATCAGCAAAGGCCAAGTTCCCATCCGTAAGTATCAGCAAACAATGTCCTTGAACATACAATACTGAATACAAAGTAGCTGTCAGTCAACAAGCCGAAATAGAAAAATCAAGGTAAATAACACTAGCCCTCAATCTCACTGGAAATTTACAAAATTGAAGTCACGCACATTAATGAAATAACAAAAAAGCAAAGGACAAATAAAAATAAAGCATCAAATACACAACTCATTGAACGTTGGAGAAAGAACAGACTGCAATCATGAACACAAACATATGAGAGAAGGTACAAGTAGCCTTTGCGAGCAGGAAACGGTCTAGGACATTCAAGAGGAGGGATTTGGGTAAGGACATCAGGGTCTGAGAGAGACAGCACATAAAGCAACTGAGTCTCCACTTGCACTATGTTGACCAAGGTTCTCTTAACCGAGTCCATCACAGATTCTGGCACAAAATTGATGCTTTCCCCTCTTTCCATTCTGTGTACACCACACACACACCCACCAAAAATACAAAAATAAACCAAAGAAAAAACATGTTTCTTTTTTTTTTTTTTTTTTTTTTTGTTTTTTGGTCTTAAGGGAGCTGGAGACCAGCTGGTTGGGGATGAGGGTATGGGAATGAGTGGTCTGGGGTTTGAGTGGTTTGAGGTTGCCGCGCTTAGATTCTGTGTCTTTACTGAGTGGTTTGGTGCAAGTTGGGCCACATGGAAGCTGGCGCTTGTTGCAAGTAGAGTCCACCAACAAAGTCCCTGGGTCCGATCTCGACTGCTAAGTCCATCACGTGGGGCCTTGGGCCTAATAGACCAAGTCAGACTCATTTTTCTTAAATACAATCACTTCACTTCACTTACCGGTAAGAATCCACTTAACCACTTATAAATACCCCAAAAATCGTCATTCTCAATGTAATAACTATACTTGCTCTAGATATTTCGATCACTTGTCATTATATTCTTTGTTGACTTAGATATCAGAGTGCTAATACTGGATCTTATCCCAACACTCCTAACCATACATTATCTTGTGAGTCACAAAGCCCCGCCTAATGATCCTTCCTATCACGTGGTCTAACTCGCATCTCTTCTTAGATCAGACAAGATCAATAAGTAAAGTCTCTCTCAAACACTAGTGGCTAGTCTCACGAGTAGATTTGTCGATCAGAAAAATTTTCACAATTTTATGCCGCGCGCGCTAGTTAGCTAAATGAGGTTTCGCAATTGTCAAACATTGCCATTAATTGCGGATTTTGTACATCAATTACCTTCTTTTTTTTTTATCTTCTTAATGCCATTTGGGAAATTTCTTGGTGATTCTTTCATCTTCATCCCAACAACCATCAACAAGAATATTAATCCTTTGTGTATTGTGTCTGTGCACATTATAACGCTAAAATTCAAGAAACGTCTCCATTGGTTACGTGGGAGTATTTTAGTCCAAACAGTATCCATCAGTAATTGACGGGTGTAAGAAGTAACTCTAAGTCCCTAACATACTTTTTTTTATCAGCTGCTCACTGGAGTATTTTTAGCAATCAGCACCCAATAAAAAACTTTACTAAACACCTTCTCTCTTAGTTTTTGAAACTGAAAGGTAAATACACGCTGTTAAAAACTAAGCCAAGCACCCCTCAGTTTGTAATGCTACTATGTTAGCTGTGGCAAAATTTTGTAAAGGCTATATTATCTCGTCAATTTTGGGATGGAAGTCTCTGACGTTTATACTGTTTTGGGCCCGCTGTCAAGACTTATTTCCAAAATCCTCGTACTTACTCCATTTTGTTTGCCGTGAAAGCCCAAGGATTAAATTCCTTGATCCTTGTGTGGTTGTGGTCTCAAGGCACGACTAATTAGACCTGAAACAGTACGAATTGCGGTGAACTTTTGGAAAATCAGTTACTATGACGGAAAGCTACAATTATTTTAATGAATTAGGATCCAAAATACTAATAATAATAATAATAATAATAATAATAACAATGAATCTCAAATCTGTGCCTGCCGAGTGGGTCCTGAGTGCTCGCAAATAAATCTTTCGAGAGGAAACTTGCTTAGTGGTGGCATCTTTTATTCTTTGTTCCTCTCTTTCCCGTCTTGCTGAATGTGTTTAAATATTGTTGTTTCTTTAATGTGCAACTAGCGCCCGTACGTATCATTGCAGAATTTGTTTGATTCCCTCTTTTGGTTTTCTCCCTAAGATCGATTTCTGGGGGACGCTTTTGTATGATAATGTGATTTTTTCGCGGAATTTTTTGATTTTTTTTTTTTATTTGAAGGCCAGGCACGCAACAAAAACGGCAATTAGGCAACGTCTTTCTGCCATTTGAAGTCATGACACACATAATCAAATAATCTTTTGGGCTGGTCATGCTGGTAGCTCTGAGGCAATCTTGCTCCCTTCCAAGTTCTTTTTGATTTTTTTTTTTCCATGAATTTTGATGTTAACATTAACCAAAGCGCTCTTTTTTCAATTGTACCACCACCGACAAATAGAAAAGAAAGTAAAAGGTCTTTTTGATGTGCTTAAGTTAATATTGGAAGAAAAAGAGTTGTCTTGTGATACTTATCGTAATTACAGATCCAACCTCCACCTCTCTTCAAAGACTCCCACAAGGAGCTAGTCTTGGAGATGAGTGAACTCAGTCCTTTGAATTTATCAAAGTTTTTAATTCTCTTAATTTTTTTTATCTAATTAAAATTAATCTTTCAAAAAATAAGAAAAAAATTGATAGTTCTCTTAATAAATTTATTAAATGACTCAATTGTCACTCATATAATTTAAAAATAATAATTTTACTTAAATAAAATATTTAAATAACATTTTTTTTGTGAAGAATAAAATTATTATTTTAATACATTTTATATTTTTCTCTTTTACTTTTCACTTTTTGTTAAACAAAAAAATTTATAATTTTTCTCTCCCTTATCATTTCTTCCCAAATATAAAAAAAACAAAAAACATTTCTCTCATCTAATAATAATTTCCTCTATTTTCCTCTTCTTCTCTTTCCTCTCCCGCTCCCACGACAAATTGATGCGATAACCACTCACCAGTTTTTCAAAAAAGTTGTTAACACGAAGTAAAATTCCAAAATTGCCAGCTGGCAGCTAAACCTCTTTCTCTTTCCTTGGCTTCAGGGCCTCATTTTAAACAGACACAGTACCCATTTACTCTTATTAGAGCTATTCATAAATCGTTAACTCGTTAAAAACTGTCCAACTAATATTTAACTTATCAACATTCGTCAAAATAGCAACAAAAAAAATTATCTGTTATTTTAAATTTTTCAAAACCGCCAAAGGTAGATTAGTGACAGTTTCACAGTTTTACAAACCGTAATTAACCAACCTGATCTGCCATACTTAATATTTTAATATATATAATAAAACGACACCATTTTATCTAAAAACATATAACCTTCACACTTTTTAGAAATGCGACGTCGTTCTAGGCTAACTCTTGTTACCCTTCAGACTTCAGTCCTTCACGGCTCACGCACGGCTTCTTTGATCCCACGAACTTGATGCATGTTCTAATTCAAAATTGTACTTAAAAATGTAACCATTCAATTGTTATTGATTACTTGTGAAATTAGTTAAAATTGTATTTATATGTTCTTTTATCCATCTCAATTATACTTAAAGTTAAATTACAAAATCTTTAATATAGTTGAAATTCAACCTTTTCACTACTCCATTACTTGTGAAATTAGTTATATTTAATACAATATATATTCTTTGTATTTATAGTTGCAGCGAAGAAAGTGCTCCTTGTACATATGCTGTTTGTGCCAACTTGGTAGCCCAATTTGACGAAAAGATCTAAAGGGAAAGAGTAAGGAAGCCATAGTCTAAGACTCCAATTGTGGTAGTAGCAATGTAGCTCTCCAAGGATAAAAGAAAATTATACAAAAAATTAATAGTTTATTTTTTTCTTAGACTTTAGTTGCCTGGTTTATTAGTGTTTTATTAGAATGAATGTCTAATTAAATTTTCAAATTTTTTGATTTAATATTTAATTAAGATATTCAAATTTCATTTTATATTAATGTTTAAAAAAAAAAGAAAAAATTTAAAAGATAAGTTATAGAATTAAAAAAATCGCTCAAACTAATTCGTCATTTTGTGAATTGATTTGGACGGTTTGAACGATTGACGGATTGGTTGCAATTTGAAATTTTCAAACCGCTACTGTAGCGGATTAATTGCAATTTTTTCTTCTAAACCGCTCAATCCGATCTGCGAATACCCCTAACTCCTATCATATTCGACCTACTGGACAATGGTAAACCAAAAACAATAATAATAATAAAAGGGAAAAATCCTATATATACAGATATAATAATAAAAATTAATATATATATTTGAAATAAAAAATTATATTAATTATTTTAAATAATAAACATTATAATTATATCTCCCAAGTTCTAATACTTTAATTTTTTTTTCAATTTTCCATACAATCCAATACATTTTATTTCTATATAAATAATTATTAATTATTTATTCATCTATCTCTCATTTCATTGTGCAATAGATTTTTTTTTAATGTTTGTTATGAAAAAACTATTTAATATAACTAGTAAAATTGAAGTGAAGTTTATAAATAAATATATGTTTGGATAGAAAATGTGTTTTAAATATTTTTTCTTTTTTTTAATAATAATCATTGTTAATAATTTGTTTTATTAAAAGATAAAAATATATTTTAAAAAGAGAACTAATATACATGAATCTAAGAAAAATTTATTAAAATAATTTTAAAAATAAATAAAAATAATTTTAGTAAATACATTGAAAATGTGTTGTCAAAGAAGTAAAAGACAAAAATCATTTCTAAAAAATAGAAACCAACGTGCAAAGAAGTCTATTTCTACCGTATATAACTAAAAAATTGAGGGGGGTGATTGCCCCCCTCTCCCCTAATTGGATCCGCCCCTGCTACTGGTTGAAGTATTCTTTGTTTATAAAAATCAAATTTGGGATGCCAGTTTTTAAACATTTACCTTTTTGTTTTTTTAACAAACTCACATCAATTATTACCATTTATTATATATTAACCAACGGTCTTGTCAAGTATTAAACTACCGTTACAATTCAGGCAGGTACAAGAACAAGAGGAGAGTACTATAGTAAGATCTTTGGCCAGTTGCTCAATTCACTCAATTCATTCACTCATGCAAATTTCAACTATCTCTCTAACTCAACTCTCCTCTCTTCCTCCTCCTTGGCTTTTCACTAAGTCACCCTCACACACTGATAAACACCTCCACGCACAGGGCGCCCTTCCTCTCTAGCTTTTCTATCACGGTCCCTGCACGAAGACTTCCGGGGCCCCCGTTTCCTTCACGTTGTCTATTACTAATTTGAGTATCGAAATGCTTATATCGTAAACACTCTAGACCCAAGTCTTGTTATTTTGCAAATTCATCGGAAGGACTCAACAGCAGCTAAGCCTTCAATCAAAGACACCTATCAGTGTGCACTTAACTTGACTTTAAAATCGGAAGTGCAACCGTTTTACTGGCTTTACGTATATTCATTAAGATTTAATAATTGCATTATTGTATTTTTTTTTTTTTATTGAGAGCCAACCATAACTATTAGAAAATTTTAAAACTTTGATTTTGTATGGGTTTTTAGTTTTTTATACATGCACCAAATACAAAAAAATATTTTTATAGAATCCTTAGTCACAAATAGATAGTAGACAAGAATTTATCTTTCTTTAAAAAATTATTTTCAAGAAATATTTTTTACAGAATTTTATTTTTCTCAAAACAAACGCATTCCGTTTTTTAGTGACTTTTTTGTTTGAGCATGCTCATCCAAGACAAAGTGATCATCCCGCATCTCGTAGCGACATCTGACTTAGGTCAAAATTTCACAGGTTGCAAGCATAGATGTTTAATTTTACTATTGCTGATTATTATTATTATCGTTATTGATTACTATTAATTATTATTATTATAAGACTAGTTAATTGTTGTTAATATAATAAAATAATTATTTTAGACATTATATTTTTCTTTTAGAAATTCACTAAGAAACTTCCTGTAAAAACAAAAAAAAAAATTGAAAGGAAAAAAATTTGAAATTCAATTTTTTGAAAATATTAAACTATATTATCCAATTGTTTTATTATTGTTTAAAAAATTTCAAAAAAAGGAAAACAAATAGAAAAAGAAAGCAAAGAAGGTAAATAAATTAAAATAACAAAACAAAAATGTCGAAGATCAAATGCACTATACAATTTCAAATCCCTCACAATCACTAATACAGTTAATCTTATAAACGACTAGAACAAAAATAAAATAACAAACAAGAAAATGCTGAATAACGCAGCAAAGAATTTAAACTATTATTATTAAGCTAATTTAGTCAAGAAAATTACTATTAGCTGCAATTTATCTTAAAAAATAACTCAAAGTTTTTTTTTTCAATTAGCTGCTATTTGGCACAAAAAAGCAAATACCAATAGCAAAACAAAAAATTTAGGCCTTGTCTATTTTCTTGTTGATGATTGTTATTACTATTATTGCCTTTTGACTATTGATTGTTGTTACTGTTTTTAATTGTTGATTATTGTTATTAATAAATAAAATGAAATTGAGTTTTTGGTTAGATTAATGCTAACTGAATACTGTTAAATTAGTAAAATTACTATTTGAGATTTATGTTTTCATTTTAGAAATCCATTATAAAGGTTTTTTGAAAAAAAAAAAGAAAAAATCTAAAATTTTATTTTGTTTTAAAATATTTAATTTTTTTATCCGATTTTTTTATTATTGTTTAGATTTTTTTTTCCCAAAAAAGGAGAACAACTAGCAAAAGAAAGCAAAAAGATAAATCAAGATAAACAAAACAAAGACGTCAAGAATTAAAGAACTATGCAATTTTAAATCTCTCACAATCACTCACGCGTAAAGAATAAGAACAAAAATATAAAATAAAAAAAGTTGAACAATCCAATGAAAAAATTAAAGTATTATTGATGGGAGTAATTTAGTAAATTAAAATACTATCAGCTGTTATTTCTCAAAAAAAAAAAACTCATAATTGCTCTTTCAATCAGCTATTATTTGAGACAAAAAGCAACCCAAATAACTAAGCAAAAAATTTAACCAATTACCATTTTCCCTCTTTTTTGAAAATGAAATGTTAATGCACTTCTAAAAGTTAAACCAAACATTAGGGGTGTTCATGGTTCGTTTCCCATAACCAAACCCTATAACCGAAAATCGAACCAAAATTTCGGTTATGAAAAATTGAAAATAATTCCAAATAAAATTTTTGTTTAACCAAAATAATCAATTTAATTTTGGTTATCCAATCTATAAAATTTTCAATTTTTATAGAGATCTGAAAACTTATTCTCTGTTTTATCAGTTATTGAAACTAACTTTAAATTCATAATTTACAATATTACAAATAATCAAACAATTTAATTTATATCCATACAAAATCATAGTATTTCGTATGTTTTTTCTCATATTTAAGTAAGTAAGATCAGAAGTAAGAACAATGCAAGTAGCCTATAGCCATCATCTCAAACGAATACAATATCAATATGTATGTTATGTCAATTAGCCAAGTGCCAATCCATAAGAGCCAAATCTTAAACAAAAGCAAGATCTACCGAATGACAATCCAAAATGTTACAAATTCATATTAAACCGAAGCTATTTTATAAATATTTTGATTAACCATATTTTTTTAGTATTATAAATCATTCTCAAACCAAAATTTTCAATTTTCAATCAGTTCGATTAATAAATTATCAAATTGATTCGATTAATTAAAAATTTAATTTGATTCAATTTAAATTTATTAATTCACCAAAGTTGTCGATTTTGTTGAACACCTCTAACAAACACCCTCTTAACCAAACACCATTTCTCTTTTTTTCTTTTTTTGTTTTCTCTTAAATGATATCCAAATGAACCTTTAAAAACTAAATCAAGCACCCCTAACTATACCACAAGCGGTCAACGTACTCATCTCAATTTCTTTACACTATTAATATTATCTTATACTAAAAATATTTATGATTAAATAAAAAAATTATTTAGAAAATAATCAGAATATAAGAATAAGTATATTTTACATAATTACAACAATAAAAAAATAAAAAATATTAATATGTTTTGTTACTTCATATTTTTTATTATAATTGTATAAAATATAATTTTTTAAAATATTATTTGAATAATTTTTTATTTTAAATTACAACTCATTTGGATAATGGTCTCAAACTGAATCATTAAATGTCCAGATACCCGCCAGATCAGCAACAAAATCGAAGTCTGACCAAGTGTAAAAAGCTGTGGCCCACAGAGGCAGTCACTGAAAACCTTCGCGGGCACGCTTCATTTCTCCGTGTTTAAAACCGCCCCCCCTTAAAGCTCCCCACCGAACAGATATTCTTTCTCTACAGCCCCACTCCCAATTCTCAGACCAGAACGACAGCTTAACGCCATGTCTTCATTGCTACCACCAGGCTTCTGTTTCCGCCCCTCCGAGGATCAGCTCCTCTCCTACTACCTTACCAACAAGAACCGTACAGGCGGAGGAGCGGCCGCCGCTGCCAGAACCGACGGCTACGATTTCATCAGGGAGTTGGATCTTTACGAATACCATCCGTGTGAACTGCCGGAAACCTCGTCCTACGATTACTGCTGTAATGGACCGAGGACAAGGCATTGGTATTGTTATGCAGAGGTCAGGGCGCTGGCAGAAGGGAGGAGAAGGGCAAAAGGAGGATTTTGGGTTATGACAGGCAAAGCAAAGAGTGTTTGTGGCCCTGAAGGCGGCGCCTCGATAGGAACGAGGACTGAGTTTGTATACTATTCGGGGGAATCGGCTACGAGTGCAGTCAAGACCGGATGGGTCTTGTATGAGTATGCTCTTGTTGATCATCTTGAGGTACTTTTTTGTATTCTTTTTTTTTTTATTGCTAATTTGATTTCGTGTTTAGAGTATTTTACTTAATTGGTATTAGAATTAGAGATTTATGTGCTCTTCTTATTTAGGACAGGACGCAAGAGGTGCTGTCTGGTTAGGCTGTGAATGCTGATTGTCTATTTCGTTTATCGATTTGGTCTTGAAAATTTTGCCCAAGATGTGAATGCACTCATTTTCTATTTCTATCTCTTTTGCCACAACCTATTGGATTTTCCTTTTTTTGGTCAAGTATCCACGATGAGTGTCTCCAAGTGAATCCGTATTGAAAATTTGAAATTTTGATAAAATTTGTAGAAATTTAGTTGAATCATTATTCATTATTAGCATAAAATCATGAAATAATTGTTTTCGATCAATGAGTGAGAAATAATCTATGAGACTAATATCGCCTTAGTGCGATCAAAAAGTTGGTACAGTGTACGCCTTGATTTATGTCTACATTTTGACATTGTAACATGTGTTCTTATTTTTTGTCCCTATTTTGAGCTAATGGCAATATTTTGAGTATTTTCGGCATGTTCTCATACTTATGGATTTTCCTTGACCAAGTGTCCTGAAAAAAGTTGGGGTATGAAAATGATTTTGTTTCATTCAATTGCTTTGCGTTGCTGTTCTAAATCCTCATATTTGATTCATTTGCAGGCCTCTTTCGTTCTATGTCGAGTTTTTTTCAAGTCGCGTCTTGGAAATAATGTACCAGAGAAGGTGTTAAGGCCATCTGCTGACAAAAGTGCTCCTGCTGTAAGCCACATCAGTGTTCAGCATGATGGATTTCTTTGCTTGCCTTATGTTCCTAGTACTTTGTTGAGACGAATATTCCATTTTTTTTTTTTTTTAATTTTTTTTTTTGTGATTTCTTTGGCTGTGTGTGTGGGCAGTTGCTGGGCAAGAGTCTATACCCTCTGGTGGAACAGCTGGAGCACAGGCATGCCCCTGGAAATGGATCAGACAGAGGTTTTACATCTGCTTGAGTCACCAGATGCTTTGAAGGCGAAGGTTGCTGAGGCCGTCGATGTCCTGAGGAGTGTTGCCGCACAGCAGCAGGCAAATAACAATGCTGATCAGCTTGCCTCATTGTCCTTCAATCGTGACCTTGTCATTTGATATCCTATGTTGATTTAAAGGGTGGTGCACGGTGACTTGGACAATTCAAGCTAGTTCTGTCGACAGAGAAGACAGTACTATGGTTTATCTGCTATTTGGCTTCTTTATGTTTATGGTGATTGAAATTTTTACAACATTTTTGGATGATTTGTGTTTTGTGGGATTTAGTTACTAGAACGTAATTTACAACATTTTTCTCTTTCCGTTAAATAACGAACTCGTCTCGTCTCGTCTCTTCTCCTCTTCTCTTCTTTTGGGTGCGTCAATGGAGAAGGAGAACGGAACTTTCAATTCTGCCCTTATTTCCAATCCTCGCAACCCCATCAAACTCAAAGTTGGCGGCAAGCTCTTCGAAACTACTATTTCTTTTTTATGGTCTTTCAAAACTACTATTTCTACTCTCCATTACGGCGGTCTGTATTCTCTCCAAGCCGCCCTCTCCCGCCGCCGACACATTTTCATCCACTGCGACCCTGAGATCTTCTTCGCCGTTACATTCAAAAACGTTTTCTTTTTTTGTTTTTTTTCCTCCCTTCGTTGCAAAACAAATAGTTACATCCTTTATAGTGTGTTTTGATTCAATCTTGGGAAAAGAAAGTTATTTATATATATAAGAAATAAGTGAGGAAGAAAATAAAAGGAAATAAAATCATAAAGAAATTTACAAGAAAAAAATTGTGACAAAAAAAAATTATTTATATAGATGAGAAATAAATGAGAAAGAAAATGATACGATAATAATAAGTATTTTTTTTCTAATTAAATTCTTTCATACATTTTCTTAAGAAACCAAAATGAAATCCAATTCATAAGTAAACATATAAATTAATTTGTTATTATTCTTATACATACAACAAATACAGAAAATTTGCATATTTTTTGTTAGAAACAAACGTCGGAAAAGAATTCATTTTTTTTTAAACAGATAAATTTTAAAAAATATTTTCTGCATATTAACGGATCCTAAATAGGTAAAAAGAAAATTTGCAGACTCCAAAATCCTCGTGGATTTTGCACCCATAAATATTTGGTTTTAGTGAGTAAGGAACATTGCAAAATAGTCTAGTATCAAAAAAAAAAAAAAAATGGTCATGACTATTGAAGCTACTCACATCAAAATCGCATTAATCACTCATATTGGTTAGCCTAGATGGTTACCAGTCCCATAAGATTGGAGAGAGGTTGAAAGTCTGTTTTTCACTTCTCTTAAGAAGTCCACATAACCTAGAATTTTGACACGTGCTCTCAAGAGTACTATGCATTCTTAGCAATGTTTTCATATGAACAATCCACTCCTTCTATTAACACAGAACAGGCTAATTTACAACCATTTTTGTGCTGAAAAAAAAATCATTAATCTATATTTCTTGGTGCAAAAAATCCATATTTCTTGGTTTGTCCTACAAATTGAATTAGAATACCAATGTAAAGGTTCATGTTATTTCTATTCTTTGGACAGAATAGTCCAAGAACAACGAGGTGTTTGGTTTACCAAACTATTGTGTCTGTTACTGATCGCTGATTACTGTTGTTGATTATTGATTATTGTAAATAAAAGTGTTCGGTTAAATTATCATTAGTTGTTATTTTTTAAACATTAAAATGAATATTTTAGATTTTTAGTTTCTGCTTTATTTGAATAGATGATATATTTGTCTCTGTTTAATATAAACTAATCTTGTAAAAATATATGCTATGTGTTTATAAATAAAAACTCATTCAATTTATGACTTTATTATCAACTAATAGTATTATTATTAATTTATTATAGTACACCAAAATAATATTATTATCATTATTATTATTTATTTCTTGGGAGCCATTTACTGTAGTTCAGTTTGACATGAAAGGGTTGAACTCATAAACTATGCGTATTTGTATCTGTAACTCTTCTTTTTTTTGGGGGGGGTGGGGGGGGGGGGGGTGTTGAGGGAGGGGTTCTAATGTTGGAAACAGTCTGCCCAAGGAAAATAAGAAAATCCAAAACGTGTAAGAGAGACGGACAAAACCATTTGGGGAAAGAAAATAAAGAAAAAAAGAAAATGGAAACCATAACGTGATGCTTCGGGATATGATAAAAAGAAGGTAGAGATTAATATAAAATATTAAAAGTAATTTAGTCATCTTAAAATATATCAGTAACTGATATTTTAAAAGACTTTATTATATAAATATAAAATAATGACATTAATTTATTATTTAAATTTAAAATGTTTTTTTATAGTGAATTTACCATTCAATCAATAATTAAAATTTAAATAAATAAACTTATGTATTTATTTTACATCTAAATTTTATATCAATATATCTTTTTATCTAAAAAAGTAACTTGTACTTATTTTTTCATTCAGTTAATTTTTAAGTTATTTATCAATAATTAACAATTTTTGTAAAACTTAAATGAATACTATAATCTTACTTTTTAAAACAACAGAAATAACAATGAAATGCAAAACCAAATATCTTCCAGTAATTTTCTTGCATCTAGTAGAGACATCTGACTAATGGTGTGTTTGGATTTAAAAGGAGGGTGTGAAAAAAGTTAATAAAAAAGAAACTAATAAAAAAAAGAAAAAAAATTTTCTTAAAGTTATTTGGATATACTAGAAATAGATGAGAAAGAAAATATTTAGAAAGTAAAATTTTTATTTAAATATGATAAATAAATGAAGAGAAAATTTAATATTATAAAATTACCTTTGTGCTCACGGAACCTTAATAGTGTATTTGAATTGAAATGAAAGGTGTGAAAAAAAAAGAATGAGAAAGAAAGTTGTTAAAAAAAAATTGTTTGGATAAGTAGAGAGAGTTGTGAAAAAGAAAATGATGAGAAAAAAATGAATAATAATTTGTAAGAGAAAAAATTATGAGAAAAATAAATTGTTTTTATAAGTGGATAAAGTTGTGAGAAAGAAAGTGTTGAGAAAGAAAAATAAATAGTAATTTGTGAGAGAAAAAGTGGTGAAGACAATAAATTATTTGAATAAATAAAAAAATTGAGAGAAAGAAAAAATTGTAAAAAAATAATAGAGCAATAATTAATTTTTTTTTCCTTTTCTTCTTTTTCTCTAGTTAACCAAACAAGGTATACGTATGGAAAGGGCTCCTTTTTTAGGGATGAGGTATTTAAATAATTTTACAATAAAACAATAAAAAAAATGCTTATTTCCTCCGTTTTTTCACCAAAATGGTGGGATCCGGAATAGGGAAGTTGGGACGAAAATTTAGCCCATTTACAAGAAATCTTTTTTTAATTAATTTTTCAAATTCTCCTAGAACAAACAAGCTGTTAAGGTCAGGCCGATCAAGTTTTAACAGTAAAAACCCTCCCTGTGTAAAATAAATAAATAAAAGGCAAAACCTCCCTGTGCACATCTCCGCTGTTCGCTACCACCGCCGGTCACTCATCTTCCCCTTCCCTTCCCTCTCTTCACATCTCCTCCTCTTTACTCTCTCTCCGCCATTCTTTCTTCCCCCCCCCGACCCCCCCACTCTATCCGCCATCTGTGATGCCCCCTTCCTCGTCTATTAAAGTTTTCTCCTTTAGTTTTTGCAAATCGAACTTCGTAACTGACGCCGATGGAGTTTCTATCACCGAATCTAGTGTTCCGAGCCATCCGCCATCTATTTTGTTGTCGCTGCCGTCCGCCTTCCTCTCCGCCAACCCTAGCCTCAAAACGGGCACCCATGGCCTCTCAGCCACCAAATGTGGCTTCTTTTGCCGTCTGCCAACATGTGCATCACCGAGTCTGCCTCATTCGCCGCCGCCTCTACTGCATCAGCCACCCTCCGCTTATGTCTCTGCCAGTTCTAGTTGCTGGGATGGAATTTGCTTTTGTTTTTTGATCTGGGTGCCTTTTGTTTGCTTAGTTTTACTTTATGTAATACGTATTAGTTCAGTAGGTTAGGAGATAGTTGTCGAATTTATTGGGTTGATTTTTGTAATAAGTCTGCAAGAGTGCAGTGAAGGTCTGCTAAAATGCGGGTGAATGTTGATATCTGTAACTCGGTCCGGCTAAATTAAATCTATATTAAGTATTAATTTTAAATATATTTAATTATATGTCGGTAGATACTCTCGTTAGAAATCAATAAATAGTTATTATGACCAAATTAGTAATTTGCCGTCTTGACTGTGGTGTACTAAGTGTAGGTATTTTTGACCACTTTATTTCTAATTTATGCACAAAATCGTATTACGTTAAGGTAATGATTTATACTATTCAAAAATACAAGCTGTCAAGGTCAATTTTTGTTCGGTACACACTTGTAATTATACGACAAGTGTAACGTAGTCATGTCCATCTCCCCGGCGTTTCAGCAAGGTAACAGATGCGTTTAAGGAATTATACACGAGTTTATATTATATTAGAAATGATACATATTACAAATTTCATATTATAAAATATTTAGAATATTGCTATTATAAAGAAAATTTATTTATTTATTTAATATCATTAAATTAAAAAAAGTTGTACCGTTAATATTTAAGATGTTTCGTGATACAAAATTTATAATATATATCATTACTCATACTGTATTATCACTATGGTTAATTGTACATTATTAATTTTATCATTAATTACAATTATGCATCAAAAGAAGAAAATTTTGCAATAAACCATCATAATAATTAAAATTATAACATATGGATATGAGAGAAAGTGAAATACTCATGTAACAGTATTTGCTAAATTTTATAAATATTTAATAATTTAATTTAAGTTCAAAAAATTTGTTAATTGACTTACATAGCTTGTAGTATTTAATATTAATTTAATTGTTGACTTATAGTCTTTCATAATATTTAAATAGAATTATAATTTTAACATTGATATAGGTTACTCTATTTATTCAATTACGACCTAACATAAATTAAAATTTACTTAATTTATGTTAATAATTATTCGTACATGTCTAAAATTCGCACAATACAAATACTAATAATTAAAAAAAAAGAAAAAATAAAAAATTTCTAATAAAATTAATCCTAAGTTCTTTTTTCAGAGAGGTTAAAAGAAAATTATTTCTAAATTTATATTTATTTCTTAAACAAAATACTCATAATTTAAGTCTTTTTGTTCTATTTCTCCTTTTATTTTCTTAAAAAAGAAAAAATATTCTAAAATTCATTTTAAATTTTTTGAAAAGAACAAAAATTCACAATTCAATTCTCTTTTTATTTTTATTTTAATAAAATATATGTAAAAATATTCTTCTCCACAAATAAGATAAATCTTATTATAGTTAAACTCTAATACTAATATTAACTCATGCTCATAAATGCAAGACTTGTGAACAAAAATTTTAAGACACCATCAGGACTTTCTTATTTTTATTGACAAAAAAAAATGTAAGTTTTATGTTTTACAAATGTGAAAAGTTTTTGACTCAGAAAATTTGTGTAGATGAATGGCCCTAACTAACATATCGAAATATAAGAAATTTTTAATTTTGTACCAGCATATTGATATTTTATGTAATAACAAATTAAATTAATTAAAAATTATTATTTTATATTTTATATTTTATTAATATAATTATATAAAATTAAAAATTTATTACATAATAAATATTTTTTTAAACAGTTTTCTTCTTACAAACACCCTTTACAAATTTGGATAATGGTCTTAAACTGAATCATTGTTTTTCTAGATGTCAGATACTCGCCAAAAAAGGAACAAAATCCAAGTCTGACCAAAGTGAAAAAAGATATGGCCCACAGAGGATAAAAAAACGTACGACCAAGTGACAGGCAGCCACTAAAAAGCTTCGCGGGGACGCCTCATTCCCGCTGTGTTCCAATTTCTAAAACCCCCTTAAAACCCCCCACCAAACAGCTGTTCGCTCTGTTTTGCTCCGTTCTCTCAATTCTCAGACTGGCAGAGTAGAGATTACCAAAACGATGTCTTCGGTGCTACCGCCTGGCTGCTGGTTCCGCCCTTCCGAGGATCAGCTCCTCACCTACTATCTCGCCAACAAGAACCGCAAGGGCGGAGCCTCCGCAGGCGCTTCCGGTAACAACGGCTATGATCTCATCAGGGAGCTGGCCCTTTACGATTACTCTCCGTTTGAACTGCCGGAGATTGCTTGCTATGAGTACAGCCGCCATGGGCGGAGGAGAAGGCACTGGTATTGTTATGCAGAGGTTAGGGCTCAGACGGAAGGGAGGAGAAAGGCGAGAGGAGGATTTTGGGTAATGAAAGGCAGAGTTAGGAGTGTTTTTGGCCCTGTAAGCGGCGCCTTGATCGGAACGAGGACTAAGTTTATTTACCATTCTGGGGAATCGGCTACGAGTGCAGTCAAGACCGGATGGGTCTTGTATGAGTATGCCCTTGTTGATCATCTTGAGGTACTTTTTTGTATTACTTTTTTTAAAAAAGTTGAGAATTTGATTTTTTTTGTTTAGAATGTTTTACCTAATTGGTATAAATTAGGGATTTACGTGCTGTTCTTATTTAGCACAGGATGTGAGGGTTCTTTTTGTTTAGGCTGTGAATGCAGATTTTCAACTTGGTTTAGCGAATTGGTCTTGAGAATTTTACCTAGGCTGTGGATGTAATCATTTTCTGTGTCTATCTTTGTTGCCACGGCCTATTTGATTTTCCAATTTTCGGTCAAATATCCCTGATAAGCATCTCCAAATGAATCAGTAATCGTCAAGATTTCCAATTCCAAAAATTGATAAAATTTGAAAAAAAATTAGTTTAATCATAGTCAGCATATAATCATGTACAAAATTTTTTAATCAGTGGTTTAGAAATAATGTACGAGACTGACATTGACTTATTGCAAATCAAAAAGTTATGTAAAATATGATTTTTTTCATTAGTGCATTAAGAAATGACAGATAGTGGATCGATTTTGAAACCTGGGTTTCAAAAGTGATACATAGGTTGCAAGTTTCAACATTGAAATCTGGGTTTCAGCGTTAAAACACAAGTTTTGTCCTGGAAACTTTTTGCCGCCTTTGAGAAACATTTATGTGTAAGTGGTTGAAACTCATATTTGGCAATGTAAATTGATGAAACTTAACATAAAAAGCACATTTCAGTGGCCCATGTATCATTTTACCATGGCAGATTTTATGCCTCCTTTATCATAAATGAAAGGATTCACAAGTAAAACACATAGGCTCATAATTAAGGATTTTAATGACTCCCTATGTTCACCTAGTCTTATTGCCAGTTTCCTCCGACTTTGTTTCCTCTTAATGTGTTGTATCATTATTTTCTTATATCCATAGCTGCAAGCTCATCAGACATTTTTGGGTATGATTTTCATACTTTATAATGCTGATAGGTACAGTGTACACCTTGATTTCTGTCTAGATTTTTCATCGTAACACATGTTATATTTCTCTAATCATGTAGTGATTTTTTATTTTTTTCTCTGTTTTGACCTAATGGTAATATTTTGGGCATCTTCTGCATTTTCTTATGCTTATGGATTTTCCTTGACCAAGTGTCCTTAAAAAATTTGGATAATATGATAATGTGTTTGTTTCATTTACTTGCTTTGCATTGCAGTTCTAAATTCTCATATTTGATTTGTCTGCAGGCCTCTTTCATTTTATGTCGAGTTTTTATCAAGTCACATTTTAAAAATACTGTATCAGAGGATGTTTTAAGTTCATCTGCTGATGAAAGTGCTCCAGATGTAAGCCACATTGGTTTTCAGCATGATGGATTTCTCATTCCTCACAGCTCTGTCGACATACTGGACAAAATTTCAAGTGATCTTCAGAGAGTCAAAGCTAGGCTTATTCCTGCCATTGATTTTTCATTTCCTTCAAGCTTTGAAAGAAATGAAAGAGTAAGATGCTTTGTTCATTTCATCTGTTGCATTACCTTTTGTACCTTTAATATAGTTTATTTTTAAGTATGTCATTGTTATGTACGGTGCTAATTGTGGTGACAGTGGATCTATATTCTGAGTTGGTGACTTTGCTCCTAATAAGATTGTCTTCTCTGTTGCACAAGCACAGAAATGTGCAGAATGATAATCATAGCTATAGAGATATTTGTTCGGCATTTTGTAACTTTATTCTCAATTTCAGCTTGTTTATTGGACAAAGAGTAACCTTTTTTATTAGATTAATTAAACTTTACTCTTTTGGGCAGAACTCGTAAGCATTTAGATCTTTAGTAATGTAACCATATGTTTCTGGTGCACATATTTACAAAGGGAACTGATTGGGATATTTTTTATCAACACCGCACATGTTACATTCATCAAGAAGTTTAAACTTTATTTTGTTATCTAGGTGTTATGGTGATTAATATGTGACTTCATTCTAAAGTTATTGTGGAATATTTTGGTCCCTTATTATATATCTCAACTCTATCTATGTTACTTATCATCCATAACAAATGTGCATCTTTTTTTTTTTTTCGTCCAAACTAAATATTTGTTTTATGTTTCTAATGTGTAGGTGGGGACTTTTGGGTCTACTTCTAGAAACAATCTAAATACTGAATCTGACCAGAGAACACCAGAAGATGATTTCATTGAGCTGGATGATCTCAAAGATTGATCGAGTTTTTTTGTTTCTCAGCCTAATGGGCTTAATTACTGCATGAAACAATTGTTCATGAATATTTTTAACTCATAGAATGATCTTAAATAGTCAGCAAAGAGGACAAAATAATAAATGCAGAAATACATTATTTGTTCTAGTATTCAGGGAGATGTTATGGCTGGATTGATTCTCTGATGGAGGTAAAGAGATAACAATTCTATTTCTGATTTTTTGTTTTGGTCTCATAAAAAATCAAAATTGCCTTGTATTTTGAATGCAGATTTCTTCTATGCCTAATATTAGGCATTCTCATCGGTGGATTAATGGCCAGATTGATTTGAAGACAACAATTTCAAATAATATATTTCTACTGCTAATCCTGGTTTAGACATCCTGCTAATCCTAGTTTCAACTTCTTGCTATTGTCATGTTGATGGTGACAGCTTTCATATCCTTATATTTCTGAAAAGAGTGTAGTCGCTACACTTCTTAAATGCTTCATTTGGGAAAACTTGTTGTGTACAATATATGTTCAATTTCTTGACTTGTGCCTAGATGTACCTTTATGAAGTGGATGGGAAGAACTTGGTTTCTATTTTCAATTTCTAGTTAATGGGTTGGAGTTAATTTCTCTCCTTTTTTGCCACTGTCACTTAGCAAGATCTATCTTGTTTTATGCCACTAGCTTATATAGAGGTAATGAATGATAAGGAGATTGATGAAGATAAACAACACAAAGAGGCAGAACTTGGTTTACTGGTGGCACTTCCATTTTGTGTTGTTTATCTTCATTAGTCTCCTTATCCTTCATCACGTCTAAATAAGTGAGGGGCATACAAGATAGATGTTGCTAAATGCTAAGTAACGCTGGCAACAAACAGAGAACTTAACTTCACACCATTCACGAGTTATAGTATGATAAAAGATATTTCTACGTTCAAGTTTAGAAAATGGAAATAGAAACCAAGTTCTCCCCATCCATTTCTCATAAATGTATATCAAGCCACAAGTCAAGAAATTGAACATATATTGGAAACAACAAGTTTTTCCAAATACAGCGTTGAAGAAGTGTAGCAACTACACTCTGCTCATAGATGTAAGGATATGAAAGCTGTCACCATGAACATGACTTTAGCAAGACGTAGAAACTAGGATTGGCAGTAGAAATATAATATTTGAAATTGTTGCCTGCAAATCAGTCTACCTGCTAATCATGGTTTCGACATCTCGCTACTGTCTAGTTGATGGTGACAGCTTTCATATCCTTAAATCTATGAGAAGAAGAGTGTAGTACCTACACTTTCTCAATGCTTTATTTGGTCCAATGTATGTTCAATCTCTTGACTTGTGGCTAGATATACCTTTATGATAAACAGATGGGAAGAACTTGGCTTACTGGTGACACTTCCACTTTGCGTTGTTTATCTTCTTTAGTCTCCTTATCCTTTATTGTCTCTATATAAGCTAATGGCATAAAACGAGATAAATCTAAGTGACGATGGCAATAAAGAGAGAAATTAACTTCACCGCATTCACGGGTCATAGTATGATAAAGGTATGTCTGTCCTGAAAGTTTAGAAACTGAAAATAGAAAAATGTCAATGGGTATTGCAAAGGAATAATGATGACAGAAATCAACATCAATCATGACATCAACAAACAAATTGCAATTGTAGATGACTTACATTGTGTACTATATAAAAGTTTATGTTATGATATGCAACACTGCATTGTTTACCACTTGCTTATACTGTTGAATGAGATTTACACTAAAATGTGTTGCGGATTGGCTATTTTGCTTTTCAATTTCATCAATCTTTTCATGTTATATCTTTTCATGTCATAAATTTTTGAGTAAGATTGGTTTGGTTTTCCTCATAGAACTTGATTTTAGGGTCCTTTCTTTTGTTGCTGGCTTCAGTTTTCTCACTCGGGCATTATTCATTACTTTTTGTGGTAATTTGGTTGCTGTTGTATATTTTCTATATGTAAATCCCAATCACTGCACAGTAATCAAAGGTGTGAACCAAATTTTCCATGTTGGTGACAGTCCAGTTATTATCTTTTTATTTTTTATCGGCAGATATTTGGAGTCAATATGAGTTGCTTTGCATGGATTGGCCATCTTAATTTTTTTATATGGAGGGTGGTTTTGTCTAGGTTTAAAGTTTGCTGGAAGATTTATGTCTTACCTTTTTGTGTTTTTTAAGGAAGACCTCTGATGCTTTATCTATCACAGTATTTTCACTTGCAGGGTAGAGGTTTTATTACATATGGGTGGAAATTGGGTATAATGTAGTCAACCTTTTGGTCCTTGCGGAATTTTTTTTCTTTTTAATGAATATACATAGTTTCCTAGTTTATCAAGGGGGAGGGGGGATAGGAGAGGCAAGAGTTGAACCCGACTCTTTCTGGCACAAGTTTCATACCTCATACATTAGCTGAACTAAGTAGTCATTATCTCGTCAATTTTGGGATGGTAAGTGTCTGACGTTTATGGTGTTTCGGGAGCCTCATTTTGTTTGCCGTGAAAGCCCAAGGATTAGATTCCTTCAACCTCATGTGGTTATGGTCTTAGGCAGGACTAATTGGATCTGAAACCCTAAGCAACATATAGCTGTAGGCTTAATTTAAATGGTTGAAAGCAGTGACTGTCAATTGTAAATTCTAGATTTTGTCTACGTAATTCTCTTTTCTTTACCACTGCTCTGACAGTTTCAAAAAATAAAAATAATAGTAATAATAATAATAATAATAATGATGAATTAGATATTCTAGCCTAGCTCAAATGATTGAGGTAGCAGGGGTTACAACATTTTAATGAATTGGGACCAAAAAAAATATTTGATGAATTTTCAAATGGCTGCCTGCCGAGCCAGTCCTGAGTGCTGGCAAATAAATCTTGCGAGTGGAAACTTGCTTAGTGGTGGCATCTTTTATTCTTTGTTCCTCTCTTTCCCTTGTTGCTGAATGTGTTAAAATATTGATGTTTCTTCAATGTGCAACTAGCGCTTGTACGTATCATTTCAGAATTTGTTTGATTCCTTCTTTCAGTTTTCTCGCTAGAGATCAATTTCTAGGACGCTTTTGTACAATAATGTGATTTGTTTCCGTCTTTTTTTATTTTTGCATTTGAAGGCCACGCTACGCAACAATAAGCGGCAATTAGGCAACATCTTTGTGCCATTTGAAGTCATGACACGCATAATCAAATAATCTTTTGGGCTGGTCCTGGTTGTAGTTTGGAGGCAATCTTGTTCCCCTCCAAGTTCTTTTTTTTCTTCTTTTTTCCCCCTTAAATTTTGATGTTAACATTAACCAAAGCTTCTTTTTTCAATTGCACCACCAACAAATAGAAAATAAAGTAAAAAGTCTGTTTGATGTGCATGGAGTAAATATTGGAAGAAAAAGAGTTGTCGTGTGATAATAGCAGAATCACGGATCCAACTTCCACCTCTCCTCATAGGCTCACACATGGTGGTGGTGGTGGTGGAGGTGGGTTATCTGAGTCCTTTGTATTCTTGCAAAGGCCCATTCATGAGTCCCAATGTACCACCCCACAACTAATTGATTAGACAACCACTCAGTAGGGACAAACTCAATATACTTTTTAAGCATAATATAAGTGAATTTGTATAGATATGAATACAGTAAATATAGAAATATCTGAATTATTAAACTGTAAAAAATATATTAAATTAAAAAAAATGAATAAACCGTTAGATACTATTAAATTAACTGTATATCTTCTGTGTACCTCTTAAGTGTTGCCATATAGTGATCCTCAATTTTTAAAGACGACAAATTTTTATGTTTAAATATAATAATAAAAATAGCATATATTTTAAAAATAAACAAATTACCTATTTAGAATAATAAGTATTATAAGTACTTCAAAAAAGATTTAAAATAATTTTTTATTTTCTATGTTATTAAAAATTTTTTTGTTGTATGAATAATAATACAGTCATTTAATTGTTTATCTATCATGTGAATGTGCGCCGATTTTTATATGATGTTTATATACAAAACTAAATGAATTGATATTATAATTGTTGAATTGGTATAAATAAAATTAATTTTATAAAAAAATTATAATTTAAAATAACAATATGCTTCTGTTTACTATCAGTAATCTATTTTACTAAAAAATAAGAATTCTCCTAAAAAAAATAAGAAAATGATATTAATAATAATTCTTTATAATATGTAAAAAAGATATTGTTTATACTAGAAAAGAAATAACAGGTCGAGGAGAAAGGATTAAAAGAATGAAAACGAAATAAATAAAGCAATGACAATACCTATAGAGCGCAAAGAATAAACGAAACAAAAATGAGGGGCAGAGTCCTTGAAAAAAGTGACGTCTTTACCACCGTACCAAATATCATTCTTAATTGAGCATTATGTAGATGTGCTAGGACAAATATATAATCAGTATGTAATATTTTGAATTATTTTTTTATTTTTTTATTTTTTAAAATTTAATATAATTTTTTACGATCTAACTGTTTACATTATTGTATATTTATTACATTCCTACATAAATTTTGCCAAATAAATTGTCCGTTCTTAATCTATTTGTAGCCTACACATAACTGCATAAAATAACAAAGTAAAGAGGGCAACTGTCCAACAAGTGTTTTTGGGTCAAAATTTGTTCGATACGTGCGTGTAAATATGTCACAAGTGGTCAAGGTTTTTTTTTTTTTTTTTTTTGACCAAAAGGAAAAGTGGCACTAGTAAAATTTGATTTCGTATATAAATTTCACACAAAAATAATAGAGAGATCTATATAAAATAGGAGTACAAGATAGTCAAAATCTATAACTGACTAAGTCAAGAAGAACATAAACAAACTTGGTTCGAAATCCATTTTGACGAATCTTTCTGACGAGAAAAGGAAACAAAACGAGACTAGACCTGTTTAAAATTTAGGTCTCAAATAAATTTATTTTGTCCGCACAAAACTGCGTATAGCAGCACTAAACACACATCAATAGACTTACAACGGAAATCAATCAGGTATACTCAACAACAATTGTTTATAGGTCTAAACTGCATACAAAAACATCAAAATACAATCACAAAAATCACAACAGAATACTCACCCCAAAATACATCTACCAAACACACAATATCACTCATCCAAAAAATAAGCCAATGTAGCCTATCTTAAAAGAACTAGATGCAATGGCAGCGGGCAGAGGAGGCAGCAGTGCTGGCGACAACAAGGGTGGTAGAGGTAAAAGGGAGGTCGGCAATGGTACAGGAGGCAGCAGTGAGGGCATTGGCCTCGTCATCGGCGGTACCAACAGTAACAGCACCAGTAATGGAGGCTGTCGGTGCTGGTGGCACAGGTTGCGACAGTGGTGACGTTTGTGGTTTCGTTCCCGACCACTCGAGTGGCAACGAAACCTATAGAGAACGTTGCATTGGCATCTTTGCGGCCGAGTAAATGTGGCGGTTGACACGGCGACAGCCAGCATTGTGGCGCCGATAGCTGGCATTGCTGCGTCGTCGTAAAAAAAGATGGCCGAGACAATAAAAATGAAGGTTGTTGTATGGGGAGCCTAGATCTAACACTAAAATGACTATGCATGTTTTTATTGGGATTAGATCTAAAAAAACAAATTAGCTAAAACATTATAAAAATGAAACGATTCAAGGGGGAAGTGGTTAAAGTAGTTATCTTCATTTCTTTGCAACATTAATATTATCTTACAATTGTTTTCGAACGTGAAGAGAGTTTTAACAACAAACCGCAAAATAAAACTACAGAAAGTAATACAGTGATTTCATTTTTTTTTATTTTTTATTACACATAAATGTTAATTACACATGTGTATATAGATTAATTTGAGTCTATCAAACATAATTTTAAAAATTTTATTTTTTATTTCTATTATACACCAACTTTATTTTTCATAAAAATTAATTTTTTTTAAAAAGAATTAATAAATCTGATCAGGAATCTCTCTATTTCTCCTTTTACTCCTTTTCTCACTCCCCTGTCCTCGAAGTCCTTCCCACCCTGTCTGGCTAACGTTTAAACTTGGAGAATGCTCTAAAACTGAATCATTAATTAGAAAATTTTGGTAGGTAGATAAAATTTTTTTATTGTATTTATATGTATTTTTTTATATAATTATGATTATTTTTTATGTAATTATAATAATAAAAAGTAATAAAAAAATTATTATTATTTTTTTATTTTATATTTATTTTTTATAATTATGCAAAAAAAATTAATTAAAAAAATATATAAATGTAATAAAAAAAATTCATTTGTCATGTAATGGAGCCCATCATTAATAAACGTCCGGATACTCGCCAGATAAGGAACAAAATCCAAATCTGACAAAGTGTAAAATGCTGTGTCCCACGGACAGGTTTTCCAAATAAAAGTTACATTTTTATTTTTTTTAAGAAAAACTGTACAAAACTGTAATTAATTGTATTTAACATATAATTAAATAGATTTTATATTTAAAATAATAATAAAATTTTTTCATTATACTTAAAACTTAGACAATTATAAATTAAAACTGTGGCCTACGGATAGGGTTTTCCTGACTCAACTGTGGACTAAAACCACCTTAAACCCCCGCCCCCAACCAAACTGTTATTCTCTCTCTTCCCAACCAAACAGTTATTCGCTCTCTTTTGCTCCACGCTCAATTCTCAGGTCAAAACGACAGCGTAACGCCATATCTTCATTGCTACCACCAGGCTTCTATTTCCGCCCCTCCGAGGATCAGCTACTCACCTACTACCTTACCAACAAGAAACCGTAGAGGCGGAGGAGCAGCCGGCGCCGCCACAATCAACGGCTACGATGTCATCGCGGAGCTGGACCTTTACAAATACTATCCGTTTGAATTGCCGGAGATTGCTTGCTACGAGTACAGCAGTCATGGGCGGAGGAGAAGGCACTGGTATTGTTATGCAGAGGTCAGGGCTCTGGCAGAAGGGAGGAGAAGGGCAAAAGGAGGATTTTGGGTTATGTGAGGCAAAGCCAGGAGCGTTTTTGGCCCTGTAGGCGTCGCCATGATAGGAACACGGACTACGTTTGTTTACTATTCGGGGCAATCGGCTACGAGTGCGGTCAAGACCGGATGGGTCTTGTATCAGTATGCTCTTGTTGATCATCTTGAGGTACTTCTTTCGTGTATTCATTTTTTTTTTTTATTGCGAATTTGATTTTTGTGTTTAGAATATATAATCTAATTGGTATGGCATTAGGGATTTACGTGCTGTTCTTATTTAGCTGTTTTGTTTGGTTAGACTGTGAATGCAGATTCGTTTATCGATTTGCTCTTAAAAATTTTGCCCAGGCTGTGAATGCGCTCATTTTTCTATTTCTATCTCTATATATTTTTTTTTAATTTTCCTAAATCTAAACCAACCTATCGGGAGAAGAAGAACAGTTAGGAAAGTTGATGATTTGAACTCTTGACCTCATATTTGTTTGTATACTGTCAATATCGTTTGAATTAAAAGCTCACAGCTTCTATTTCTATCTCTGTTGCCGTAGCCTGTTTGATTTTCCTATTTTTAGTCAAATATCCCTGGTAAGTGTCTCCAAGTGAATCCATATTGAAAATTTGAAAAATAGATAAAATTTGAAGAAATTTAGTTGAATCATTTTTCATGATTGGCATAAAATCATATAAAAATTTTCTGATCAGTGGGTGAGAAATAATGTATGAGACTGACATCGACTAAGTGCCATCAAAAAGTTGGTTCAGTGTACGCCTAGATTTATGGCTAGATTGTGACATGGTAACATGTGTTTTGTTGGCCTAATCATATAATAATTTTCAATTTTTGTCTCTATTGTTGTGCTAATGGCAATATTTTGAGTATCTTCTGCATTTTCTCATACTTGTGGATCTTCCTTGTCCAATTTCCTGAAAAAAGTTGGATAATATGAAATGAGTTTTTTTCATTTAATTGCTTTGCGTTGCTGTTCTAAATCCTCATATTTGATTCATCAGCAGGCCTCTTTCATTCTATTTCGAGTATTTTTCAAGTCGCGTTTTAAAAATAGTGTATCAGAGAAGGTGTTAAGTCCATCTGTTTTAGAAAGTGCTCCTGCTGTAAGCCACACCAGTGTTCAGCACGATGGATGTCTTTGCTTGCCTTCATGTTCCTAGTATTTTGTCGAGACAAATATTCTCTTTTCATTTTCTTTTGGATTTCTTCGGCTGTGTGTGTGGGCAGTTGCTGGGCGAGAGTCATGCTGAACAATGCTGTAGCTTACAGCAGGAGCACTCTCTTCAGCAGATGGACTTAACACCTTGTCTGATACACTATTTCCCTCTGGTGGAACAGCTGGAACATGATTCTGCTGCCATGGTCACAGGCATGCTCCTGGAATCAGACAGGGGTTTTACATCTGCTTGAGTCACCAGATGCTTTGAAGGAGAAGGTTGCTGAGGCCATGGATATCGTGAGGAGTGTTGCTGCACAGCAGCAGGCAAATCACCCTGCTGATCAGCTTTCCTCACTGTCCCTCAATGACGACCTTGTCACTTGATATCCTATGTTGATTTAAATGGTGGCGCATGGTGATTTGGACAATTCAGAGCTAGTTTTGTCGACAGAGGAGCCACTATAGTTGATCTGATATTTGGCTTCTTTATGCTTATGGTGGTTGAAATTTACATCATTGTTGGATGCTTTGTGTTTTGTGGGATCTAGTTCCTAGAACGTAATATAAGATTTCATTTTGATGTGTGTTTGGAGTGTCTTGCCTAGAATTTTGCTATCAGCATAATTGCAGCCCTTCTTTGCCTGAACTTCAAGTTGTGTGGTTAGCGTGATTGTTGTCAGGCAGAGTTTAATGATCATAATGCTGATCATACTATTATTCAAAACGCGATTCTGAATTTAAGCTTTAATAATGTAACCGTCCAAGACCTATCCCCCAAGTCTCACTACTGGGAATATATAGATAATTAGGTAGTATTGCAGAGTTCCTAGTTTTAGGCTTCTAGCAGACTGAAGTTAACATCGAAAAACTATGTACTATGTAGGACTGATTTTGGTAAGAGTTATTATGCATCTTTTCGACCAGGTAAGGGATTCTAATTTGGACTTCGAAGACCGAAAATGTAAATCAGTGAGCACAAAAGAAGTTATTGCCAAATTAAGAATTATTAAGAACAGTGATAGTCCGCATCTAACAGAAATTGAAGACGTGCCTGCAGCTTGCCAAGCTATTGAACTCAAAGAAGTTTGAACTTGTGTCCTTTAAGTTAACGATGGTGTGACAAGATATTAAAGAAGACTTGCAACTTTAAATTTTATACTCTTATTAGCCCATTTTGCTTCTTGTCTCCAGTGAAGTTGAACTAGTCACAGGATGTCAAATTTTTTCAAGATGTGCACTTAACTCAACTCTGAAATTTGGAATTGCAACCGATTTCCTCGTTCTATAAATATTTTCCAGTTCAATACTTTGAAACAAGAAGGTGCATTTGGAGTAAGATTTAATAATTGCTTTTTTTTTTTTTCAGAGCCCCCCAAACCCACCACCTATCTATAACTAAAAAAATTTTGAAAAGTTAGTATCTTTCCATTTTTTAGCAAGCACAATCCGTATCTAAATAGGAAAAAGGAAAATTCGCAGACTCCAAAATCCCCATCGATTTTGCACTTATAAATATTTGATTTTAGTGAGTAACCCTATAAGAGTATTGCAAAATATTGCTTGTAGGAAAGACAAGTTACCTTTGTTTTACGCGATAAAATGTAATGGTTATTGAAGCTACTTACTTTAAGATCTCATTAATTACTCATCTCGGCTAAGCCCAAATGGTTATCAGTCCTATAGAATTGAAGAGAGTTTGGAAATTTGATTTCCACATCCTTTAACATGCTCACATAATGTGGGATTTTGGGGCTTACTCTCCAAAAGTACTGTACATTTATTGCAGAGTCTTCAAATTAATAATTATCTTCTTCTATTAACACACAATAGGGTAATTTCCAACCAATTCTGTGTTGAAAGGAAAAAGATTTCATTAATCCATATTTCTCGGCTTGTCCAACAAACTGAATTATAATAGCATGTGTAAAGGTCAATGTAATTTCTATTCTTTAAACTGAATCGTCTAAAGGCCGAATGCCTACACCGCATCTTGTAGAGACATCTGACTTAAAGGTCAAAATTTGTTCGGGGCATATGAATAATTATACCACAAGTGTTCAATGTATATCGGTCATCGCACTTATAAGTTAAAGTCGAGGGTAATCCCCATTTTTGCCTACTTTATTCAACTACTTTCATAGAAGCGGACCCATTACCCAAATATCATTGAGGCCGAGCGAGTCTCTTTTACTAAAAATTATAACGATTACTAAATTTAAAACCAATGTGGTCTCACATTCATTACCTATTTTGTGGAACCTAACAATTTTTGCTTAGGAGGAGACACAGGTGTCAGGACTTGAACTTGAGTTTCACAGTATAAAAACACATGAACTTATTACTAGACTATTACTTTGGAAGATATTTCTTTAACTTTTTAGCAAGCTAATAGAAGCGTTTAGGAAATTAGATAGGAGTCTATATTGTATTATCACTAGGTTAAATGTACATTATTAAGTTTTTCATTAATTGTAATTATGCATTAAAAGAAGAAAACTATGCAATAAACCATCATAATATTTCCAATTATAACGAATGGATATCTATATTTATATTAATATTATTGAAACTGAGATAAAGTGAAATACTTATGTAACAAGATTTGTTTAATATTATAAATATTTAATCATTTAATTTAAGTTGTAAATTTCTTAATTGACTCACACCGTTTATAGTATTTAACATTAATTTAATAATTAATTTTTAGTTTTTTATAGTATTTTAATAGAATTAGAATTTTAATATTTATCTAATTTATTCTATTTACTCTATTACGACTTACCATGTATTATAATTTACCTAATTTATATTGATAATTGTTCACGTTTGTCTAAAATCCTCCAAACAAAGAAAATGAAATTAAACAAGAAAATAATTTCTAAAAAATTAATCCTAAATTCTCTTTTTAGAGAGGTTAAAAAAATTTTCTAAATTTATATTCATTTATTAAAAAGAAAAATATTATATATTTTTTAAAAATAAAAATATTCATAATTTCATTACTTTTTTTATTTAAATAAAATGCAAATAAAAATATTCTTTTCTATAAATAAGTAAATCTGTGTATTACACGAATCAAACGTTCTTAGTTTAGTATCAAAAGTGAAAAACATAATGGGGGTTTTGCCCTGAGTTCGTCTCTTTACATGAGATGAGTTTTTAATATAGCATGAGATGGGCTTATAAGAAGTAAACACATATAATTCATTCACTATGAAATTGGAGTTTGTAATATTCGCCTCTATAGGCAAAGAAAAATGGTTGAGGAATTTGTTACTCAATATAAAATAATAGCCACAGTCAGTTTTAATCATTTCTTTGTATTGTGATAGTGAAGTAGCAATGTTTTGAGTTCTAAGTAAAATATATAATAGTAAATCTAGACATATTGCATTGAGTTATGAAAATGTAAGACAGTTTTTGTTTGAAGATGTTGTCACAATTGGTATATGGATGATCCTGCAAAAATTTAGACGATCCTTTCACAAAAGGTCTCTCGAGAGATATGATCATGATAATATTAAAAGAAATGAGACCAAAACCCTTTGATAGCAACCAATAATGGGAACCCAACCTTTACTAAGTCGATAGTTAATTAAAAGTTTAATGAGTAACAACAAGTTATTGATCCATTACTGTAGCATTGAATTAATGTGATAAATAAATAATTCATATTCCATACAAAAAAAGATTCGAGAATGTAAATGAAGTTGGAATCATATAAACTACAAAATTTTACCTATATGAATATAATAAGTGGTGCCGCTTCTAACAAAAGTTTGAGAATTGAACTTTTATAAATGTTCATAAAATCAGGGTGGCAACGCAAGGTCATAGACGTGTTGTATAATGCAGTAAATTTCTCATTATATTGAAAAGGACACATATGTAGTATTTTTCGATTTTAACATATAAGAATTTTGGTTGAAGTATATAT